>NW_021024933.1:2453508-2498124 GCF_004153795.1 Camellia sinensis | reverse complement strand
GCCTAACCTCTCCGTTTGTTCTGATTTTTGGCATACTTCCTTTCTACTCCCTTTTGAGGACACTGGGGTCTGAAAAACCCATTTCGTGGCCGAATGCCACTTTCGGTGCTTAACAGCCCATTTTCGGGACCCCGAACTGCGCGTTTTGGCCCCCGAACATTCGTTTTGCATCGGTTTTCGTTCATTTTTGGCAGGTACCTCTGTTTTATCACCAGGAAGGCCGTAGAAGGGTGGGAGGCCAGCAATTGTTTCAGAAATCAAGTTATACGCCCTCCGGCGCCCTCCGACGCCCGTTTTTCTCACTTCCGAGCCAATGTTGAACACCTTGGGGCCACTTTCTTGAACTTTGAACCACATATTTGTGATGTACACACATGGGAGGACCTAAAAGTTGGTGGCCGGCCACGAATGTTACTTGACCCTTTTGAACCCCTCCTTCCAGCTAATGTTGAACACCTTGGGGCCACTTTCTTGAACTTTGAACCACATATTTGTGATGTACACACATGGGAGGACCCTAAAAGTTGGTGGTCGGCACTAATGTTGCTTGACCCTTTTGAACCCCTCCTAAAAGTGGCCTATTCTCTCCTCTGTTTTACAGTTTTCAATTTTGAACCACAGGGTTGTGATGAGGGGACCTGGAAGGCCACCAATATCATATGGGCCGGCCACTTTACTGGAGCTTCAGGTGGCCGGCCATGATCCTCAGGTTGTGTGCATTACAGCTATGCACTTTTTCCCCCAAAATATCTGTATCCGGAGGAAATATCTTTTGGAAAAAGGAACTTGGTCCTTTTTCCCACTCTTCCCTCCCTTTGCTCCCTCCTTTTTGTCCATATAACCAGCTGCCATTGTTTTGTTATGGGGGGTTAGAAAAAATTGCCTTCAAGCATATACATTCAAACCTTCTCTATCTCTCTCATTTTCCTCAAAAACATCCAAGTTCTATACTTCATTCCTTCATCACCACCAAGCAACCACCACCACCACTCCATTTCCAGCAACAAGGAGGGCTTCTCAAAGGCTAAAGGTGCTACAACTTGGTCCAAGAAGCAACCAAAGATTGGTCTACAAGGTGAGTTGTCTATTTCACCCTTTTTGGGCTTATTTTTGCAACTTCTTACCATCTATTCTTTTTTCTTTGAGCTCCGGCCATAACTGAAAGTGCCTTATTTTGAGCTCATTTTCATGTCTCATTAAGGGCTCAACCCTGTTTGAGCCTCCATCATCTCGCACTTGCTTCATTACCCTTCCTAAATACCGTTTTCTTGCATGATATTTTTAGCTCGGGTGTAATCTGTTTTGGGAGTATGATGTAAACTGTAAGTAGGCTTATTTTGAGCCCCTCTTCAACATTGAAGAAGGGCTCAACACTGTTTGGGCCTCCATGTTATACTTGCCTTTATACTCCCTTTTTGATCCCATTTTTGCATGCTATGGCAGCCTATTGTGCTTTGATTTTTGGCCATTTTACAGCACTGAAAATAGTCTCATTTTGGTCCATTTTCATGTTTCATTTAGGTCCTTTCATGTTTTGGGACCTCCATATGCCACTTCATGTTATATCTCTTCTTTTGTCCCCATTCTTGCATGTTTTGTTAGCCTATCATGCTTTTGTTTTTGGCCATTTTAACAGTTCTGAAAATAGTCTTATTTTGGCCCATTTTCATGTTTCATTAAGGGTTTTGGCCGTTTGTGGAATATTTTGCATACCTCATGTTATAGCTCCTTTTGAGCCTTATTTTGCATTGCATTTCTAGCATATTTGTATACTGTTTTTTGGGTTTTTACAGTTCTGTAAATATGCTTATTTTTTGGTCCCTCTTCCATGTTGTAGAAGGAAATTTTTCAGTTTGGGCTGTGCATATACCACTCTGTCTCTTTGGCCACCTTTTTGGTCCATTTTCTCGCATTAGAACTTAGCTTATCTATGTTCATTTTTGAGGTTTTTACAGTTCTGTGAAAGTGCTTATTTTGGTCTCTCTTCAATGTTGTTGAAGGTCCTAACCATTTGGATTTAGCAGTTGTGAGTTGCTTCATAATCTCATGTTTAGGGCCATTTTCGCATGCTAATTTTGCCCTATCTTTGCTTGCTGTTTGGCCATGTTTTGTACTAGTAAAATACTTATTTTGGGGCTGCCTTGATTCCGCCTTTTCATTCCATTTGCCAATTATGCATGTTTGGTGTAGCTATAGGCCATTTTCGGGTACCAAAATTCATATTTTGGGACTATTCCCATGGGCATCGGGCGTGTTTTTCGCCCATTTCGGGCTGTTTTTCCCCATCTCTTTCATTGCAAGAATCCATTAGCATGTTTATATGCCATTGTCCATGCATTTGCATTGCGTATACCATTGCCTTGTTTGCGTGCCCGTGTGCACGCACTTCGAGGCACCTTCATTTTCATCCATCGGCCCTTCTATGTGAGTGTGGCCGAGCTCTCTCATGTTAGTATTAAGTCCATGTTACATTCTATATGCCATTTTAACATATCGCATTGTCGTATGCCATTGCCTCTGGTTTGGCGTGCCCGTGGTGCACGCATTTGAGGCACTTCATTTCATCCATCCGGCCTCTTATGTGAGTGTTGGCGAGGCTCTCTCATGTTAGTATAATCCATGTTACATTCTATATGCCTATTTTAACCATATCGCATTGCGTATGCCATTGCCTCGGTTTGCGTGCCCGTGTGCACGCATTTCGACGACTTCATTTTCACCCCATCGCATCTTATGTGAGTGTGGCTGAGGCTCTCTCATGTTGGTATAAGCCATTCATATTTTCAATGTCATTAGCATTGTATGTTAGGATTGTATCTTAGATGCGCATTCTGCATTTTCTCGGTTTGCGTGCCTGTGTGCACGCATTTCGAGACATCTCATTTTTCATAGCACTTCGTGCAATGCTTAGGCTTGTATCTTAGTTGCATTTCAAGCACATCATGCAATATTGCATCAGTGTTCTCGGGATAGGAGTTAGCCCGGCACGGGAAAGCGAGGTGCGTTCCGTACTCCGGTGACGGAACGTGCCTCAATTCCCAGTCGACCGACACACTCCGGATTATCCATGATGGAGTTAGTTTTAGTTGTATTTTCATATGCATTCTTCCATATTTGATTGTGCAATTAGACTCCTGGCCATCATCCTCGGTATGCGTGATTGGTGGCACGAGGATCGAGGCATGCATATATTTGTGAAAATACATTGCTATGCCCCTTTCTGCTCTCTGTTGCAGCAAAATGAAGAATCAGCAATTTTTTGGGACTTGGCACGCATTTTAAGAATAAACTGCTAAACAGAGGCTAGTTTGGGGCAATCCCGGTGGATTTCCGCGCAAGACAACACCCGGACATGCATCATCCATCAGAAGCAAGGCAGTCCTGGCTTGCATGCCAGTTTTATTTATTTTCTTAGTTAATTTATTAATTAATTAAGTGAATTTGTAATATTTTGGACTGTAAATTTCTTTTATCGGGACTGTATATTTATTCGGACCCTCTGCGCGAGGGCACAACTGTAATAAGTGTGGCGGTGGTGTTGTGTGTTCTTCCACCAACGTTTTTCTCCCTTTTATTTATCGCCTTATGATGGTTTAGATTAGGGCATATTTCAATTAGCATACAGTAATGATAGCATGGTTTGCATTCATTCATCTGTTTTGCATGCACCAGTCTCGGCGCATCATACCTAACTGCATTGTCTTTTCAATTCGAATTGAATCATGTTAGCTGTAGCATTCATATGCCATGTTTAGAATAGTCGAGCCTGCTATATGTTCATTTTGCATGTGTTGCATTAAGCATTTCTGTATAATTAGGATCATGCATGATTTCTAATACAGTTTTTTTGTTTTGGCTTTGAGTACTCGGTAGTTTTATGCTTTAGCATCCTTGCATGCGTGTGAGTGACTGCCATGAATAGCATGCTTACCATGAGGCAATATGCTTATGTGATATAACTGCCTGAATGCCGTGGGTGAAGTTGAGTTATCTGGATTGGAATAAATCATCAACTATTTGTTTTAAGCCAACTAGATAGTGGCAAAACCATCTTTTCTAAGCCGCACCGAGGGTGGCAAAATCTGCATTTTTAAGCCTACTTGCGAGTAGCAAACCACCTTTCAAATAAACAAACATGAGAATGTTTTGTTCCAATCCAGGCGACCTGGTCTAATACTTGTATGCTGTGTGCATCACATAGTAACCTAGGCTAATAACCGGAATAAGGACACACAAAGTTTTCAAAAATAGATATCATGGTTAGTAGAGGCGATCTTGATTCGGGCGAGCGGGGGTGCTCACGAAGTGACTTCCCAATCGTACCCAAGTTCTCGAGTCAGGCAACTTTGGTGATGACGACACGTGGCCTTTGGCACCGAGTAGGGTTTCTAAATTTTCCATTAAAAAACATTAAGGTGGCGACTCTGTATCTGGCAAAGCAGTCATGTTTGGCATTTCTTTCAAAATCTGATTTTCTCAAAACGATTTGCCGGATTTGGACTTTTGGTTCAACTTAGAACCGTGACAAATTTGGAGAGTCCTGAGCTGTAGTGACCCCAAAATGAACGGGAAACGGGAGCTCGTTCCTCCCGGGCGTTCGGGGACGTCTACACTAGGTAATCAACCAAATCACCCATACATATAGCGAGAAAATGGGCCGACTTAGTCAGTCGATCCTTAATAACCCAAATTACATCATTGCCCCTTTGTGTTCTAGGAACACCCAAACAAAGTCATAGTGACCGTGCCTCTCATTTCCAATTCGGCTATAAAGCACATGGTTGTAAACAACCCGGTTGGTTTTTTGGTGCTGTCCGTTTTGACTTGTTGGCAAGGTTAACATTTGGAACACAAAAAAGGCTCATCTCAGCTTTATACTGCTCTCCACTAAAATTGACGGCTAAAGATCATGATAACACTTTTGTGGCCTCCCATATGTACCCGCAAGGTGCGAATGATGAAATTTCCTGGAGTACTTTGTCTCACAAGATTCTGGCACAAAAGGTTGTCTATATACCGGAATACTCGAGTCAAGAATGTACTTCAACCCTTTTTTCCCTCCTTCCATTACGAGATTTTCTCTCGAATTGCCTCTACTTTTGAACCATCCTGTTGGTGCTCTGTAATCTCTGTGACAAGTTATGGGGTTTGTGCAAGAAACTGAAAAGCAAAGTGGCTTGCTCGATAGACTGCCAAGATGCAAGTCAAACTCACCTAGATCAACCCAAACATCTCCCCACTCTCTCAATGGCCAAACTAGTAATGGTGCTCACAGACTTTCTTACTCAAGTCGTTGGCCACGCCATTTGGGCCTTCCCCAGATGGTAATGCAATTTCAAATCATAATATTCCATGAACTCCATCCATCTTCTCTGACGTAGGTTCAAATATTTTTGGAAAATAAGATAACTTAAAACGCTTTTATGATTTGAGAAACACATCGAATTCTTCCATAGAGATAGTGCCTCCAAAGTTTTAGAGCAATAAATTACTAAACAGGCTAACGTCAACGGTTGTGAGTTTAGGTAGTTTCCCTTCATGAGTCTTTTTAATTGATGTGAACGGTATGCCACAACCTTACCCTCTTGCATATTGCGCCGCTTCTAGGAACAGGTTGGGAATGGGTGTCCTGATGCAAAGAGGGTAAGGTTGTGAGTTATGGTTAGTTTCCTCTTCATGGAGTCTTTAAAATTGATGTGACCGTATGCCACAACCTTACGCCCTCTTACAATCAGGACACATCCCAAAACCTTTCCCTAGAAGCAATGCGTAAAAAAAAATATACAATATAACTCAACCCTGTCTTCAGATGATTAAATTGGTGCAGAGGTCAATCTAGCTTTTAATTGAAGAAGGAATTTTTCACAAGACTCACTCAAACAAATTTTACTTTCTTTTCCTGGGTTAGTCTAGTCCAATTGGACTTCTAGGGTCCCGAACCGAGGCACACGGCCTGACGGCTCCGAAAACCGGGAACCGGACCCCGAAATGGGCAAAATGGCCTGCGGCCACAAAATGTAGCCCACGGCCACTGAGAGATGGTCTACGGGACCTCTCCCTCCCCTCAGGAAAAGAAACAGCGAAAACCGAGCCTGGTTCGCAAACCGAGGCAAAGCACAAAAGAGGGTTCGGAAGTCCGGAGGCAGGGCTCGCAGCCGAGACTCTGAAACTTCTGAACGAGCACATTATGCAACGTCACCGAGCGCTCAATCGGTGATGTCTGAGTCTTAAGGTCAGTCAAAAATTGGGTGTCTACACCTAGCTAAACTTTATGTTAAGAAGATTGTCTGGCTTTATGGGATTCTAGTGAGCATTAGCTCAGATAGAGACCCTCGCTTTACCATACGATTGTGGCAGAGTTTACAAAATGTCATGGGCACTTAATTGCCTTTTAATACCACCTACCACCCTCAAATCGACGGGTAGTCCAACCACACTATCCAAATTTTGGAAGATATATTAAGGGCTTACGTATTAGACTTTAAGGGTTCTTGAGAGAGGCACTTGCCTCTAGCAAAGTTCGCCTACAATAATAGCTTTCAAGCTAGTATTGGGATGGAACCTTTTGAAGCCTTGTATGGGCGTCCGTGTAGATCACCGGTGTGTTAGACTGAGGTGGGGGATTTACCCATGCTTGGGCCAAAATTGGTTAATAAGACCACTGAGAAAGTAGCTCTCATTTGGAAGAGGTTAATTACGGCTCAAAGTAGACAGAAGAGTTATGCCAACCGAAGAAGGAGAGCTCTATCTTTTGAAGTGGGTGATCATGTGTTTTTGAAGATATCGCCTAGGAAGGGTTTGATGAGATTTGGGCGAAGTGGGAAGTTGTCACTTGGGTTCATCAATCCCTTTGATATCATCGAACGAATGGGAGAAGTAGTCTATCGTCTTACCTTACCACCACAACTATCCGGGATACACGGCGTGTTTCACATTTCTATGCTTCGTAAGTATAAACTCGACCCTTCCCACATCGTAGATTGGATGAACAGGAGGTTGATTAGAACGTTTCATACAAGGAGCCTGTGAATATCCTAGACTCCCGAGAACAAGTTTTGAGAGGTAAGACTATTCCCTTAGTGACGGTATTGTGGCACCATTATGAAGTGGAAAAAGCTACTTGGGAACGAGAATCCGTGGTTTGAGAGAAATATCCAGATTTATTTAATAATGTGTAATCTTGTTAGATGGTTGTGTTTAACACCATGTACATCTTGAATTATAGAAATGAGTAATGGGAAGTGTTAATTTCTTAAAGACTTGAATGTTTGTGTCATGATGAGAATTTTGACTTGATTTTGGTTTTCAATTGGTGATGTTGTGATGATTGTAGTTATTGTTAATGTAGTATCCATCTTCCATGGGAATTGTTAGAGTTGTTTTGGCAGGAATTATGAAATTTTGGCAACGAAATTCCTTAGAGAGGGTAGGTTATAACAATCTGTTCTAGATGACCGTTCGAGCGGTCATTCGATTGCTCAAGCATAGATGTAAAGCTCCCAGTATCTTGCTTGTTGCAGGCAGGACCACTCGAGTGATGAAGTGGTCACTCGAGTGTAGAATTTAAGCTCCCAATATTTTCACTGTAGCTCTGCAAAACTTCTGGTGCCTTGCGTTTACCACTCGAGTGATGGAAAGTTCACTCGAGCGGTATGGTCAGGGCAGCACACTTAAAAGTCTATCAAACTCTTTTCTCTCTCACTTTTTCCAACTCTTCTCTCTCTCTCTCTCTCTCTCTCTCTCTCTCTTTATCACCCTTTTCTGAACCCTAACCCTAAAAGCACTTGATTTCCTTAAGTTTTACTAAAAGATTCACCTTAAATCCTTCAAAAAAAGTAAGGAGCAAGTTTGATTCAAGATTCTCACCAATTAGATCATGTTTTTGTCAAATTTCTTGTTAGGTCTTCAACTCTTAGCCACCATTTTCAAGGTAGGGGCACTTTTAACTTGTTATGTTCTTGATTTGAGATCTATATGTGCTAATTTCTTAGTTATAATAATGTATAAGATAATTTGTTAAATAAAGTTGGTTTGTTAAACTAATGGAGGGCTTGTGCATAATGATTTTGAGAAAGATTGTAAATGTTCTTGTGGATTTTGATATGATGATGAATATTGACTTTCTATATGCAAATGAGAGGAAAGCCCCAAATTTTACAAAACCCTAGTTTTCAAATTGAATTGATAAAGGAGATTTTATTCAATTGACTCTTGAATGGTGAAATTGAATGCGTTGAGTTTATTTTGGCAATGAGATATAGACTTTTGATAACTTGTGGACATAAATCATTGAGAGTAGGAGATGATAAAATTGTGAAATTGAGGAATTTATTATGTGATAAATATTATTATTAATGTTATTATGGATTAAACAAACCTTAGGAAAAATTTATTTGAAAACTCATGCATCATGTGCATCCTAATTTCTCTTGTGATTTAACCACCTTGTAGATGTTTGGAAAATGTCAAAGGGGGTAAATAGCGTATGAGTCCAGGTAGTTGAGTCGGGTTTTGGAAATTCCACTATGTGTTGTATCTGGTACCCACACGGGGAGTCAAGGTGCCCAATTGCCCTATCTTGTGCATATCGCCGAACGAATGTGGGAAAGGTTTTTGGGTGTCCACGAGCCTATCATTTATAGAGTCGGCGAATGTGGAAATTTTGATTTTGGGTGTCCACAAGCTCACCATTTCAAGAGTCAGTGAAAGTGGAGAGGGAAAGGTTTTGGGTGCCCATCGCCCCACCATTTTTAAAGTTGACAAATGTGAAAATATTTTATGTATATAAATCTATATATGTATGTATGGTTTTGCGACTCTTTCTTGGGACGTCATAGCAGATTTACCACCCCATGGTTGTATATGAGACTTTGAATGGAAATCATGCATTGAACATTTTTTGTTTTAAAAGAGGAAATATAGATTTTATCCTGACAAGTGCATGGCACGATCATATGCATCTCAATTATTTATATAACTTGTTAAATGTATTTCCTGTTGGGCACTAACTCACCCCAAAACTAACCACCTTTCAAGAAACAATATTGATGTGCTACCTTAATGATTGGCTTGGGGAAAGATTTTGGATAAGGGCACGCATGCTCTCTTTTGATGTTACATGTTTATGCCTCGGGCTATTTTTGTATGGAAATTTAGAATTCCATTTTTGTGTATTCAAGGACACTCCTTGAGAAGATGTTTGCCTTTTTGGCTCTTTCATTTTACATTACCTCATGTCTTTTGAACTATTTTATTTTGTTGATAGATGTAAACAAACAATGATGTAATCACTGGAATAGTTCAATGGGGAAGACGTAGTCTTGGAATTTATTTTATTATTATGGATTTACTTCTCTCTCTTACATTTATATTGGGTAAAACCCAAGTGAACATGATTTATGAAGGCATTTTCCCAGGGTGTTACAACTCTTTAACTATTAAAATGTCACACACACCCTAATCTTGTTAACAAAAATGGTGAAATGACCGAATTGCCTCATTTTTTCTATATCCCACACATTCATTTTATCTTTCAAGTTCATTAGTAACTATTATAAAATTGAAATAAAAAAGAATTTTTTATGATTATTTTTTTTTTATTATTTTTTTTGGAAATGGGATTGGGAGGTGGTAGGGCTAGGGTTTATGAGAGTTTTATTTTTTATTTTTTATTTTTTTTAATGATTTCTAATGGACTTAAAAAAGAGAACAAGTGTGTGAGATACAAAAAAGATGTGACAGTTAGGCCATTTTACTATTTCCGTTAAGGACATCAAGGTTGTGTATATTTCGATAGTTCAATGGTCTAATTACACGCTTTTATAGTTCAGAGAGTAAAATGATACTTCACAAGTGTGTTAGACATGCAAAAGAAAGGGCAATTCAGCCATTTCTCTTTTTTTTTTTTGTTAACGATATTAGGGGTGTGTGATTAGGCATAGTCATTTTTCCCAGCCTCGCTCCACACCCGCATCCCCTGCCAGCACAAATTTTTCGCATCCCGATTAAGAAGTGGGGTGGGGACTGATTTTGCTTCCCTCGCCTCAAACCCCACCCCGATTATATTTATTAATATATTTATATGTATATATATAATATATTTATTTTATATTATAATAAAGTTAAAACATTAAAATATTATACTTAATGTTAATTTTTATTCATTTATTTTCTATCTTATATAATATAATTCTCATTAAGTACAAATTATTATTTATAATATATTATATTATCTATAATTTTTATTAATATTTTATTTTTCAACTTACAAAATTAAAGCGCCTTCCACCCTGTACCCATCTTGTGTCACTCCTCGATTTGCCCTGCTCCCGATATGATACGAGATGGGAGCAGATTTCTATAAACCTACATCAAACCCAACCCGTGACCATCCAAATGTGTGATATTTTGATAGTTAAATAGTTTAATTATATGTTTTTTTAGTTCATGAAGTAAAGTAATATTTCATGATAGTTTAAGGGATCTTCGCGTAGTTATTTCATAACACATATTAAAGTAATAAGTAGTAATGTCATGCTCCCGATATGATACGATATTTTTTTTTAGTTCATGATAGTAAAGTAATATTTCATAACACTTTGTCCTCTTAACATTAATCATTATGTACTAATATGAATGGAAAATGACATTACTACTTATTTAACATTGAAATGCATTTTTCTTTTAATTATGCATGTAGATGTAGATCGCTTGTATTAATGTCGATTCTTTTAAGCCAATTAAATGAGAGATTAATATAATTATATAAAATTTATAAGATTTATTATATTTTTTTCAAATGTCATGGAGGTTAACATTTTACCCTTCAATTTAATTTTATTTGGTAACACGATTTTTATTTTATTTTTTTTAGTTAGTTTTTTTCAATTGATGGGAGAATATTTACAGACATCAAGAGACTTGTCAAAGTGATAATCAATTGTACAATAAAGTTTAACATGACATACCTGCAAGTCTAATACCAACAACAATAATAACTAGTACAAAAAAGAACCCTATAATGAGAAAGATAAACAATGAAAACAAGACCCTTACACACTTCATTTGTATGGGGGGATTTGGATGGAGGGTGTATGGTGAAAAAAGTGTTGGACACTCTTCAATGTATTCAAATAAAGGAGAGAGACTATTTGATTACAAAAATCAAAACAGTATATAAAAAAAATTAAGAAAATAGAATCTTATTTTGTTACAAAAACAAAACAGAATCTGGAAAAGGAAAAAATAATAAAAATAGAAAGGTAAACTAATCACTTACAGTATTATTTTCTTGAACAAAATTTGATCAAGTCCAGTGTTTAACACTATGTCCTTAAAACAAATTCGTCCTCTCCACGGTGCTATCAGAATGTGGACGTCTATCTCCCAGGATAAAATTATCGACAACGAATAGTAGCAGCACTACAAACTATTCGCATAACGAACACACTTTGTGTTTATACTCTTTCTCACAAAAAAAATAAATGCAGTAAAATACAGAGATTGAAAGCAGTAGAGAGGAACGAAAATTCAGTGAAAATCCAAATGAGGGACTTGTCTATTTATAGGTGCACTGGTGGCTTTTCAGATTTGATTCCAATAGGTAACAAACCTGTTTGAACATGTATGGTACATGTTCGGTACTGTTTGAACAGGTAAGCAACCTATTTGGTTTGAATTTGAATAGATAGTGAATCTGTTTGGGTTGGAGGAAAAAACCGGACAGGTGTGGGTTATTTCAAATTTTATTTTCGATTTAAAATTGAAATTCAAATTTGAAATAGTAAGATTTTAGAATACATAAAATTCAAATATTTTTAGCACAAAAAGATAAGCATTGGGCCGGACAAACCCAACCTAACCTCACACTACGCACCTGCGCCTAGTCTAGCCCAACCCACCCGTGTTTGTTTTGGGTCCAATGGGTCTAGTCCACTTTGCCCATAACCTCACACTTCCATAAAACTTGGGTACCCCTTGGGGCCCTCCCCAAGTTGTAATCCCAAGGCTTATAAACCCAACAATGTTAGCCTAGCCAAGCAATGTGGGACGAGCTTTCATTCCTCCATATTTGGGAAACCCACCAAAATACCATTTTCATGGAGCTTACTTTGACATCAATTTCTCATTCACCCGATAATGGTTTTAAACAACCAAATATATTACATGAATTACAACGCGGCATAGACCGCGTTACCACCAATACCCGCCAACCTCGGTGCATGGGTTCCACCTAAAAATTAGACCAAAGTTTAGAAAAAAATCTATTGTTTCCAAACCATTTTCTTACAAAAAGAAATAATCAAGTCATGCTTTGGTAAATGTATAGAAGTGAGGAGCTGAGGTAATCCAATTAATTCTTTTATGGGGAAATAACAATTCACTGGGTATTTTAAAAGTTAATCATAAATCAGTAATGAAGTTTATAAATATTAATAATTAAAATCATAATTTTTTTCCATGGATTTGTAATAATTTTGTAAAATCACCACTGTGTGGTTATTTTCCCTTATTTTATTAGTAGATTAGTAATATAGAAATTCCATTTCTATTTGTTTCTTTCATTTGATTTGGCAATTAAAGTATTAATTGTACAAAATAGTATGGAAGATGAGATGGTATAAGAAAAATATTTGGTTCTTAATTTTGATTTTTTTCAATATTAAGATTATTTTCTAAAATCATGTTAAATTTAGTAAGAATATTTGGTGAAGTTGCTCCCTTTGCCTACTAAACTTTTCAACATTTTTGTCACGCCTCACTTTTTATTACTCGGATTACCATTACCAAGCCTTTATTTTACATTCAATTTCAGAGTTAGCATACAAAAGCTCATAATATTCTCAAGGAATAAATCAATGGGATTCTCTCAATCAGATAAAAGAATGCAACATGAAATACGATTAAAGGAATTGCCCATAGGCTTACTTCATTAAAAAATATATATATATATCAAGAAAAAGGGTGTAACCCTTTTACATTAATGGCATTCCTCCTACACATAAAGAGGCCCCGTGGCCAACAAATAAAGAAGCTCTCAAAATCTTGTAGTACGTCTTGACAATCATCTGAAAAAGATTCAACAACGTGGGATGAACATATAGTCCAGTAGGGATCTCAACATGATCCTCAATAATAACAACTTACAGATAGTTATGATCATGAATGCTAATCTTCTATCATATAAATAATGTGACGTTTTATAACCAAAGTATACTTACATAATACTTTCTCAAAAATATTCAGTTTGTACAACAAAACCAAGTTTCGTTTTCCTTACCCAATTCCCATTTCAAGACAATTATTACTCGATAACCATATTTTCTATTTGTAACAAAAGACCAAGTAACATCCCCTGTATTTTTGAAAACACGTTTACTAAATCCGTTTTCCTCAAGTTATTCATAACCCAAATATAAACATGATTTGACTCAATACTCAAGGAATACCTTTAATAAAATCACTTGTGATGGAAACTTCCTCAACCACTCTCTAGCACATCCAAGTTTACATAACACCTCTACTCGACATATGAGACAATTCACCTTACAAAATCACAATTTTCAAAAATACATGATACACACAATCAAACTGAACAACAATGATAAATAACTCCTGCTCTACTTGCCCGCAGCATGGTAAGCCAATGATACACCTCTCATAACAACATGCCAATTTACCAGACACCAGCTGTAACGCCCTAAAAATTAACCCATTATATATATCATTGACATTCATTATTTAAAGAAGATAATATATTAATTCATTCATCAGAGTATTACAAAATAAAGCATAACATGTATCATCGAATAAAATGCCCTAAAGGCTTACATCTTTCCAAGCCAACACTTGGATACCAAAAATATGAGTTCTAACTCAATACAATAAAAGCCCTAGGCTTGAATGTTTACATACTTATAATTTAAGACAGTTAACTAAAAGTAGTCTTCTTCATAGAAGGGAATGGCACCTCTGCTCCATTTTACCAGGCGCTAGCTGGAAGGAAATGGTATCTCTGATTCTCAGCACAACCAATTCTCCAGGCGCTAGCTGGAAGGTAATGGTACCTCTGATTCTCAGGGCATTACACATCTTCCAACCATCATTCCAAACCACATTCACAGATAACACAAGTGTACTACAGATACATAATCATAACAACAATCACAACGTCATCCTCCACCGATGACCAAGGACAAAACCTCTACACAAGATATATGTTAAACACATATTACCGTTAACCAATTCTCACAAGGTTTTAGACAATTAATCAACATGACTCCAAGGTTTTGTCTATCGCTTGATGTTCTTTTCTCAATTAAAAGGACGTTATCATTACATCTTCCTTTGATATTAAATCCCAAGAATTCCCAATTTCTAATACACAAACTATACCTTCCACAACTCAACTTCCACCATTTAGACAAGGAAATCCCACATTGATCACACAATCACAATTTACTCCATTCATACTTAACGGAAGTTTAACTCAATGAATTTTAAGGGTTGGATCCCTTTTTAACAATTAACAATTATCAGTTTGTTTGATTTAGCTAAAATCGACTCAACACAAGATAAACACTAATTTCATAACAATCCGGTAAAGCACAAGTTATCACCAAATCAATAACCGAGTTTCTTAACTAGTGACATGGTAAATTCATCAATTCATCGTGTTTTAAACATAGTCAAATCCAACACAAATAAATACTCAAATTATGAAACCCATTTTATTTATAACTTCACTATAAAATTATTCATCACATTTTCTTTGACTCATGACATAATTAATCCACAATGTTAACCCCCTTCTTACCTATTAGACAATATTGCAAAGATTAGGGCTTTCACACTCTCTATCATGAATCTATTGCATCACCCCCAAGTTTAACCCAACATCAACCCATCTCATGAAATTTCAACCTCACACCCAAATCTCATGCCATCTATCATGATTTTTGAAAATAGATCCATTCAACATGGTTTTTATGCAATAATAATCTACCACATGTCTATCTATAGTAGAGGTATTGAAAAGAATCAAAGAAATCCCTACCTCAAGCTTGTTGATGGAAGATGAGATGAAACCCTAACTTCAAGATGAGAGAAACTTTGGATTTCCACCACCCAAGTGAAACCCTAGCTTTAGGTCTTCAAGATTTGGATAAAGGTGATGATGATCTTGACCCAAAAATTTGCAAAATCAAAGAGTTTTAGTGTGTGAGGAAGTTTTCTAAAGAGAAGGGGAAGAAAAATAGGGTTTAAAGTGAGAGAGAGATGTGCAAAATGTGAGATACATTCAGACCAAAATGAAATAAAAAATAGAGTTTCAGACTGTTCGAGCTCCACACATGCGACGCCCTTGCTCGCTCGTGCGGTCCACCTCTGCTGCTCGTGCGGCCCATTTCAGAATGCACTCTTAGGAGGTTCAACCCTCACTGCACGTGCGGCCTAGCCCACCACTCGTGCGGCCCCTCCCCGTACGTGCGGCCTAGGGCCCCGCATGTGCGGCCTTGACCCAGCCACCCAAAAATTCCTGCTTCACTCCCGGGCACCCTGGAGCTGACCCCACACCTTCTGAAACGAGTGAAAACTCAGAACCGAGACAACCACAACAGAGGAAGTTTCAAGAAGAAATTTTCAACGAAAACTTACCCGGCATTTTTAACAACGATAACTCAAACGAAATTTCAAGAGTGTAAGACAAAACACGCGCCGTTCATCACAACTTTAAAGCAAATCGATCATTATTGTTAGTAATTTCCAAATTATATTGATTAGTCATGAATGCTTTAAGAAATTGAATAATGTAATTTACTACAAAGTTAAATAACTTAGGCAATTTCTCTTAGAAAAAAATAAATATGTAAAAAGAAAAAAAATGAAAGAACAAGAAAAAATACATAATAGAAATCAAAACAATTGCTACAAGACATGTTCTAGGAATGTTGGGCAATATTTTTTCCCCTTTCAAATTGAACTAGGAGTGATCAATTGAGTAATAAAAATTCCTTCTTCAGGATACAACACAACCTTACCGATGAAGTTTGATTCAAAGTACGTACTATTGATCAAATTATGAACACTATTAATATTGTGCATTTTGGATCTTGATTTTGTAAACCCATTTGCAGCCAATTGCAGTCTTACCAAGGGGTAGATCAACAATGTCCCAAGTATGAGTTTTTTCTAAAACCTGCAGTTCATCATTCATAGCTTGTTGCCAAAAAGGATTAGAGCGAGCCTCACGATAAGAGCTAGGTTCATGAGTACTAAAACTAATGGAACCAACAATATAATCATGAAGATGAACAGAGGTTTGAGTAACCCTTTTTGGACGATTGGTAGGATCGACATCAAAAGAAGAGCAATAGAAACGTCACCAGAAGAAGACTCAACAGGAGATAGAGGACTAGCATCAGAAGAAGACACAATAGGATCTGAAGAGACAATTATAGGACCATCAGAGAGAGTAGTCTCGGCGGGATCAGGTGTAAGTAGAGGCATCTCGAGAGATGTGGAAAGTGAACCTGCATCAAACTCATCAGAAATGAGATCTATGGAGGGATTAGTAAACATGAGGGAAGTGGAAAGTGAGGATAAATGAAATGAGGATAGGTATGAAAACATTTGATGCTCTTAGAAAATCACATGACGAGAGACACGAAGACGCCTAGAGATAGGATCTCAACAGCGATACCCTTTATATTCAATTATGTACCCTAGAAAACAACACAAACGAGAAGGAGGTTCAAGTTTAGTGTGTTCACGAGGTTAAAGGAGAACAAAAAACGCAAACCCAAAAACCTGAAGATTTGTGTATAGAGGACTAGTGCCATGTAAACGTTCATAGGGAGTTTGATTGTTGATGATAGAAGTGGGAACACAATTGATAGTGTGAACAACAGTAAGTGCATCTTTCTCCCAAAAAATATCAGGACATGAAAAGGAGATGAGAAGAGCTCGAGTAGTGTCAAGAATATGCCTATGTTTTCGATTGACAAGTCCATTTTGCTGAGACGTGCCGACATAGGCACGATGAGGCTGAGTACCATGACTCTGAAAAAGGAGAGAAAATCAACATCCCTATATTCCATAGCATTATCAAATCGAGAAATTTTAATAGTCTTAGAAAATTGAGTTTGCACTAGTTTTTGCAAAATTATAATAAAGTTCTTTGGTTTTAGACCGACTTTTCATGAGAAACAACCAAGTAAATCATGAAAAATCATCAACAAAAATAACAAAATAACGTGATCCCTTCATAGTAGTAGTAAGTGATAGACCCCAAATATCAGAATGTATAAGATCAAATGGTGCATGAGAGATAGAAATACTATTATTAAATGATAATGTAGGCTGTTTTGTAAGTTCACAAGGAAAACAATCCAAAGTATCTGGAAGAACATCACCTAACTGACCAATAGAAACTAAATACTTCAACCGACAAATAAAAACAACAATGCCAAAGATGAAAAGAGGACAAGGTGGACATAGATGTAGGAGCAGCTAATTGTGTGGAGTCTAGAACATGAAGGTGAATGAGCTCATAGAGACGTCCATGCTTATAGCCAATCCCAAGAGTCTGTCTCATCTAAGGGTTCTTCACCAAGCAACTTTTAGCAGAAAATGTGACAGTTAGACCAAGCTTGCATAATTGACTAACGGAAATAAGATTTAAGGTGAGGGCAGTGATAAGATAAACATTGAATAAGGACAAATGAGATGTGAAAACAAAACCAACATGACTTACAGATATAAGTGAACCATCAGGAGTATGAATGGAGGGAATATGAGGAGAGAAAGAGATAGAAAAAATATGATAGAATTGGAAGTCATATGATTACAACATGTGAAGTCAAAATACTAGGAAGATATACCTGAAGTCATATACAAAGCAATAGAAGGAGGTGTACCAGAAGTGGAGAGAAACATTTTAAACATGGCCTTGATATCAATTTAGGAAGAACAAAAGCAGCCAAATCTAAAGGCTCAAAAAAATCTTCAAAGGCAGCAGCAACTGTACGATGAGTAGGCAAAGATCTAGGCGGATTCCCAGAATAATGAGAACAGCCCCATGAAGAGCCACCACGAGAGGAGTGACCGATAGTAGATTAGCGGGATGGATTATGAAAGCAATCTTGCTGTAGATGACCATGACCAACCTTGTTGTAGTACTAGCAAGATTTGACTAGGCAATGAACCAAAAGATGAGTAGAAGAGAGGCCCCGATTCTGACAGTAAATGCAAGCAGTGAACCACTGGACAATTAGTGAGGAAGAACTCCATGACTGGGAAGTGGCAAGAACAAGGTCCATGTGATGAGTGTGGAGAGTACCAAGGCGAGTCTTCTCAGATAATAACTCTGAAATGGCTTTCTCAAGAGTGGGCAGTGGACTACGATGAATGAGAGATGCACGCACTGGCTCAAAATGAGTAATGAGAGCCATCAGAAACTAAACCAACCATTGCTGATTGCGATACGTAGTGAATAAAGCGTCATCTTCAATGTAAGGCCAAGTTCAAAGAAAGCAAGCTAGTCCTAAACAAAATATATCTGAGAATGAAAATCATTAATGAACTAACCAGGCTCTTGATGCATACGATGAAGCTGACTCTGAAGTTGATACTGATGAGCAAGACTAGTTGTTTGGTATTGTTCCTTCAAAAAATCCCAAATGTCTTTAGTAGGAGTGGTAACATAGTCATGTAGAAAATGACCAAACTATAGACTGATAGAGGTAACAGATCTATTCACCAGGCTCTTGACGCATACGATGAAGCTAACTCTGAAGTTGATATTGATGAACAAGACTAGTAGTCTAGAATTGTTCCTTCAAAAAATCCCAAATGTCTTTAGTAGGAGCGGTAACATAGTCAAGTTAAAGATGACCAAACTATAGACTGATAGAGGTAACAGATCTATTCCGAAGCCAAGTAATAACCTGGTAGTTCTTACTATCCCAATCCTCTAAACGGTCTGCATACTTGGCGGCTGTTTCAGCCTCTTTGACTGGTTTGACCACATCTTCGGTGATAATTCGTCAGAGTTTCTTTCCTTTTAGAAAATCGAACATAGCTTAGGCCCACAAAACATAATTAAATCAATTACAGAATTTTGTGCACATATAGGATCATATGAAAATGTTTGCAAATTACCAGTTAACGAAGCCCTAATTGCATTTGAGTTCTAATATCAAGTTGTTGACTTTGTAAATGTTTGTTAGCATACATTTTTAGATAACTAGTACCCCCGACAGATACATCACTAAGTAAACGTGTAAAATATTTATATTTTGCTTTAACTGTAATTGTACCATCAAGATTATTTACATATACTCTTTCAAAATGCTCCCAAACACTACTAGTCATGCCCCTAGATGATCATGATGTTATTAGAAGAGGGATATTACGTACATTAGAAGAAGAATTAATAGATTCATATTGTGTCAATGCATTAATATCGACATAAATATTAGGAATATTAGGATACATAGTAATTAAGTAAAATGATATATACCAACTAACAATTAAGTAAAATAATGAGTAGATAATAACAAGTAATATATGTTATGAAATAATTAACGTAAAAAAATGAGTAACTAATAAATATTAATTCAACTAATTAATGTTACCGACTGGCAAATGTAATACAAAAATTAGATTTTTCTGATAAAAGTTTTTTCTTGCACAATTGCAATTGCCACTTAAGAATGAGACTTCAAGATTAATTGGGAGAGTTGAGAGTTAAGAGAGAATGAGAGTTTGAGAGAGAGATTTATTTGTGAGAAATAAAATGAGAGAGGGGTGGTATTTATAAGAGTTAGAAGGAGGGAGGGGTTAATTTATGAATAAATAAAAAAATTATTTTTGGCCATTGTGAATTAATGGTCATTTGACCGCTTCAAAAAAAAATTTATATAAAATTTCTTACCATTGCACAGTGTAGGCGCAGGAAGTCATTGGGGCGGGTCGGGTCAGACCGGGCTAGGCCACAGGCCAAGCTCAAGAACACACGGCCCAAGCCTAGGGTTCTAGATCCACTCGCACCACAAACAGGCTTCAGATAGCACACGGGCTGACTAACCAAAATTACACCCCTACTCTTACCTAGTTAGGGTATTCTGTGTCCATGGGTATATATATATATACATGTATATGTATGTATGCACAAAGAGTTTAATATTTTATTACATTATACTAATAAAGTACTGAAAGAATGTCAAAAATTACAAAATTATGGCAATTTTGTAGTGTGCGAGTGTATATCATTTGTATTTGCATAAGTTCTCATAAATATATATAGGTTGTGATTCTTCAAATTTTTATGGATACTAGCAAGTAAATTGTTAGTATCGTATGAGTCTTTTAACAAAATAAATCCTACATTTTTTGTTTTATCAATTTAAATTCTAATCTTTTAATTTATTTTTAATTAATACTTCAAATTCAATCCTCGTATATTTATTGATTATTTGGAGAACACAAGGTTCAACTTCTCTAAAATTCATGTCTTTCTGTCACAATATATTTTCAATTACGAATACATCTCAAAATTCTCATTATATCATGTAATTGAAGTCTTGGAATACAATGCACTCTTGCTTGCGGAATTCTTGATAAATGAGAAATTGTAACCCGTACTAAGTGAGCCATTATGTCTCCCAACTACTTATTAAAGGTGAGTCATCATGTCTCACCTATAAAAAATTCCGGTGCATCATTAGTTTGAACTATTACATGAATAATGTCATATAGTACATTAAGAGAGCATAGAAAATTTTAAATACAAAGAATTCTATATTGTGAACTAAATATATAAAGAAATTTGCATGGCTGGTTAACTAAAGAAAATGATTAGTTAGATTTACAAATGACTTGGACATGTCCCTATAATCTCATCCTTTTGGGGCTCATTTGTGGATCATTAGGGTGGGAAGGTGGCATTTCAATCCACTATTCCCTCTCACCATCCTCCAACTTTATATTCATAACTCATTATACTTTAGTTTGAACAAAAAGATATAAGAGTCAATAATGTTGAGAGGGCCTGTAAACTAGTATGCAATGCATTTGATGGAACATTTTGACGATGATCACCAGCAATGAATGAAGGAATATTTTTGTACCTAGCAAATTGAAAACATAACAAAAAATTTATTATTATTGTGTGGGCACATTCCTTGCCATCATTACTAACTCAGCTGGGTAGGAATCAATCCACAACCATCCACCACTCCAAATAGTTACTTGCCTCTGCCACATTTTTTTAATTATTTTTTGGAAAATAAATAGATTTCTCCTTTTAGATTTTGAATTTGGGAAATAATTGATGGAAGAAAAGAAAAAAAAAATGTTTTTATTTCATTCACTTTAGCATTTATTTGTGAAAGAGAATTTTTTTTTTTTTTTTTTTTTTACAATTTCAAATTTCAAACAGAAATATGTCTAAGAAGTAGCAAATCACATATTTGCTACCTCTCTTTGGAGATGGTCTTATAGTTCCCTGATATACCTCCAAAAATGTGAGTGCAGACAATATAACACAGTTAACATCATAAAATAGTCCCTAAACTATACTATTTATTTTATTTTGGCTCCTAAAAGAGAGAAGATTGTATTGATAAGTTAGTTACTTACCGTGGTGCCAATATACCTATGTATACACACATTATAGAGGGATAAGACAAAAAAGAGGGAGAAGATGAAGTCAAAATGTGTGAGCAGAAGGAGCCCGAGAAGGTGGCTATCGGTGGCTTCTTGTGGTGGCTTGATTTCTACATCTTCAGTTCACACCTAACCTCATTTGGCATGTAACATTTTTAGTTTAAAAGTAAAAAATTATTAAAAATATCAGAAAGTCTATAACTTATATTAAAAAATTAAAAATTTACTTTTCTCTCTACTTTTTGCACATCTTTTTATAATAAATAAAAAAAATCATTCCAAACATAACAATTTTTTTTACCTTATATTTTAACTAAAAAATAAAAAATTACAAAAATAACATATTCCAAAATAAAATTAAAAAAATTATACATACCATATATATATTAACATAAGGGCTTATTCCCTTTTGTCTACTTCTCATCTTTTCAAATCACACCTTTTAATATATCAACTTTTTGTTGTGGTAGCTTGACTTCCAAATCTTTAGCTCAACATGTAGGACGTTTTGACTTCCACTCCATATATATATTAATCAAAAATGCTATATTAATATATACCAAGTTGACTGCCCAATCGTTTTTGTCTCCTTCTCATCTTTTTCAAATCACACCTTTCAATATTTCAACTTTTTGTTGTGGTAGCTTGACTTCCAAATCTTTAGCTCACACTAAATCTAAAAATAAATATCATATATAGGGATATATTTTCTGAGTACGAACACGTGGCAAGGTGACGTTGACGTGTCAGTCGAGGTGCCACGTATTCTGGTCGTGACGCCGAGGTGATGTCGGCAAGGCCGAGGTTATCTCCGAAGATATCGAAATCCGAGATAAGTAGATAAGGGACAAGAGTCCTAGAATGAAAAGGGAACTCAACCTGGATGAGGGACAAGAGTCTTAGAATGAGAGAAGACTTCAGTTTGTATTAAGATAAGACTCTTAGAGAGTTTATCCTAATCTTATTGGGAGTCCAAGATTAGCAGTAATCTTGAGTCCATAAAAGTTAGGCTTCTATTGAGACTAGGTTTATGTTAGCTATAAAAGAGAGGCACCCCCATGGGTCTAAGGTATGCTTTTTAAGCTCAAGCTTGTGAGTTGAATAATTGATTATCTTTGAGAGATATACTGACTTGATCGTCGGAGTGCCCCCGGGTGGACGAACCACCGCGAGATTCTTATATTTCTGTTGCAGTTAGCAGTAATCCTGAGTCCATAAAAGTTAGGCTTCTATTAAGACTAGGTTTATGTTGGCTATAAAAGAGAGGCACCCCTATGGGTCTAAGGTATGCTTTTTAAGCTCAAGCTTGTGAGTTGAATAATTGATTATCTTTGAGAGATATACTGACTTGATCGTCGGAGTGCCCCCGGGTGGACGAACCACCGCGAGATTCTTATATTTCTGTTGCAGGTCAGTCAGGTGCCATCTATTCTGCTAGTGCTCTCCAGCTGAATTACTGAGTTGGCAGTGTGGTCGGAAAATTTCTCACACAATTTGGCACCGTCTGTGGGAAAGAAAGAAGAATAGATGGCCAACAAAAGAAAGAAGAACAGATGGCCAATAACGGACAGAAGGATCAGACAGGAGACAACGCTCCTGCTGGGAATGGGAGATCTATCAACCTCGACGTTGAAGGGGACAATAGCAACACAGAAACTCGTGACCAAAGTCACGGAGTGAAAGACGTCGGCCAGGAAGGTGACGCACCAAAGACAACAAATCGAAGCGGATACTACAACGAAGATGACCTCTAGGTATGGAAGGATAGATACCTGCGGAGGAATGAAAACCCTTCCAGAAGGGATGCAAAGACAGGGGGGCATGAGCGCTCCCAAGGAGATAACATTCAAGTATAGAAGAACTCATCCTTAGTAAGCAGATCCCGGATTCCAGATCCTGGATCCTGGATCCCAAATCCGAGAAGACATGATCTCAGCCTAGACAAGTAGGCCCGAGAAGACGAGAGCTCAACCTAAGTGAGCAGATCCCGAATTCCAGATCCCGGATCCTAGAAGACATGATCTCGGCCTAGATGAGTAGGTCCGAGAAGAGAAGAGCTCAACCTGAGTGAGCAGATCCAAGATTCTAGCAGACAAGATCTCGTCACTTAAGTCCGAAAAGAGAAGAGCTCGGTGAGCAAATCTCAGATCCCAGAAGAAAAAAAAGAAAACACACAAGGTTGGACTGCAGTTAGCCAGGTTGAAGGCCTTTTATAAGGTTAGCAAAGGAGTATGTGGAAGTCATGCAGGGGGCAGAGAGAAGAAGAATATGCTTAACGCTTGTTGAAATTTGTAACAATTTACAAGTTGAAGTTAAGCCGAGATTATTGTTTATCTTCACTTGTTGAAATTTGTAGCAATTTACAAGTTGAAGTTAAACCGAAGTAATGCTTAATGCTTGTTGAAATTTGTAGCGATTTACAAGTTGAAGTTAAGCCGAGATTATTGTTTATCTTCACTTGTCGAAATTTGTAGCAATTTACAAGTTGAAGTTAAACCGGTGTCGTATCGGAAGAAGATTGGTTTGAACACTTGTTGAAATTCTGTGTAAATTTACAAGTTATAGTTAAACCAAGGTTATGATAAAGGAAGATGGTTTAACACTTATTGAAATTTTGAGAAAAATTTACAAGCTGAAGTTAAGCCGAGGTTATGATAAAGGATTCATGATGTGTAGTTTTTGCTGTTTTTTAAATTGTAATTAGATTTTGTATTTTATGTTCTTTGATGAACTTAGCATGGTGTTTTCTTGTAAAAATTATTGAAGAATAGTCTTGATAGAAGACATTGAGAAAGTGACAAGTCCTAAGCAACACTTGTGAAAATATTTGTTACAATATTTTCAAGTGTTAGGACAAGGCCGAGATGAGCAAGATTAGAAGTTGTGACAGAGGTATTTTACCCGAAGAGATTGCACAGTCAAGGTGTACTTTGAAGACATGCAAATTATTCTAAGTATAGAATCATACAAGAGCAGAAAAAATAAGACATACATTCAAAGAAGAAATCAGACAAATGCATTCAAAGAAGAAAGAAGGCACTTCGGCCTGAATATTGAAAAATAAATTATTCAGACTACAAAAATGGCACATCGGCCGGATTAAAAACATACAAAGACGGACAAAGTACAAGGTACAAGGTACAAGGAGTAAAAGAAGGAAACAAAACTACTCGACATCAATGGTAGGATATAAAAGACAGTTGGGAAGACTTCTCAGCCGCCTTCTCGGCCTCGAGCTTAGCATCAATCTCCCGAAGAGTTTGATCAAGGCTCTTCTCGGCGATTGGCACCTCGGAGCTTGAAGGCAAGAATTGAAAGCAAGAATCTGAAAAAAGACACAGAAAACAGAAACAATTCGTAATTAAGAATAGTGATGAAGTTATCAGGAAATCAAGACAAAAAGATTGCACAGGTGTGTCAAGCCAAGAACAGTGGCAGACATCAAACAGATGTGTGAACTGTGTGTATTCAAGAAGATGATTTGGAAACAACGGGTAAAACAGCAATGGTGATTAAACAATGAAGCAGAGCTTCTTGGAAAGCAACAAGAAATAAAACCAAGAGGAACAGTGGCTTACCAGAAAGAGGGAAGCCGGAATAAGAATTGTTGAAGTCTGACGACGGATGCGAAAATGACAGAATGACGTAAGCTTCACCGGAGGAGAGGAACGAAAACAGTTGCAGAGCTTGAATGCTTAGAACAATGACGGATTTAAGCAAAAGAGCTAGAAAGAGAAAAAGCTAGAGGATTGAATGAAAAAAGAGAAAAATAGTCAAGGAGACGACAAAGTTCAAGAATAAAGCCAAGTGCACAGGCACTAAGTAAGTATGTGAAGAATAAGAAAGTAATGACCCAGACACGATGCTAGCAACAAAAAGCGGATATGACAAGAACAGTGCCAGGCATTCAAACAATTCAAAACTTGAAGACAGACGAAAATAGAAGGCAACAGATGGCAAGTAAACAGATTCAGAAGAGTTATGAAAGATTGAGCTTAATAGCAAGTAAAGAGTTTATGAACCTACAAAGTGAAATGAACGCCGATATGAAAATCACCGGAGTCAAATAGGTGACTGGAAATCGGGACTCACCAAGAGTGGTGAGTGGAGCAGTGCAAAAGCTCTTGGAGTTTACAAATTAATGGAACCAGAACCTCGGCTAGGAGGTGCGATTTCAAGCAGCTTGGAAAGCATGAAACTTGATTCTTGACACCAGTGGATAGTAAAACTTTGAGGTCGGCGAGTTTGATCTCGGACAGAGGGGCACAGATGAACGAACAGTGTAGGTTCCATCACCTCAGAATGCTGAGGTAATAGAACCTAGGGAACAGTTGTGGGGATATATTTTCTGAGTACCAACACGTGGCAAGGTGACGCCGACGTGTCAGCCGAGGTGCCACGTGTCCTGGTCGTGACGCCGAGGTGATGTCAGCAAGGCCGAGGTTATCTCCGAAGATATCGGAATCCGAGATAAGTGGATAAGGGACAAGAGTCCTAGAATGAAAAGGGAACTCAACCAGGATGAAGGACAAGAGCCCTAGAATGAGAGAAAATTTCAGTTTGTATTAAGATAAGACTCTTAGAGAGTTTATCCTAATCTTACTGGGAATCCAAGATTAGCACTAATCCTGAGTCCATAGAAGTTAGGCTTCTATTGGGACTAGATTTATGTTGGCTATAAAAGAGAGGCACCCCCATAGGTCTAAGGTATGCTTTTTAAGCTCAAGTTTGTGAGTTGAGTAATTGATTATCTTTGAGAGATATACTGACTTGATCATCGGAGTGCCCCCGGGTGGACGAACCACCGCGAGATTCTTATATTTCTGTTGCAGGTCAGTCAGGTGCCATATATTCTGTCAGTACTTTCCAGCTAAATTACTGAATTAGCAATGTGATCAAAAAATTTTCCACACACCATATATATATGCCAGTTCTGTGACCTCTGTTCTGTTCTGTTTGACTTATATATATATATATATATATATTAATATATACCAAGTTGACTTCCAAATCGTTTTTGTCCCCTTTTCATCTTTGCAAATCACACCTTTTAATATTTCAACTTTTTCTTTTTCTTTTTCTTTTTTGTTTTTTTCCTTCAACCCACGCCATCCGACCTTTTTACAACCTCCACACCATCAACGTTTTTTTCTTGTTAGTGTGTTTATCTACCCCACCTTGCTTTTGTTAATCTCTCTTCTTTTCGATTGGTTCAACTTGGTCCTCCACTATTTTGGGTCTTCTGAATCTACCGGTGCACTATATTTTCCCTAATTTTGTTCATACAGTGCTGTTTTTGCATATTTTGATTTATTATGGATTGCAATGATGCTTCTCATCCAGTTGTTTTTATCCCCGATGGAAAGAAAAATCTTTTAATATTAGTGAATGACCTAATTTTTTAAAAATAATTTACGGAAGTTTTACACCATATTATCAAGATTTTTCAATAAATATTATTGGAAACAGGATTTTAAAAATTTTGAGAATATTAAAAGTAAATTATTTGACATTTTCAAAAATCTAAATGAAAAAGTTTGTTTAACATCTGATCTATGGTCAAATAATAGTTTAGAATATCAATGTATCACTGCACATTTTATTGATAATAATTATAAATTAAATAAAAGAATCATTTCATTTAGATTACATTACGCCAAAACAGGGCATTAACGACGATTTTTTTAACGGAGGTTTTCGTTACTGCCGTTAAAGATAGTATTAACGGCAGTAGCAAAACAGCCGTTAATACCGCCATTAATGTATCTTTAACGGCGGTTTCATCACCGCCGTTTAAAAAACCGCCGCTAAAGTATTTTTAACGGCAGTAATGAAACCGTCGTTAAAAAAACTACCACTAAAGCCCTCTTTTAACGGCGGTAACAAAACCGCCACTAAAGCCCTTTCATTACCGCCGTTAATGACGGCGGTCTTTGCCGGCGGAACTCCGGCGTGTGGTGACCACGCGCGGCCAGAGGTTGAATATGACCATTTACAATAAAGCAAAAGTAATGTTTAAATATTTATTTAGGGAATATATTTCATATAGAGTGATTGTGGTATAGTGGTTGGTGTGCATGGATTAAAGGTCACGGGTTCAAAGATTGGTGTAACAATCCAAATTTTTAATTATGCTACTGAAGTTATACTAATATTATTTAATCTCAGTTCAGAAAATATATAATTTATTATATATTATTATGCGTAATTTTGTAAAATAATAGAATTATTTAAAAGTTTAGGGGTCAAAATATAAATAATAATAAGATAGATAATATAAATAATAACAATAATGGATGTGGTATTAAAATAAATAATTTATTTTTTGCTGGTATATGATAAAGTGTAATTTAATTAGTAATTAATTAATTTATATAATTATATTAAAATATTATATCAAAAAATAATTATCTTAAATATTTATATAAGATAACAACAAATCAATTAATTAATGAACGAATCTGAGCAAGAGGGACGGCCCGGCCACGTGTTGGCCAAGCAATGGTCTCACCTCCTTATAAATAGGAGGTGATTCGGCTGAAGGAAAGAAAAGAAGAAAGCAAAAGAAAGAAGGAAAGAAGGAAAAGAAAGAGAGGAAATGAAGGAAAAAAATAATAGCAGTTGGAAGAATCTTTGATAATAGAAAGAAAGAGTAAGGTATTAAAGTTAAGGTGAGTTATATTATATTTTGAGTCATCAAAATGTATTTTACGTATGTTTTGACTTATCAAAATCTGTTTTATACAAGTTATGTTTTTAATAAAAGTTATGTTTTATAAAGGTTTCAGTTACGTGGTTTATCTTCTGAATTCTATTTGCTTAAAATGAAACCCATGGATACGTCTGTTTATATTTTAAAGAATATTTGATTATGATCTTATAAACAATTATGTTTTGTAAGTACCACCACGGAAGTCACACGCCTTGGGGAACTTAAATAACCACTTGCCTCTGTTTGACCACTTTGTGGTCCTCTGTTTGTCATGGATCCACTGACCTCTGTTCTGTGCGGACCAAAGTGGTGTGCGGAACTAAGTGCTACACTATTGTGGGAGCCACCTCTAGAATCCGTACGAGCCGCCTCTTGAATCCGTACCTCTGTTCTGACTGTCAGTTCTGTGACCTCTGTTCTGTTCTGTACCGTGGTTATGGTGATATATTTACATAATATCTATATTTTAGTTCTGTTATTCAAATGATTTCTGCTACTCAAAGGATTTATTTATATAATTAACCCTTGGTACGGGGAGCGGGTCGTGACAATTGGGGGGTGCAAGAAGAGGGAATTATTTTTGTAAAAATTTGAACCTATTTACGGCGGTAAAGAACCGTCGTTTTTGGTCCTATATTACTGCTGTTTTTGATCGACTTTTAACAACGGTAATTTACCCTTTTACGATGGTTGTACCTTTTCCGACACGCGTATAAACGGCGGTCCTAAATTCATATCCTTTAACGGCGATAAAAAACCGCCGCTAAAGCCCAATTTTGACGTAGTGTTAGTTGAACTTCCATACACTAATCATATACTTGGGGTAGAAATAAAAAAATGTATTATATGGGTGAACTTTGCAAAATAAATTATTTACCATTAGTTTAAATAATACAATATATTATAATCAGACTATAACCCATTTGAGATTAACTTTATAATTATTTATTACGGTGATTTATTTCAATATATTATACCAGTCTTATCTCGAGGTGGAAGATTATATGTTTTTCACCAATAAAAAGTAAAAGAATATATCAACATATAATCATAAATAATTCTGAATTATAACGTTATTTGGATAGCCCACCAGTAGATGATAACGATAATTTTGATATTTTAAATTGATGGAAACAAACTCAACCTATGTGACCTGCGCTTTTACAAATAACGCGTAATATACTAATTGTTCTCACTTTTACATTTGTTTTTTAAATAACTTTTAGTGTAAGTAGACAGGTTGCCACAACAGGCTTTCATCCCAAATGGTTGAGTCACTTATGATATCCAGATATCATATACATGTGCTTACGTGAAGATAAAATTATAGTAAAAATGAGAGAATTCAAAGCAATTTGGATAACATATCGTTTGGCAACGCAAGTGAATTGTTTGCATCCTCTTATAATTGATCAACAACTTTGTTTTTCACTATTTTATTTCGTAATGTTTTTGCCCTCGTTTGGCATAAGTTAAACGGGAGTTTTTTAACTAAAATAGTTACAAAAAGACAAAATAGGTTTTTTAGTCCAATAAGACAAAATGTCACATCCAAATCATAATCATTTCATTTTTTCTTTTACAAAAGTCAAAAAAGTCAAAAAGTCTATCCTAAGCGAGGCTTTTTAGCCCCAAGCTAAAATAGCCGAAAAGTCAACCCACATCCCAAACGAACCCTTTATTAGAGTATTGAGATGAAGTATAATACAAATGATTGGTAGACTAATAGGTGCTAACCTAGTTGGGAACTTGACCTATAGTGATACAATTGTTCTACTATCATTAATAATCTATATTTATTTTATTTAATGATATAAATTTTTTTAATATTTTCTTTTATTTTGAAGTAAAAATTATTCATTAAATAAATATTATTTATTTAATTTAATGATTGTAATATTTCGTTTCATTTTGATATAAATAAAATTATTCATTTCAAAAGAAGAAAATTGCATAATTTGATGTTTTTTTAGTCATAATCAAAAAAACATAAGTCATACACAATTAAATATCATCACGTAAAAAACAACCAAACATTTCATTAATTTTAATTAAAATATTCTAGTACAATTTTTCATTTAGGCTAAGTTTGGCATCTTCAAAAAAAGTCAAAAAGTCACTATCTTATTTAAGTCACATCACCTCTCTACCACATCACTTCAAACCCAACCTATATTTCATAAAAAGTTAAAAAATGTACTTATTTAGAGCATTCCAAACAATCTTTTATTTTTTTTCTATCATAAATAATCTCCATATAATATATATATATATATCGTTTATTTTTTTGAAAAAAAAAATAAATAATTAAATAATTAAAATTTAAAAAAAAAAAGCCCCGCACATGACATGACCGTAGTTTTAGTTGGTCTGAGTCTAAACTTTTAGCTCCAGTCCGGCCCAACTTGACCCGACACAAAAACTGACGAAAATTCATCCGGACTCGGTTGGACGGGACCGGATCCAAATTATACCATAGGAGTACCGTAGCAACAAAAAGGAAGCCTATTATGAGCTTAGGCACGTGGGTGGCCCAACCAAGGGCATGAGGGTCTTGGGTGTTATTTTCCTATATTCTCCATAAATATATCAAAATTTATAAGAAAAATAGTTGCGAATATTAAAAGTGGTGCTTTAATAAAATTATTAATGATGTGTTTTTTTTTTTTTTTTTTTTTTTCTCAATAGTGTTATTAGTAATCTATTTTTTAGTAGGATAAGTCATTGTTAAAATATATATATTATATAGCACACAAGGACCATAGCAAATTACTTTTCTGAAAAGCAAACGAGGAAGTTTCCTGTTTCACTTAATTCAAATTAAAGGTAAATTAAGGGGAAAGAATTTGGTTAGTAATAAACTAACTTGCATGGTACAACTAAGTCCCAACAAAATTTACCTCAAATCATTGGTTTAGTGCCCAAAACCCAATACAAAAATAAAATGTAAAACACAAAACTCTGTTATAACAATTTATCAAATACTAATAAATCCAAGAATTTGTAAAAAAAAATCATCTGTAAGAGTTTTTATCTGAATTTTTGTTACCAAGTTTACTATACTCATATATATGAACCTTGAATAAAAATTTCATGAGTTTCTGAATTGTGAAATTATTTAAAATTCATAAGGCTAAGGTTTCTAATTAATAAAAATATAAATTTCAACCTAACTTGTGTATCAAACTAAGGATCCGTTTGTTTTCAGAGGTAGATTGAATGAGATTATTAGTGAGGAGATTATTAGTGAGGGAACTAAGAAACTTGTGTTTGTTTGATAACTAGTGGAGTAGTAATAATTCCTGTTTGTTTTGAGAGATAGGAGTGGGGATTAACTAGTTAAATTCCATAAATACCCTTGTTACATTATTATGAAATTTGGAAATTATTAGTGAGTGGATTATGAAAATTTGTGTTTATTTGTGATATATTTTAATATTAAAAATTATGTTTTATAAAAATATTATTATATCAAATTATTTTTATAAAACATAATTATATTAAATTATTTTTATAAAAATATTAGTATATTAAATTATTTTTATAAAACTGAATTATGAAAACAACTCAGCCCAGCCCACGGTTTTAACCATTCCATGGTTTTAAACAGTGTATTGAAAGATTTTTTTCACTTAAATATTGGTTCATTGTTCATTCATCATCATCTTTGCCTTCTCTGTTAAAAAAAAAAAAAATAAAGCATCACTACAAGGATGACGATGACACTGACACAAATCTTCACCGTCAACGATGACGACGACGCAATGACGCCGATCATTACCGACGACGACGACAACGCCGATATTCATAGTCAACGCAATTTTGTTTTTCTTGCAAATTTTAATTTTGTATAATTTCGTATCATGTAAGTCATTTGATTTGTATCTCTTTTGTCTAATTTAGTCAAAGATCGAAGTATCACTCTTCAATTTTACTGATCTAATTTGCAATTTGTCTACACTTCTGTTTGATTGGTGAGAAAACGAAATGAAATATGCATATATATATATATATGTGATAAGAGAACAGAGAGAGAGGAGAGAAGAGATGAGGAGAGGATAAACAAGTAAATTACTCCTCTATTACCAACAGATTAATTTTCAATACCAAGTGTTGGGACAAACTAACAATCCCAACATGTAAGGCCCATCTGAAACAAACAGGAGTTATGTTCATTATTCATCATTCACAGTGCACTCCGAACTGTAAAAGAGGGAAACAAACGGGGCCTAAAAGCTTTGTTTCAATCATCATAAACTATTCTACAAATGATCTTTTAATATTAAGACAATCACTACACACATGGTCCATCAAACTATTCAATTTAATTTGTGTAATGATTTTCAGAAAATATTTACCGATCATTACAATTATTAATATTATGTTAAAAATAGGATTTTTTTTTTTATTGATAAATCTCATTTAGAGGTGTTCTAACCCAATAAGTTCACCAAGCAAAATTATAACTTAGTTAATCCCATGTATTTATACTCTTATTTCATGAGGTCGTTTTTTTCTGATTCATATTGTTTGTTGGGTTATTATACTCTTATGCCTAATGTTGATATGTATTACATAGAAAAATGATATACACATTTCCTTTTTGTTGCTACCTCTATTTTGATAGTTACCATTATTCGTATTTTTCTTTTTGATCAGTTTCATTCATATTTGTGGTATTGTTTCATTGCGCTAGGGTTTCAAAACACTCTATTTGGTAGGGTTTAAAAACTCTAGTTTATATATAGCAGTGAAATAATATTACATTCCTCCATTGTTATGGTGAAACGTTGTGTTCTTCCATTGTCACTTTGTGTTCAAAGTTCTATGTTCGTCCATTATTACTTTGTGTTCGAAACTTTATGTTTCTCCATTATTGTAAGTCGAAATTCTGTTTATGTCTAGTCAATTTTGTTGGTTTGATTTGGATTGATAGAATAGTGAAATTGCATATATTGTTAATGATAGTGATAATGATATAGATGATAATGAAGATGAGGGTGTGTGTAATTTATTTATTTATTTATTATTTTATTTTTTTAGAGTGATTGAGGTTTTTCTGGATTTCTAAATTCTATTACTGCCATTGTTTCTGTTTTTTTGTCAGTCAGTGTGAATGTTCACATTTCACATTGTTTGAAAGTCTAAAAAATAAGTGTTGAAATATAAATATAGACATAATTATATATTTTACAAGATATGAATATTCACATATTATTGATTATTTGTTACTATATTTGTTGTTTGAACAATCATTTTTTTGTTACCATTAAACAATTGAAATAGTCGCTTTTTTTTTTCTTTCAATTTTGTTTAATGTTGTAGTGTTAATGTTTACATCGGTATGAATTTAGTTTTTCTAAGGTTAGTTGCATATTAATTGTTAATTGTGAATATTCACATTGTATTTTGGTATGAGTCTTTTTTTTTAAAGTTTTTTCGAAAATTAATTGTATTTTGTTTTTTTGTTTTTTACTATGTTTGTTGATTGAACAATCATTTTTGTTACCATTAAATAATCGAAATAGTTAATTTTCACTTTTTTTCAATTTTATTTTATATTTCACGTTGCAGTGTGAATGTTCACATTGGTATGAGTTTTTTTTTTTTTTTTAAAAAAAAAAAACTAGTTGTATATTAATTATAAATTGTAAACATTCCATTGTATTTTGGTATAAGTTTTATTTTTTCAAAAGTTGATTATATGTTTGTTGTTTTTGTTACTATGTTTGTTAATTCGACAATCATTTTGTTACCATTGAACAATAGAAATAGTATGTTTTCACCTCTTTTAATTTTGTTTTATATTTTTATGTTATAATGTAAATGTTCACATTGGTGTGAGTTATTTTTTTTAAGGCTAGTTGTATGTTAATTATAAATTGTGACAATTCACAATGTATTTTGGTATGAATTTTATTTTTTCGACGGTTAGTTGTATGTTTGTTATTTATTGTGAACATTCACATTGTACGTTAGTATGTGTTTTGTTTTTTCAAAAGTTAATTGTATGTTTATTGTTTACTGCGAACATTCACGTTATATCTTGATTTTCATTCAAATTTTTTTGTTGCGTTATTTTTAAAATTTTCAAATTATACAAAGGTTCAAAATTCATAATTTGAGATTTTTGCCATAAAATAAGAAAAAGATTTTCTCTTTGGAATGGGGGAGAGATTTTCTCCATAAAATGAGGGACTATTATTATGTATCAGTTTCAAAATAAAAACATGTGCGAAAAATTAAAAATGATGATTTAGTCATATTACATTAAATAAGACTTAATAGAATACTGAGCCTCCGTTTGGGAAGTGGGTTGGCTTTTTGGCTTTTTGACTTTTTTAGCTATTTTAGCCTGGGTTAAAAAGTTTGGTTTGGGAAGGATTTTGACTTTTTGACTTTTTTGACTTTTTTGTGAGAGAAGAATATAATAATTATGGGTTAGATGTGATATTCTATTTTTGGGATTTTTATTGATAAGTCCAATTTAGAAGTGTTTTAACCCAAGAAGTCCATGAAAGAATTCTTTAACCCATTTAGTCCCATGTATGTATAGTTTTATTCCATAAAGTCCATTTTCTTGATTTACAATATTTTCTTGGACACTTATGCCCTTATATTTAATTTTGATACCCTTATAAATATTTTTTCAACAATTAGCAATTTAATGATGTGAACATTCATATTTTAAAATTCACATTTGTAGGAATGTAAATTGGCCCGTGGGCGGCCCGAAACCCGCCCTCGAGCCAGGGCGGGCCCGGCTCGTTGACAATGTAAATATTCACATTGACATGTTAAAATTCACATTAATAGGAGTGTAAAATTGGCCCCTGTCCCGTGGTGGCGCGAAACCCGCCCGTGGCCCATGGGCGGCCCGGGGCGGGCCCGGTCCGGCCCGTTGACAATGTAAATATTCACATTGACATGTTAACATTCACATTGATAAGAGTGTAAAATTGGCCCCTGTCCCGTGGTGGCGCGAAACCCGCCCGTGGCCCATGGGCGGCCCGGGGCGGGCCCGGTCCGGCCCGTTGACAATGTAAATATTCACATTGACATGTTAACATTCACATTAATAGGAGTGTAAAATTGGCCCCCGTCCCGTGGCGGCGCGAAACCTGCCCACGGCCCATGGACGGGCCCAGTCCGGCTCGTTGACAATGTAAATATTCACATTGACATGTTAACATTCACATTGATAAGAGTGTAAAATTGGCCCACTGTGAGGATATATTTCTGAGTACCAACACGTGGCAAGGTGACGCCGAACGGTCAGCCCGAGTGCCACATGTCCTGGTCGTGACGCCGAGGTGATGTCAGCAGGCCGAGGTATCTCCGAAGATCATCGGAATCGAGATAAGTGGATAAGGGACAAGAGTCCAGATGAAGGAACTCAACCTGGATGAAAAGACAGAGCCCTATATGAGAGAGACTCAGTTTGTATAGATTAAGACTTAGAGAGTTTATCCTAATTTACTGGGAATCCAAGATAGCACTAATACTTGAGTCCATAGAAGTTAGGCTCTATTGGACTGGATATTTAGCTATAAGAGAGGCACCCCCATAGGCTCTAAGGTATGCTTTTTAAAGCTCAAAGTTTGTGAGCTTGAATAATTGATATTTTTTAGAGAATATACTGACTTGATCGTCGGAGTGCCCCGGAGGGAACGAAACCACCGCGGGATTCTTATATCGTTGACAGGTCAGTCATGTGCCATATATTCTGTCAGTATTTCCAGTTTAAATTACTGATGAATAGCAATGTGACAAAATTTTCCACACATCAATATATATGAATAATAGGACCCCACTTCAATATAAATATATAAATATAACCAAGTTGACTCCACAATCGTTTGTCCCCTCATCTTTTCAAACACACCTTTAATATTTCAACTTTTCTTTTTCTTTCTTTTTTGTTTTTTCCTTCAACCCACCGCCATCCGCACCTTTTTACAACTCCAAACACCATCAACGTTTTTTCTTGTTAGTGTGTTTATCTACCCCACCTTGCTTTTGTTAATCTCTCTTCTTTTCGATTGGCTTCAACTTGGTCCTCCACTATTTTGGGTCTTCTGAGTCTACGGTGCACTATATTTTCCCTAATTTTGCTTCATACAGTGCTGTTTTTGCATATTTTGCATTTATTATGGGATTGCAATGATGCATTCTCATCCAGTTGTTTTTATCCCCGCATGGAAGAAAAATGCTTTTAATATTAGTTGAATGGCCTAATTTTTTTAAAATAATTTACGGAAGTTTTTACACCATATTATTCAATATTTTTCAATAAATATTTGGAATTGGATTTTTAAAATTTGGAGAATATTAAAAGTAAATTATTGATATTTCAAAAATCTAAATGAAAAAGTTTTGCTTAACATCTGATCTATGCGTCAAAAATAGTTAGAATATTCAATGTTCACTGCACATTTATGATAATAATTATTAAATTAAATAAAAGAATCATTTCATTTAGATTACATTACGCCAAACAGGGCATTAACGACGATTCTTTTTAACGGAGGTTTTCGTTACTGCGTAAAAGATAGTATTAACGGCAGTTAGCAAAACAGCCGTTAATACCGCCCATTAATGTTATCTTTAACGGCGGTTTCAATCACCGCCCGTTTAAAAAACCGCCGCTAAGATTTTACGGCAGTAAGAAACCGTCGTTAAAAAAAACTACACTATAAGCCCTTCTTTTAACGCGGTAACAAACCGCCACTAAAGCCCTTTCATTACCGCGCCGTTAATTACGGCGCGTCTTTTGCCGGCGGAACTCCTCGGCGTGTGGTGACCACGCGCCGGGCCAGAAGGTGAATATGACCATTTACCAATAAAGCAAAAAGTAATGTTTTAAATATTGTATTTAGGGAATGATATTTCATAATAGCAGTGATTGCTGGTATAGTGGTTGGTGTGCATGATTAAAGGTACGGGTCAAAGATTGGTGTAACAATCCAAATTTTTAATTATGCTTACTGAAGTTATACTAATATTATTTAATCTCAGTTCAAAAATATATAATTATTATATATTATTATGCGTAATTTTGTAAAATAATAGAAATTATTTAAAAGTTTAGGGTCAAAATATAATAATAATAGATAAGATAATATAAATAATAACAAAAATGGTGTCGTATTTTAAAAGTAAATAATTTATTTTTTGCTGGTATATGATAAAGTGTAATTTACATTAGTAATTAATTAATTATATAATTATATTTTTAAAAATATTATATCAAAAAATAATTTCTTAAATTTGTATATAAGATAACAACAAATCGATAATTAATGAACGAATCTGAGCAAGAGGGAGGCCCGCCACGTGTTGGCCAAGCATTTTGCGTCTCACCTCCTATAAATAGGAGGTGATTCGCTAAGGAAGAAAAGAAGAAAGCAAAAAGAAAGAAGGGAAAGAAGGAAAAGAAAGAAGAAATGAAGGAAAAAAATAATAGCAGTGGAAGAATCTTGATATAGAAAGAAAGGAGTAGGCTATTAAGTTCAAGGTGATTATATTATATTTTGAGTCATCAAAATGTATTTTACGTATGTTTTGACTTATCAAATCTGTTTTATGTACAAGTTATGCTTTTTAATAAAAGTTATGTTTATAAAGGTTTCAGTTACGTGTTTATCTTCTGAACTCATTTGCTTTAAAATGAAACCCATGGATATGTCTGTTATATTTAAAAAATATTTGATTATGAACCTTATAAAACAATTATGTTTTGTAAGCCCACCACGCGGGAGTCACACGACTTGGGGAACTTAATAAACACTTGCCTCTGTTTGACCACTTTTGTGGTCCTTGTTTGTCAGGATCCACTGACCTCTGTTCTGTGCGACAAAGTGTGTGCGGAACTAAGTGCCTACACTATTGTGGGCAGCCACCTCTAGGAATCCGTACGAGCCGCCTCTTGAATCCGTAACCTCGCTTCTGGACTGTCAGTTCTGTGACCTCGTATCTTTCTGTACCGTGGTTATGGTGATATATTTACATAATATCTTATTTTAGTTCTGTTATTCAAATGATTTTCTGCTACTCAAAGGATTTATTTATAAATATGTTTGCCTAATTAACTATCCATGCGTTATTTTTTTGTGCCCTTATACTTCTTGATAATATTTCTTCACTCTGCCACGTGCTTATAGTTTTTTACCAATTTTCAGGAAACATGCAATTCAGAAATAGCTTTTGAAAAGTCTTAGACGCGGCGGCTGCGGAATAGAACACCCCACCACCAACACTTTTATGATATTATTTATATTGTAATATCGCCTTTTCGCGTCAATATATTTTGTTAATAATAAAAAGCTTTCCAATGATTTATTTGGTTACCCTTACTCAAATATTTCTTCCGCTTGCGTTTATTAATTTGTTTATGAATTGGCCGTAGGTAACCTCAGTTACTGGACCATCACGATGACTTAACCCTTGTGTACGGGGAGCGGGTCGTTGACAATTGGGGGGCTGCAAGAAGAGGGGAATTATTTTTGTAAAAATTTTGAACCTATTTACGGCGGAAAAGAAACCGTCGTTTTTGTGTCCTATATTTACTGCTGTTTTTGATCGACTTTTAACAACGGTTTAATTTACCCTTTTACTGATGGTTGTACCTTTTCCGACACGCGTATAAACGGCGGTCCTATAAATTCATATCCTTTAACGGCATAAAAAACCGCCGCTAAAAGCCCAATTTTGACGCTAGTGTTAGTTGAACTTCCATACACTAATCATAACTTGGGTAGAAATAAACAAAATGTATTATAGGGTGAACTTTTGCAAAATAAATTATTTGACCATTAGTTTAAATAATCAATATATTATTAATCAGACTATACCCATTTGACATTAACTTTATAATTTATTTTATACGGTGATTTATTTCAATATATATTACCAGTCTTATCTCGAGGTGGAAATATATGGTTTTCACCAATAAAAAGTAAAAGAATATTATCAACATATAATCATAAATAATTCTGAATTATAACGTTATTTGGATAGCCCACCAGTAGGATGATAACGATAATTTTGATATTTTAAAATGATGCGAAAACAAACTTCAACCTATGTGACCTAGCGCTTTTACAAATTAACGCGTAATATCTAATTGTTCTCAACTTTTACATTTGTTTTTTTAAATAACTTTTAGTGTAAGTAGACAGGTTGCCACAACAGCTTTCATCCAAATGGTTGAGTCACTTATGATATTCCAGATATCCATATACATGTGGCTTACGTGAAGATAAAATTATTAGTAAAAATGAGAGAATTCAAAGCAATTTGGATTGACATATCGTTTGCAAACGCAACGTGAATTGTTTGCTTCTCTTATAATTGATCAACAACTTTGTTTTTTCACTATTTATTTCGTAATGTTTTGCCCCGTTTGGCATAAGTTTAAACGGGAGTTTTTAACTAAAATAGTTACAAAAAAGGACCAAAATTAGCGTTTTTTAGTTCCAATAGACAAAATGTCACATCCAAAATCATAATCATTTTCATTTTTCTTTTACAAAAGTCAAAAAAGTCAAAAAGTCTATCCACAAGCGAGGCTTTTTAGCCCCAGGCTTTAAAATAGGCCGGGGGAAAAAAAAAGGGCCCCAACCCCAAAAAAAAACCACATCCCCCAAAAAAACGAAAAAACCCTTTATTGAGTATTAGATGAAGTATAATTACAAATGATTTGGAGCACTAATAGAGTGCTAACCTAGGTTTGGGAACTTGACCTATAGTGATACAAATTGTTCTACTATATTAATAATCTATATTTATTTTATTAATATAAAATTTTTTTAATATTTCTTTATTTTGAAGTAAAAAATTATCATAAATAAATATTATTTATTTAATTTAATGATTGTAATATTTTCGTTTCATTTTGATATAAATAAAATTATTCATTTCAAAAGAAGAAAATGCATAATTTTGATGTTTTTTAGTCATAATTCAAAAAAACATAAGTCAACACAATTAAATATCATTCAGTAAAAAACAACCCAAACATTTTCATTAATTTTAATTAAAATATTCTAGTACAATTTCATTAGGCTAAGTTTGGCATTCTTCAAAAAAAGTTAAAAGCCAAAAGTCAACTATCTTATTTAAGTCACATCACCTCTCTACACATCACTTCAAACCCAACCTATATTTCATAAAAAGTTAAAAAGATTTATAGAATGCATTTCCCAAACAATCTTTTATTTTTTATCTATTCATAAATAATCTCATTATAATATATATATATATATATTCGTTATATTTTTTGGAAAAAAAAAATAATTATAAGAATTAAATAATTAAAAATTTTAAAAAAAAAAAGCCCGCAACAGACATGACCGTAGTTTTAGTTGGTTGAGTCTAAAACTTTTAGCTCCAGTCCGGCCCAAACTTAGACCCGAACAAAAAAACTGACGAAAATTCATCGGACTGGTGGACGGACCGGATCCAAATTATTACATAGGAAGACCACGCTAGCAACAAAAGGAAGCCTATTATAGAGCTTAGGCACGTGGGTGGCCACAACCAAGGGCATGAGGTCTGGGTGTTATTTTTTCCTATATTCTCCATAAAATATCAAATATTTTAAGGAAAAATAGTGCGAATATAAAAGTAGTGCTTAATAAATTATTAATGATGTGTTTTTTTTTTTTTTTTTTTTTTTTTCATTCTCAATAGTTTATTTAGTAATTATTTTTTTAGTAGTTGAATAAGTCATTGTTAAAATATATTATTATATAGCACACAGGACCCATGGCAGATTACTTTTCTGAAAAGCAAACGAGGGAAGTTTCCTGTTTCACTTAATTCAAATAAAGGTAACATTAAGGGAAACGAATTTGGTTAGTAATAAATAACTTGCTATGGTACAACTAAGGTCCCAACAAATTTTACCTCAAATCATTGGTTTAGTGCCCAAACCCAATACAAAAAATAAAATTGCTAAACACACACAAAACTCTGTTATAACAATTTATCAAATACTAATAAAATCCAAGAATTTGTAAAAAAAAAAATCATCTGGTAAGATTTATCTGAAATTTTGTTTACCAAGTTTTATATACTCATATATATGAACCTTGGAATAAAAATTTCAGAGTTTCTGAATTTGTGAATATTTATTAAATTCAAAGGCTAAGGTTTCTAATAATAAAAATATAAATTTAACCTAACTTGTGTATCAAACTAAGGATCCGTTTGTTTTCACGAGTAAGATTGAATGAGATATTGTGAGGAGATTATTATGAGGAGATATTAGTGAGGAACTAAGAAACTTGTGTTTGTTTGATAACTAGTGGGAGTAGTAATTATTCCTGTTTGTTTTGAGAGTAGGAGTGGGGATTAAACTAGTTAAATTCCATAAAATACCCTTGTTACATTTATTATGAAATTTGGAAATTTATTAGTGAGTGGATATTGAAAATTTTGTGTTTATTTGTGATTATATTTTAATTATTAAAAATTAGTTTTATAAAATATTATTTTATATCAAATTATTTTTTAAAACATTAATTATATTAAATTTATTTTTATAAAAATATTAGTATATTAAAATTATTTTTTATAAACTGAATTATGAAAACAACTCAGCCCAGCCCACGGTTTTAACCATTCCCATGGTCTTTAAACAGTGTATTTGAAAGATTTTTTTCACTTAAAATATTGGTTCATTGTCATTATCATCATCTTTGCCTTCCTGTTAAAAAAAAAAAAAAAAAAAAAAAAAAAAAAAAAAAACAGAGCATCACTTACAAAGGACGACGAGCGATACCAATCTTCACCCGTCAACGATGACGACGACGCAATGCGCCGATCCATTAACCGCAACGACGACGACAACGCCGATATTCACAGTCAACGCAATTTTGTTTTCTTTGCAAATTTTAATTTTGTATAATTCGTATCATGTAAGTCTTTGATTTGTATCTTCTTTTGTCTAATTTAGTCAAAGATCGAAGTATCACTCTTCAATTTTTACTGATTTAATTGCAATTTAGTCTTACCACTTCTGTTTGATTGGTGAGAAAACGAAATAAATATTGCAATTATACTATATATATATATAAGTGGATAAGAGAACAAGAGGAGAGAGAAGAGAAGAGGATAGAGAGGATAAACAAGTAATTACTCCTTTTTACCAACAGATTAATTTTCAATACCAAATGTGGTTGGACAAAACTAACAATCCAAACATGTAAGGGCCCATCTAACAAACAGGAGTTATGTTCATTTCATCTTTCACAGTGCACTCCGGAACTGTAAAAGAGGGAACAAACGCGGGCTAAAAGCTCTTGTTTCAATCATCAAAACTTATTCTACAAATTTCTTTTAATATTAGGACAATCACTACACACATGCGTCCATCAAAACTATTCAATTTAATTTGGTACATGATTTTCAGAAAATATTTTACCGATCATTACAATTATTAATATTTATGTTAAAAAAGGATTTTTTTTTTTTATTGATAAACTCATTTGAGAGGTGTTCTAACCCAATAAGTTCACCAAGGCAAAATTATAACTTAGTTAATCCCATGTTATTTATATACTCTTTTTCCATGAGGGTCGGTTTTTTTTCTGTCATATTGTTTGTTGGGTATTATACTCTTATGCCTAATTGATATGTTTACAATAGAAAATATGATATACACATTTCCTTTTTGTTGCTACCTTATTTGGTAGTTACCATTATTCGTATTTTTTTTTGATCAGTTTCATTCATTTTGTGGTATTGTTTCATGCGCTAGGCGTTCAAAACACTTATTTGGTAGGTTTAAAAACTCTAGTTTATATATAGGCAGTGAAATAATATTACATTCCTCCATTGTTATGGTGAAACGGATTGTGTCTTCCATTGTCACTTTGTGTTCAAAGTTCTATGTTCCGTCCATTATTACTTTGTGTTCGAAACTTATGTTTCCCAATATTTTAAGTCGAAATTTCTGTTTAGTCTAGTCAATTTTGTTTTGTTGATTGGATTGATAGATATAGTGAAATTGCATAGTATTGTTAATGTAGTGGATAATGATATAGATGATAATGAAGATGAGGGTGTGTGTATTTATTTTTTATTTATTATTTTATTTTTTTAGAGTGCATTGAGGATTTTTCTGGATTTCTTAAAAATTCTATTACTTGCCATTGTTTCTGTTTTTTTTGTCAGTCAGTGTGAATGTTCACATTTCACTTGTTTGAAAGTCTAAAAAATAAGTGTTGAAATATAGATATAGACATAATTATATATTTTACAAGATATGAATGATTAACATATTATTGATTTATTGTATTACTATATTTGTTGTTTGAACAATCATTTTTTTGTTCCATTAAAACAATTGAAATAGTCGCTTGGTTTTTTTTTCTTTCAAATTTGTTTAATTGTTGGTAGTGTTTAATGTTTACATCGGTATGAATTTAGTTTTTCTAGGTTGCTTGGCATTATAATTGTTAATTGTGAATTTCACATTTATTTGGTATGAGTTCTTTTTTTAAAGTATTTTCGAAAACATTAATTGTATTTTGTTTTTTTGTTTTTTTACTATGTTTGTTTCGATTGAAACAATTAGCATTTTTGTTACCATTAAATAATCGAAATAGTTAATTTCACTTTTTTTCAATTTTATTTTTATATTTCCACGTTGCAGTGTGAATGTTTTCACATTTGGTATGAGTTTTTTTTTTTTTTTAAAAAAAAAAAACTAGTTGTATATTAATTATAAATTTGTAAACATTCCATTGTATTTTTGGTATAAGTTTTTTTTTCAAAAGTTGATTATTGTTTGTGTTTTTGGTTTACTATGTTTGTTAATTCGACAATCATTTGTTTACCACTTTGAACATAGAAATAGGTATGTTTTCACCTCTTTTAATTTTGTTTTATATTTTTATTTATAATGTAAATGTTCACATTGGTGTGAGTTATTTTTTTAAGGGGCTAGTTGTATGTTAATTATAAATTTGACAATTCACAATGTATTTTGGTATGAATTTTTATTTTTTCGACGGTTATTGTATGTTGTTATTATTCGTGAAATTCACATTGTCGTTAGTATGTGTTTGTTTTTCAAAAGTTAATTGTATGGTTTATTGTTACTGCGAACATTCACGTTATTCTTGATTTTTCATTTCAAATTTTTTGTTTTCTTGCGTTATTTTTTAAAATTTTAAATTATACAAAGGTTCAAAATTCATTTAATTTGAGATTTTTGCCATAAAATAAGA
>NW_021024933.1:2291590-2446236 GCF_004153795.1 Camellia sinensis | reverse complement strand
GATAGCCACGGGCAGCGGACAAGTTTTACACTCCTATCAATGTTAATGTTAATATGTCAATGTGAATATTCACATTGTCAACGGGCCGGACCGGGCTCGCCCCGGGCCGCCCATGGGACGCGAGTCAATTTTACACTTTTATCAATGTGAATATTAATATGTCAATGTGAATATTCACATTGTTAACAGGCCGGGTCGGGCCTGCCCCAGGGCGTCCACGGGGCGTGGGCTAGTTTCGGGCAGCCACGGGGCGTGGGCTAATTTTATACTCTTATCAATGTGAATGTTAACATGTCAATGTGAATATTCACGTTGTCAACAGGCCGGGCCCGCGTCGGCCCGGGGCCGGGCTTCGGGCTGTCCATGGGTCACGGGCTAATTTTACACTCTTATCAATGTTAATGTTAATATGTCAATGTGAATATTCACATTGTTAACAGGCCGGGTCGGGCCTGCCCCAGGGCGTCCACGGGGCGTGGGCTAGTTTCGGGCAGCCACGGGGCGTGGGCTAATTTTATACTCTTATCAATGTGAATGTTAACATGTCAATGTGAATATTCACGTTGTCAACAGGCCGGGCCCGCGTCGGCCCGGGGCCGGGCTTCGGGCTGTCCATGGGTCACGGGCTAATTTTACACTCTTATCAATGTTAATGTTAATATGTCAATGTGAATATTCACATTGTTAACAGGCCGGGTCGGGCCTGCCCCAGGGCGTCCACGGGGCGTGGGCTAGTTTCGGGCAGCCACGGGGCGTGGGCTAATTTTATACTCTTATCAATGTGAATGTTAACATGTCAATGTGAATATTCACGTTGTCAACAGGCCGGGCCCGCGTCGGCCCGGGGCCGGGCTTCGGGCTGTCCATGGGTCACGGGCTAATTTTACACTCTTATCAATGTTAATGTTAATATGTCAATGTGAATATTCACATTGTTAACAGGCCGGGTCGGGCCTGCCCCAGGGCGTCCACGGGGCGTGGGCTAGTTTCGGGCAGCCACGGGGCGTGGGCTAATTTTATACTCTTATCAATGTGAATGTTAACATGTCAATGTGAATATTCACGTTGTCAACAGGCCGGGCCCGCGTCGGCCCGGGGCCGGGCTTCGGGCTGTCCATGGGTCACGGGCTAATTTTACACTCTTATCAATGTTAATGTTAATATGTCAATGTGAATATTCACATTGTTAACAGGCCGGGTCGGGCCTGCCCCAGGGCGTCCACGGGGCGTGGGCTAGTTTCGGGCAGCCACGGGGCGTGGGCTAATTTTATACTCTTATCAATGTGAATGTTAACATGTCAATGTGAATATTCACGTTGTCAACAGGCCGGGCCCGCGTCGGCCCGGGGCCGGGCTTCGGGCTGTCCATGGGTCACGGGCTAATTTTACACTCTTATCAATGTTAATGTTAATATGTCAATGTGAATATTCACATTGTTAACAGGCCGGGTCGGGCCTGCCCCAGGGCGTCCACGGGGCGTGGGCTAGTTTCGGGCAGCCACGGGGCGTGGGCTAATTTTATACTCTTATCAATGTGAATGTTAACATGTCAATGTGAATATTTGCATTATCAACATGTCGGGCCGGGCCCGCCCAAGGCAGCCCACGAGCCGCAAGCGGGTTTCGGGCCGAGCACAGGCCGCGGGCTAATTTTACACTCCTATCAATGTGAATGTTAACATGTCAATGCGAATATTCATATTGTCAACGGGCCGGACCGGGTCCGTCCCGACCCGGGCCCGGGCTTCGGGCTGCCCACGGGTCATGAGCCAATTTTATACTCTTGTCAATGTTAATGTTAATGTTAATATGTCAATGTGAATATTCATATTGTGAATGGGCCGGCCCGGGCCCACCCCGGGCGACGGGCTGGTTTCGGGCCGCCCACAGGCCGCAGGCCAATTTTACACTCCTATCAATGTGAATGTTAACATGTCAATGTGAATATTCACATTGTCAACGGGCATTCACATTGTCAATGGGTCGGGCCCACCTCAACCCGACTTGAATTTTTTCGGGCACCCACGAGGATCGACATGGGCCGGGCCCCTACACATTGACGATATGAACATTTACGTTGACGGTGTGAACATTCACATTAAGGGTATTTTGGTAATTATGTCACCCATAGGACTTATTGAAATATAAGAAAATAATGTGAACTAAATGGAACATAAGAAGATGAAAAGGGTATTTTGGTCTTCTTATCTCAAATTGGACCTAATGGAATAGTCAAAAAGAATATGGGTTGGATGGAATAAAACTCTTAGAAAATGGATTTATCAAAAAAGCTCCCTTTATTTTTTGTGGCTAAAATAGCGAAAAAAGTCTCATTTAGCTCTTGCCAAACGGAACCTTAAAAAGAATATGAGTTAGATGGAATAAAATACTTAAAAAATAATTTATCAAAAAATGACCCATAAAAATATAAAGCTAACCGTATTTTTCCTAATTTTTAAGATATTTTTTTTTAAAATTTGGATAAATTACATAAACCCCCCCAAGGTTTGTTGAGATTACAAAAACCTCTTTTGAGGTTTCGATTACACCAACCCTGCTGCTTCACTAACCTGCAACAAATACCTCCTTGTACTGTTTCTATTACTAACGTAAATGGAAAAGTGCTGACCCCAAGATTTAAAAGTTGGGTTTGGTTATGGTGTGCAACTTACACCTTACACCTTATACCTTACACTTACACCTTACACTTACACCTTTTGTAAAAAATTAAACCTTACACTTACACATTTTTTGAGGTTGCACACCATGTGCAACCCACTTACACCTTACACCTTACACTTACACCTTACTTGGCAATTTGGGCCACAAGGCCCATTACATAGCTCGGCCCAATTTTTACCAAAAATTACCCTCTCACTAACGTAAATGGAAAAGTGCTGACCCCAAGATTTAAAAGTTTATTTAAAAGTATAAGTTGCCTTTTATAATTTTAGAAATTATCAATATCTCTTTGTTAAAAAAATGTATTTAACGGAATTAATAAAAAATAAAAAATTTGTAACTACTCTCTTATACAACAATAAGATTATTTGAATTATTAATTAAAATATATTTCTAATATTAATAAAATTGTTAATTGATTGGGTTATTTAAAACAAAGGCCTCCTAAATTATTTAGAAATATCAACTATTGAGAAATATTACTTTCACCCTCTAAATTATAAAAATATACAAACGAATCCTCTAAATTGTTGACAAGTTTCACTTTCAAAGCGATTAGTGTAATTTATTCTTTTTTACTAGTTGAAAAATAGAATAATCACATTTATGTTGATTTTTTAGACAGTCTCAACGAAGTGTTAATAACAACATTACCAATTCGAATTTATTCAAAAAAAAAAAAATTAATGATTTAAATTTATTTTACTCATAAATTTTATATTTTACTAATTTAATTTTTATTATACAAATTCATTCGAAGTAAATTATGAATTTCTAAGAGTGAATTAATAGCATTTTTCAAGTGTTAATGAATTGTTGGTGCACCTTTCTAAAAGAAAAAATTGAATGGTCGGTGGGAAAGATTTTTTCAAAACCCCTCATTATCATGTCGGATTCTCGGTCCCGACTGTTCTCTCCTTATTTTATTTATTTATTTTTTGCGCCACTGTTTTGATCAAACTCATGCTACAGGAAATGAAAGTAAATGATATAGTAGGCCAGTTTTGAGTTTTTTTTTTCCTATTTTTTTATTTTTAATAAACAATTTTCAATATTTTAAGTAAGTTTTTTACTTTTTAAATACATTTTGTTTGGTTTCAATTTTTAAAATTTAATTTTTTAAAAATTGAGTTTTTATTTTTTATATTTTTATACTTTTAGTGAATTTTTTTAATATTTCAAGAAAATTTTTTACTTCTTAAATGCACTTAACTTAGATGTACTAAAAAGTAAAATATTTATAAAAAAAATATTTTAAAAAAATTAATAAATAAACAAGAATAAAATACAAAAATATACCGAATTTTTGTATTTTTTAATATTTTAGATATTTTGTAATTTTTTTAAAAAAATTCACAAATATTATACTTTTTTAATTATATTTACAATAAATGTATCTAAAAAGTAAAAAATTACTTAAAATATCCAAAAACAAAATTACTAAAAACAAAAAATATAAAAAATAAAAAAACTCAAAAATGACCTTCTATGGCTTCGTTTGGGAAGTTGGGTTGATTTTTTTACTATTTTAACCCCAGTTAAAATGTTCATTTGGGTTGACTTTAATGAGAGAAAAAGGTGAAAACTTACACATTTTTGTGAGAACACTTACGTGAGTTCGTGAAAATTTATGCATTTTTGTATTGTTCAAACTTTGATGAGATAACTTACTCGAATTTGTGTTAACTTATGCGGTTTTTTGAGATCACTTACATGAATTCTTGAAAACTTACGAAATTTGTGTTATGCAAATATTTTTTGAGACGACTTAGGAAAAATTTGTGTTATATGTATTTTTGTCAGACACTTATGTGAGTTCTTGAAAACTTACGTGTTTTTATGTTGTTCAAAACTTTAATGAGATAACTTACTCGAATTTGTGTCAATTTACGCATTTTTGTAAAATCATTTACGTGATTTTGTGAAAACTTATTGAATTTTGTGTTCTTCAAACATTTCATGAGACAACTTATAGAAAACTTGTGTTAACTTACGTATTTTTGTGAGAACACTTAACGCGAGTTTGTGAAAACTTATTCGTTTTTGTGTTGTTCAAACTTTGATAAGATAACTTACTCGAATTTGTGTTAAATTAAGAATTTTTTTGGATCACTTACGTGAGTACTTGAAAACTCATGGAATTTTGTGTTTTTCAAATTTTTTTTGAGACAACTTATGGAAAGTTTGTGTTTAACTTGTGCATTTTTATGAGAGCACTTACGTCAGTTCGTGAAAACTTATGTGTTTTTGTGTTGTTCAAATTTTGATGAGATAACTTACTCGAATTTGTGTTAACTTACACAGTTTTTTGAGATCACTTGCGTGAGTTCTTGAAAACTTACGGGATTTTGTGTTATTCAAATATTTATTGAGACGACTTAAGAGAAATTTGTGTTTAACTTATGCATTGTTTTGAGAGCAGTTACGCGATTTCGTGAAAACTTACTCGATTTTCTGTTATTTAAAACTTTGATGAGATAACTTACCCAAATTTGTGTTAATTTACATGTTTTTGTGAGATCATTTACATGATTTCATGTAACTTACGAAATTTTGTGTTCTTAAAAAATTTTATGAGACAACTTACGAAAAATTTGTGTTAACTTATGCATTTTTGTGAGAAACTTTACGTGAGTTCATAAAAATTTATGCATTTTTGTATTGTTCAAATTTTGAAGAGACAACTTAAAATTTATGCATTTTTGTATTGTTCAAATTTTGAAGAGACAACTTACTTGAATTTCTGTTAACTTTCGGGGTTTTTTAAGATCACTTAGGTAAGATCTTTGTATTGTTCAAATTTTGAAGAGACAACTTACTTGAATTTCTGTTAACTTTCGGGGTTTTTTAAGATCACTTAGGTAAGATCTTCAAAACTTATGGGATTTTGTGTTCTTCAAAAAAAATTTGAGACAACTTACGAGAAATCTGTGTTTAATTTACGGATTTTTGTAAATGTACTTTCGTGAATTCATGAAAATTTACCTGTTTTTATCTTGTTCAAATTTTGATGAGATAACTTACTCAAATTTGTGTTAACTTACACGGTTTTTTGAGATTATTTACATGAATTCTTGAAAACTTATGGGATTTTGTGTTGTTCAAAATTTTGTGAGATCACTTACTCGAATATGTGTTACTTACGTATTTTTATGAGATCACTTACGTGATTTCGTAAAAACTTACTTGATTTTGTATCCCTCAAAACTTTTATGAGATAACTTACAAAAAAATTGTGTTCACTTACATATTTTTGTGAGATCACTTACGTGAGTTTGTGAAAACTTATTTGATTTTGTGTTGTTCAAAATTTATGAGATAACTTACTCGAATTTGTGTTGCTTACGTATTTTTGTGAGATCACTTACGTGAGTTTGTGGATACTTATGTGATTTTGTATTGTTCAAAACTTTTATGAGATGCCTTACGGAAAATTTATGTTAACTTACGCATTTTTGTAAGATAACTTATGTGAGTTTGTGAAAACTTACTTGATTTTGTGTTGTTCAAAATTTTATGACATGACTTATTCGAATTTGTGTCACTTGCGCATTTTTGTGAGATCACTTGCGTGAATTTATGAAAACTTACATGATTTTGTATTGTTCAAAACTTTTATGAGATAACTTGCTCAAGTTTGTGTTAGTTACGCATTTTTATGAAAATAATTATGCGTATATAATATAATTTATTATTTTAATATGATTTATTTTTAAGTTGACCTACTTAACAGTTACACACTGTATCAAAAAAACACAAAATTACATAAATAAATTTTAAAAAAATAACAAAATAGATATGCATTTCATGCCATATGCAAGGCATACTTAATATATCGCTATTAAAAAGACAAACACGAAATGTATACAGTACCCAGTATTTAAAACCACAACAAGGACTTTCAATTACAAGAAGCCACCAACAAGTATAGTGAAATAAAAATTAAAGGAGCAGCGTGGAATCATAGGCAAGGCAAAAAAAAAATGACAAAGAATAGTGAAATAAAAAAAATAAGGACCCTTGAAAAAGAAATCATGAGAGAAAGATCAATAATAGAGTCTCAACAATAATATACATCCATAGCATTCAAACACACATATATCACTATAATAATAAAATGGACAAATTACACTGGTAATCCTACATTTTGTCATTTATGTCCTTGTAATTCCTATAGTTTCAATTAACTCAATTTTAATATTAATTTTAAATTTTGCGTCAATTTGGTTGAATTGATAACACTGTTATAATTTTTGACAGAAAATTTCACTGAATTAATTGAGATTGAGTCACTAAATTGATAAAGTTTACAATTTTACTCCTAAAGTATGATACATGTCATTCATGTACGCCCAATTGCTGGGATGGTTGGTGTGGAGAGGCAGGGTAAAAACCACAGATTACCTGCAAAGGCTCTTAGTAGCAGCATGAACAATATTTGTCCCTTCTATAAGGCAAAGTTGAATCCTTAAACCATATTTTTCTGGTGCACATTGGCATTTTGGAACACATGGGCTGCTACAATGGTATGTTAGGGAAATGTCTCTTCCTAACTAAGATTGGTGAGATACGAAATAACAAACAAGAAAGATAAAATGAATCAAACAAATCACACAATCAAGAACATAAGGATTTACAAGGTTCACCCCAGAACAGGGCTACGTCCACGGCTGTTGTGGTTTTCACTATGATTAAAAAACCATACAACTCTCTTAACCTAAAAAAGGCCCATTCATCTATTTATAAGCATAAAATTAAGGCAACACAGAAGCAATAGGAAAATTACTAAAGTACCTCTTTGGACCCTCCCTCCTCTTGAAGGAAAGCCCCTCTAAACCCCCCATTGGACCTAGGTGTAGACGCGTCCTCGAACGCCCCGGGAGGATGTCCCGTTCTGTTCATATTGGGCTCACTACGGTTTGGACTCTCGAATTTTCACGGTTCTTAATCTGAACCAAAGAGTCCAAATCCGGCAAATCGTTTTGAGAAACAGATTTTTGAAATGAAGTGCCAAACATGGACTGCTTTGCCAGATACAAAGTCGCCACCTAAATATTTTTTATGAGGGAATTTAGGAAACCCTGGTGCCAAAGGCCACGTGTCAGTCATCACCAAAGTTGCCTCAGCTCAGGAGCTTAGGTACGATTGAGGAAGGTCAGCTATGAGCACCCCCTCTCGCCCGATCCGAAGATCGGCCTCTACTAACCGTGATATCCGATTTTGAAAACGTTATGTGTTCTTATTCCGGTTATTAGCCTAGAATTGCTACGTTATGCGCACAGCAAACAAGTATAGACCAAATCGCCTGAATTGGAACAAAGCATTGCATATCCGTTTGTTTGAAAAATAGTTTGAAATTTGCTACTCGCAAGTAGGCTAAAGCACGGACTTCAACGAGTTATTCCAACTCAAACAATCCAACCTTCACCCACAGGCATTCAAGCAGTTTATATCACATAAGCATCTAGCCTCATGGTAATCATGTTATTATGGCAACACTCATACGCATGCGGTATGCTAAAGCACAAATGCTTACCTAGTACTCCGAGTCGAAACAAAAACATGTTAGCAATCAATGCATGATCCAAGTCCATGTTAAGTGGCTAATGCAACGCATACAGAATGTCACTAGAGTAGGCTCGGCTAGTCTATAAATGATATGTGAAAATGCACAAGTAGCATGTATTCAAGTTAAATTTGAAATACTTATGCAGTTAGCATGATATACCGAGCCTGGTGCATGCAAGACTAATGAATGATGCATTCATGCTATTATACTGTATGCTAATTGAAACATGCCCTAGGCTAACCATCGAAAGCTAGTAAATAAAAGGGAAGAAAGACGTGGGGTTGGGAGACATACACACACTCACGCACACTTATTACACAATTGCCCTCGCTCGAAGAGTCCGAATAAATATTACAGTCCGAATAAATAATACTAAATTAATTATTACAGAATTTTTAATTAATTAACAAATTAAATGCAGAAAGAAGGTGGCCACAGCCCCGTCTCGAGATACGTGAATGATGCATGCTTGACTCGTCTCGCCCGGAAACTCGCTGCCATAGCACTGTTGCCTCCGTTTACACTGCCTCACCCCTCTGAAATTTATAAAAGTCTCCAGAACTACTCTGAACTTCATTCTGAGTGCAGTGGAGTACCACCGGCCAGATCAAAAGGCCACCGGCCATGGGAATGAGGTTATCGGCTAAATATTGTGCTCTCGGCCAAAGTTCTTTGCCGGTCGGCACTCAACACTGCCGCTGGCCAAATCTTCCTGCTGAAACCTGCAGTTGACAACAGCAGAGGGCAAGCAGTGTATGGCATGGAATTCTCAAGCAATGTGAGCATGGGCACACTCCCTATCATGCAAGGGACTCAAGGGAACATGACCCTCGACCCTCGGGCCATCAATTGTGCATTTTTGATGCATGATGGCCTAAGAGGCCAAGTTTGCAACTTGATGTAAATGCATGCAACCAAAAGAGATGAATGCCAACACCCTATCATGTTGAGGTCAAGGGGGTTGACGATCGAGGGTTGAGACGTGTTACATCACTTGGAGTATGAACACTTCTCAATCCTCATACATGGTTTGACACCCCAAACCAAGCAAAATGTAATGCATGGATGCAATATATAATGCAAAGTGATGCAACTCATGCAAGATAACATGAACATGCTAAGCTGATGCAACATGACACTATCTAATCCTGCATGCTAGACTAATGCAATATGGACATATCAAGCATACAACAAGACTATGTAATGTCATTAACTAAACAACATGCAAACATGCGAAAATGATACAATGTAAGCATGCAACCAATACAATGCAACATGCAAGCATGCAAAATATGCAAAGATGGACTTATACTGAAACGAGAGGACCTCAGCCCACCCCCAAAACAGTGGCCTAAAAGGATGCACAAGAGCACAAATGATGCATGCAAGCATGCACACATCAAGGTCCATCACCTAAGCATAAAAGGGGACAACTCTAAGCATACTTAAAGGCGATATATATGGGCATTAAACCAACATGCTAAGCTCTGAAAATGAATAGAGAATGATTCCAAATCAAACAAAACATGCAAGCAAGGTATGCAACAATGACCAACACTTGAAGCCAATAAAGGGGGTCAAACCAAAGCTATGTCAACCAAACCTTAAAGGACCAAAATGACCTAAAACAGTCCCAAGGGACTCCAAAACAAGACTAAAGCATACATAGATCATGGTCAAAACACGCCAAGGAATGAGTCCAAAACAAGGGCATTCAAGGCCACAAAAGGGAGCATTCTAGTACAACCACCCCAACCACTCATGGCACGCACTTTTCAATACAAATCAGAGTTTCAATATGTAAAATGAGCCCCCAAAACCCACTGATATGGCAGCCCAAATGACCTAATCACAAGGCATGCACTATGACCTTTTCCAAGGCACAAAAGAACAACCTTTCAAGGCAAGAAAGTGATGATGAATGTGAGCATACATGCATGGATTAGCGACTGAAATGGCATATGAAATGGCTCCAAATCATTCACACACTCAAGGCTCACAAGCCAAAATACAAAGTGGCTATATCAAACATGGAAAATACAATCAAAACAGCACCCAACAGACCTTAAGCATGGTAAGACATGGCTAAGAACTTCACAAAGTTAGGCCAAAACACAAGACCATGGTAGGCTAAATGCATGATGCACTTTTAGACAAAATGGGGGAATACAAAGCAAGTATATTATGCATGTAAGGGACCACAAATCCGACCAAAAACAGAGGTAAGATATGCCCAAATAACACCCAAAATCCTCTGAAATAGGGCCAAATACAACCAAGTATACATGCTACCCTTATGAGCCAAAACATGAACAAAATGAGAGACCAAGGGAGAGGGGTGTCCCTCCCCTATGCAAGATCTCAAACCCCCTTCTTCACCACTGAAAATCCACTGGATTTCAGTGGTGAGAAGGCTAATACACCAAAGAAATCAAAACTTAATAAAGGAAGCTCAAAAAGGGGCCCAACAAGGCCTAAGAGGGGGAGGTCAACCCCCAATGCCAAAACAACCTTAATGAGATATCTTGAGCATGCAAACACAAGCCTTTTTTCAGTTATACACAAAGTCTAAAACAATGAGCAAGATAGGCAAAAGTCTAGTGCAAGATTGGGGAATCTAAAGTAAAAGAATTACCCTTGAAGAACCCTTGATGAACAGCAAGTGCAGCCTTCTTCTTTTGATCAAAACCAGTCCAAAACCTCAAGAACAAACCCCCAAAGCCTCTCAAATTCGAAGTATGGTGTAGTAGTGTGTGTTTGTGTGCAAAACTAAGAACAAACACACACTTTAGGCCCTCAAACCACACAAAATGAAAAGAGAGAGGGAGATATAGAGAGAGAGGATGATATATATCAGATATATATGTGTATAGCTTTGGTTTTTTTGCACAACCCTAACAAAGGAGGAGGAGAGGCTCTTATATAGACAAGGGAAAGCTTTGAAGCTTCTCAAATAAGCTAAACAAAAAAGAGTCAAAGGGGGCAAGGCTTCTTGAGGAAGCTAGGATAGCTGGCAAGCATCTTGAGGAAGCTTTGCCTAAGGGTCAAGCTTCCTCAAGAAGCTTTGACCAAAAGGGGGCAAAAGGGGCAAAACAGCCACATGTATGCCCCGGGGTAGGTTTAGTGCATTCCAGCTGGCACAGCTGGCATGCACCATGCCTGAAGAAGGTAAAAAGGTGTTACCGGCCAGAAAAAGAGGTTACCGGCCAAACAGATGACCGCCCGGCCATACTGAATGCCGACCGGCCAATGGTATAATTCACCAATGGCCGGTAGCCTCAAAACATAGCCGGTGGCCTCAAACCAAGGCCGGTGGGCGTCAGGTGTAGCTAACAAGCTACCTTATACCCTCAAAAGCAAAAACACAAGTGTTTGGTGCAAAACCAAACACAGAACAGTCGAGTTGAGAGATCCTGAGGCAAGGCGCGTAGCCGAGACCTCCGGGAACTCAAAACGAAACACAAACATGAGTAATCACCGAGTGTTCGAGCGGTGACGTCCAAGTCTTGAGGACGGTCAAAAATGGGGTGTCGACACTAGGGTTGAGAGAAAAATACTTATTAAGGTCCACAGACCTAACAATCTCACACTTGGAACCTGATAACATAAGCTTTCCATCATCTTTGTCACGTAGAGGAGTGCCACAACAATTAGATCTTCCATCATCAACCTTTAACGCCAACTGAAGTTGCACACAACTTCAGTTTGTCAATGGTGACTATCTTGGTCAACATATCTATTGGATTCTCATTGCCACGAATCTTTTCAAGAGACAAGACTTCATCATCTACAAGTGAACGAATGAAATGGTATCGCAACTGAATGTGTTTTGTCTTAGAATGAAAAGTTGGATTCTTTTCAAGTTGAATTGCACTCTAACTGTCACTATGCAAAATACTCTCTCTTGCTTCTTACCCAACTCTTCTAGGAAGTTCTGCAACAAGTCATCTATTTTCCAGCTTCAGTAATAGTAACATACTCATCTTCTGTTGTAGAAAGGGCGACAATTTTCTGAAATTGTGAAATCCAACTCACTGTTGTACCACTCAATGTGTAAATATAACTAGTAGTACTCTTCCTGATATCCACATCACCAGCTAAGTCTACATCAACATAACCATGTAACCCGATGCCGATTTGTCTGAAACAAAGTGCCATGTCTGTAGTACCACTCAAGTATCTAAGGATCCACTTCACTGCCTCCCAATGCTACTTGCCTAGATTACTCATGTAACTACTAACCACTCTCACTATATGTGCAATGCCTGGCCTAGTACAAACTATAGCATACATTATGTTACCAATAGCTAAAGCATATGGAACTTGTTCCATGTAAACTTGCTCTTCTTTAGTTTTCAATGACTGCTCTTTGGTAAGTCTAAAGTGACTAGCCAATGGAGTGCTCATTGGTTTTGCACCATCCATGCTAAACCACTTGAGAACGTTCTTGACATACTTAGCCTGTGACAACTTCAAAGTATCATTAGTCTTGTCCCTATGAATCCTCATACCAAGGATTTTGTTTGCAGCTCCAAGATCCTTCATCTCAAATTGGTTAGACAAAAGTTTCTTCAATCTTTTTATCTATTCAATGCTAGATCCTACAATAAGTATATCATCAACATATAAGAGCAAAATAAAATAACTTTTGTCAAACCTCTTGAAATAACAACAATGATTTGCTTGGCATCTTGTAAAATTGTTGCTACACATAAACCCATCAAACTTCTTGGGGCCTGCTGCAAACCATATAAGTTTTTTGAAGCTTGCATACAAACTACTCTTTGCCACGTGCCAAGAAACCTTGTGGTTGCTTCATGTAAATTTCTTTCTCAAAATCACCATGGAGAAAATCCGTCTTCACATCTATGTGCTCAAGATGCAAATCTTCAGCAGCTACAATTCTTAACACCAATCTGATAGTAGTTAACTTCATAACTAAAGAGAAAATTTTAGTGTAGTCAACTCATTCTGTAACGCCCTCAAAAAAACAACATTAAACCCATCAATATAGACATGCATTGATATATAAAAGTTCCACATTCTTCCATTCATCAGAGTTTCATTACAAAAAGTATTACATGTTAACGACAAAAGCAAATGCCCTAAAGGCTTACAGTTTTCCAAGTTAACACTTGGTTACAACAAAAGAGTGTTAACTCATTTACACATTAAGCCCTTGGCTTGAATATATATATAATACATCAAAGAAATAAAACAACAAAAGTCCGCCTGCCTCTAGCCTCTCAAGCTACGTCCTTGGAGGTGGCATGCTACCTGTACCTGAAAATGATATTCCCATATAGGGTGAGCCACAGCCCAGTAGAAATATACTAAACCAAATATGAACAATGACTAAAAGATTAGCAGTTGATAGATGGCCAACACAGATACTTTCCCTTATCACACTTTACGGTTTCATGACATACAAATCCATATTACAGTCCATTTTCCATTTCTTTTCAATTCTCAATTTATAACCATGGCTCAAAACCTGGCCAAACAACTCATATGAGACAGTACTTCATATCAAGCACTTCCCCATTTCATAACAGATAAGCATACTAGCTATATCACATACCAACAGATAAGCATACAAGCTATATCATCACTTCCACAGATATGCATATGAGCACTATCACACTTCCAATGACAAGCATATGAGCTCTGTCAACACATCACTCGATAAGCATATGAGCTCTATCTACGGAGTCCATCCCCTATCTCCTCCAACAACATCCGGTTTAGAGGTCCATCTCCTATCTTCCCCTAAACCGTGGAGTACATCCCCTATCTCCTCCAACACAACACAATGCATATAAACAATGATTATACACATCATCACACAACACATAAATTTAATGTATTCGTTCCATCGTCAAACTCAATGACACATTCCGGTGATTAGTTTCAGTTTTTCCTAATCATCATGCATTGTCTACAACAATCAAGACTATCCTCTACCGATAGCTCAAAGTAGTTATTTCTATACAGAAAATAAATGCAACAATGGATATATAATCAACATTCCAACTAGGTGAGTGATAAATAATCCAACTACACCCTTTAATTCCACCACTTTCCAAATCAATTCCTCATTTCTCATAATTAATTATGCAAATTAATTAACCAATGTAATTAGGGCATTTTCCATAATTAACATTACAACCCTTAGGTTCCATTTTCATTAATATTTTAACATTAATTTCACTTTTCCATGCCAAGTATGCATCTAGGTTTTATATAGCTAAAACGCCAACTTTTGTAAATTTACACAAAAGCCCCCAATCTTTCACAAAATTACCAAACCAACCCCAACATCTCAAAATACTAAAATTTAAAGACAAAGCTCATAAAGAGGAGTAGGATATCCCTACCTCGAAGTTAGAGCTCGGATGGAGAAGAGACCGAAACCAAAGTGCTCCAAAGACCAAAATTTTCAGATCAAAACGACGCCCTCGACGATCAACACAACTTTTGCAAAGGCCGAAGAGAAGGAGGACACTCTAACTAGATCAAACCCTAGAGAGAAGGGAGTTTCTAGAGAGAGAGAGGCTCTCAAAAATAATTTTTAGAAAAAGTAGGAGAGAGAAAGAAAAGCAAAAAGTGATTTGAAATCACCCAGCGGATAACTCATATACGTATGACCCGCTCGAGCGGAGAACACGACGCTTGAGCGCCAAGAACAAAAATCTGGACACGCTCGAGCGCAATAATGCCCGCTCGAGCGCCAAGACATAAGAATAAAGCACTTCCGCTCGAGCGCGAAAATCAGTCTGCTTGAGCGTAGATTTCTCCCTCCCAGAACTTATACTCTGGAAGTACTACCCGCTCGAGCGCCAACCGACCCGCTCGAGCGCCACCGCTCGAGCGTAAACAAACCCGCTCGAGCGTAAAAATCACATCTGCAGAAGTTTTGCAGGAACACAAAATACTGGAGGTGTGTAATCCCCGCTCGAGCGCAAGAAGACCCGCTCGAGCGGACCGCCTAAAAACCGAACAACAAGGAATTGAAACCAAGGCCTAACCAACCTGTAATAACCCTGCTCGAAACATCCTAAAACTCAATCATGTGGAATTAAAGGACACAACAAGATAGATACCACTACCAACTTCACGGAATCGAGTCCGAAACACAACAGAATAGTTAAGGGACAACCGGGATCGCTATACATTCCTTTTGTTGAAACCCCTTTGCAACCAATATATGTACAAAATATATTATATACAAAATATATATAAAATAGGGTGCTTGGGCCAAAAGTTTAATTTTTGATTTTCTTTACCCAAAGTTGTACACTCTAAAACACTTTGTCCATAGCGACATGCTTAGACAAAATGACCAAAATGTCTATGTATACATTGTTGCATCAATTTGGTTGACCCCATCTCTTTCATTTTGTTTTTTTTTCTCTCTCTCTCTCTCTCTCTGCATGGATGCCATCGGCCTCACCACTAACGCCGTCATCATACCATCGCCTTCTTCTCCTTACACAGCAGCAGTGTCGCCGCCGTCTTTTCCTTACGGATCTGAAGAAAAAGCATGATCAGATTTAAGGGAATAACATGCCACCATAGCGTCAACTCATCTACATCATCCTCTACCACAGCAACGACGTATCCCTCGGAGGCTGTCGCGTCGAGTTGGATTTCATCGTCATTCTCACCACCATAATCTTCATCGTCGATTTCATTGTCGTAGCCTGCTATACCTGGCTCTGATACAATATATCCTCCTCTCCAGTCATTGCCTCGAACAAAAGCTTGAAGAAGAAGTTTCTCCAGTCGATTTTTCCCATCTTCATATTCTTCAATTCCTTTCATAAAACCCTAATTTCTTTTGCTATCTCAACTCTCTTACTCTCTCTACGTATGTGTGCTGAAATGTTGATGAAATGATAAAGTAAGAGATCAAATACTCCGATCGATATATCAACTCCCTTGTAAGTCTCTAATTTGATTTGATCTGTGAGAACAACTAAAATATTTTTTGGTTAGGGTTTGTGTAACAACTTTTTTGTAATAACATCAAACTCACAGATCTGTAATACATCTGTGTGTGTGTGTGTGTAAAAATTTGAACAGATGAAAATGACAATTTGAATAGATAAATTTTTTGAAAAGAGAAAAAAAATTACACAGATAAAAAATTGAACAACTAAAAAAATTAAAAAGATAAAATATTTGAACAGATAGATTTGAACAAATAAGTAAAAAAAAATTGAACAAGTAAAAAAATTGGACAAATATTTGAATAGATAAGAAATTTCAGTTGATAGATATTCCAACAGATAGATACAAATCTGACAGATAGTCAAAAAAAATTAAACATATAAAAAAATTAAACAAATAGTAAAAAAAAATTAAATAGATAAAAAAATTTGAATAGATAGTTTAAAAAAATTAAACAGATAGATTAAGCGGTAAAATTGAAAAAAAATGTTCTTCAAAATAATAAATTGATTTCTCACAAACTATTTCATAAATTATGGACCTCTCACTAACAAAAAATATCCACTGAACCTAATGATTAAACAATTATTAGACTAAATTTATCATTAATTTTCTCCATAATATATTTTAACAAGCTTCTTGTCAACTTTCCCCTCCCTCTCCCCTCTACGTTGCCAACTCCAAATAAACTGAGATATTGACTTTGTTTGGGAAGTTCGCTATTTTAATTGGCTATTTAGTTTTTTAACTATTTTAATCTGACTAAAAAAATTGCGTTTGGGAAGTCGATTGGTTCTTTTTTTTTAGTTGACTTGAAGATTTTGAGAGAAAAATAAAATGATTATAGATTGAATGTGACATTTTATCTTATTGACTATTTTACGGGTGAATTACACTAATAGTCCTTATAGTTTGAGACTCGTGTCACTTTGATCCCTGACTTTTCAATTGTGACATATTTGACCCTGAATTTTGAATTTTGTTCCAAATAAGGACAATTGAAGATATCATTGCTTAATTTCAAGGGTAAAATCATCAATTTGATAAAATGTAAACTAATTTGACAAAAATAAATGTCAAAAAAATATTTTTAAAATTTTAAAAATTATTTCTACACTCCAAAGATAAAATTATGTAAAATTGATAAATCTTTTAAATATTTATTTATTTATTTATTTTATCAAATTAATTTTTATTATATGTTTAGATGATGATAATGTAATGGGTAGTTGTTAAGCTTTTAATGTGTAATCGATACATTTAATATATGAAATATTTTTAGTTTTGGATTTTTTAATTTAATGGATTGGTTTAATAATGATATCAAAGTTGTCGCCATATTTGACTTTTGAAAAAAATCTAATTTAATGAAAACAAAAACAACCACCTATGACATGATTATTATCCAAACACATAATAGAAATTAATTTGGTAAAATAAATAAATGTCTAAAAGATTTATCAATTTTATATAATTTTATCTTTAGTGGATAGAAATAATTTTCAAAAATTCAAAAATATTTTTTTGATATTTATTTTTTTCAAATTAGTTTATATTTTATCAAATTGATGATTTTGCCCTTGAAAAATCCAATGGTATCTTCAATTGGCCTTATTTGGAACAAGATTCAAAATTCAGGATCAAATATGTCACAATTAAAAAATGAGAGACTAAAATGACACAAGTCCTAAACTATAGGCACCGTTAATATAATTAACCCTTATTTTAAATTATTTTGTCTTTTAGTGAGTTATTTTAATTTAAGTATCTTTCCAAACAGAAATGATTTGTATTTCTTATTGCTTATGTGTGTGGTTTGTGGGTCCTCTTGTCCAAAAAAAAAGAGCTAAAGGGTGATTTTGTAAAATGATTATTTCCACCTAGTCAAAAAGTCTGATAGGAGACGTAAGTATAATTTTAAAAATTTTAGAGAAGGTGTCTGTAATTTCAACAAATTTGAAAGAAGATTATTTGTAGTTTGAGTTTTCTGAATTAAATTTTTTGAAAATTGACTTTTTTAGTTTTTATATTTTTTTGTCCTTAGTGAATGTTTTTTAAATTTTAAATATTTTTTTTACTTTTTTAGATGCACCTTACTTAGATGTATCTAAAAAGTAAAAATTTTATGAAAAAATATTTTAAAAAATTGATAAATACATAAAAATATAAAAAAAATACTGAATTCTTATTTTTTTTTGTATTTTTGGTATTTAGTGAATTTTTAAAAGATTTTTTTTTACATTTTTTTACTTTTTAGATGTATTTATGTTAAGTGTGCCTAAAAATTAAAAAAATTACTTAAAATATTAAAAAAATTCAGTAAAAATAAAAAAATACGAAAAATAAAAAAATAAATTTTTTTTAAAATATATTTTTTTGACAAGTGAAAACAAGTAAATTTACGTTTTTTTTATTAGTTGAGAAATAAAAAAATCACATTTAAGTTGATTTGACAGACAACCTCAACGAAGTGTTAATAAATGGTTGGTGGGAAAGATTTTTCCAAAAACGCGTACACTGAAGGGTTTCTTTGGCAAGGGCTCATTGGGTTTTTTTGACTCAATGAGTCATAAAAGATAGAATAGGCTCATGAGTCACAACAGACAAAACATCTCATCCAACCTCATAATCATTACACTCTTCTCTCACAAAAAAATTAAAAAAGTCAAAAAATCAAAAGCTCTTCCCAAACTAAGCTTTTGAGCCCAGGCTCATATAGTCAAAAAAGTCAAAAAGCCAAAAAACCAACCCACTTCCCAAACGGAGGCTTCGTTTGGGATTAGTTAAAATAATTAATTTTTTTATATTGAGATATTTTTAATTTCATTTGATTTGATTTTTTGATTTTTTTTAATTTAATAAGAAAAAAATATAATAATTATAAATTAAATATGATATTTTATCTTATCAATTTATTTAATTTATTTTGTCATTTTATATTTTTTTAAACTTAAAATCATTGTCAAACAAGAGCTAATTACCCTCTTGGATTCTCTGTCCCTACTTATAGTCTCTATTTATTTATTTTATATTTTTTTACGTCATTAGTTTGATGAAAACAAATGCGTCATGCATAGCAATAATTGTACGGGAAATTAAAAAACTAATAATATAAAGGGCTATTGGAATTTTTTTTTAAAGGTTTTTAATATTGATTATTAAAGTAGTTTCTTTGATGATCTCTGTAAGGGCGTTGCTTGAACCTACGAGAGAGTGAAAAAATTTTTCTATGTATAAAAAAAAAAAATTGATTATTAAAAAATATATAAAAAAGTGAATTATTTTATATATTCTAGTAGACTATTATATCATTAAGGTCTTATTTGTCAACTCACATCACTCTCTTTATTTTTTTGTACATTTTTTTTATAAAAAATTTAAAAATTATTAAAATAATCTATTTTTAACTGAGACCTAAATTTTAAAAATAAATTTAACTTTTACTCTAAAAGAAAACACTTCTTAAAGAAATTTTTATATGCAAATAATTCATTAAGGGCTATTTTAAAAAGTGGGTTATAATTATTTCTCAAATTATAACTCACTTTCTTCTTTTACAAAAAATAAATTTTAATCAACTTTTAATTAAAAAATCACATTTAGGATTGGTTTGGGATGTTTTAAAAAAGTACATTTTTTGTCTTTTTACGAAAATATATACAAAAAAATAGAAAAATAATATAATAAAAAAAAGATAAAAAGATAAATTATATAGTGTACCCCAACCCAGCTCTTAACAACCTTTCCAAAATAACTCGGGTTGGTTTGGGATGTCCTAAAAAAGTGCACTTTTTGACTTATTGGTGGGTTTGGGTTGGGTTTGATGTGATGTGTTAGAGAAGTGATGTGATTTAAATAAGATGATGTGACTTAAGCCTTGTTTGGCATAACCTATATAATCCATCTTTTTATCTTTTTATCTTTTTTCCATCACATCACCTCTCTACTTTTCTGCACATCTTTTCGTAAAAAGACAAAAAGTACACTTTTTTAGGACACCCCAAACCAACCCTTAAATAAGATAGTGACTTTTTAACTTTTTGACTTATTTAGTACATGTCAAACTAGCCCTAAGTTGACATACTTATTTGGTACTTTTCACCGATTATAATTCAACCCTGTCCTCATGTCAGACATACTTATTTTTTTATCCTTTTTAAATCATAACATTTTATATATATATATATATATATATATTTTATAAAAAAATAAAAAATGTACTTCCCAAACAATCCAACTTTTCCTCTCCCTTACCTAGAAAAGTGCTTTTTCTACCTGACCTTTTTTTCTCTCTTATTTTCTGGAAAACCCATTTTTGACATCATTTTTCGTCTTTTTCTTCAATAGCTCTTTCTCTCTTACACAAGATCATTTATTTTTTCTCTCATCTCAACTAAAATTCTCAATTAAGGCATCATTTGACAATATTATTTTTATTTTAAAAATTAAAAAATTATTAAAAAAATTAAAAAATCAACAATTTAGATTAAAAAGTCAAAAAAAAAAATTTCTCTTTACTTTTTACATATCTTTTTTGTAAAAAATCAAAAAATCATTTCAAACATACCATTTTTTTTTAATTTTACATTTTAAATAAAAAATCAAAAAATTACTAAAATAATATGTTCCCAAATGAGGCCTATATTCAATGGAAGTAATTTGATCTCTTCTACACCTCACCTAATCTGATTTATACCAAGTTTGTTCTCTCTCGTAGACTCAGGCTTGTTTGAAAAAGTTGGTTATTTTAATTAATTATTTAATTTTTTCACTATTTAACTTGATTTAAAAAATTGTGTTTAAAAAGTTGGTTATTTATTTATTTATTATTTTTTTTACAGTTAATTTGATAGTTATGTGAAAAAAAAAGTAAAATAACTAAAATAATATGTTCCCAAATGAGGTCTATATTCAATGGAAGTAATTTGATCTCTTCTACACCTCACCTAATCTGATTTATACAAGTTTGTTCTCTCTCGTAAACTCAGGCTTGTTTGAAAAAGTTGGTTATTTTAATTAATTATTTAATTTTTTCACTATTTAACTTGATTTAAAAAATTGTGTTTAAAAAGTTGGTTATTTATTTATTTATTATTTTTTTTACAGTTAATTTGATAGTTATGTGAAAAAAAAAAGTAAAATAATTATAAATTGAATATGACATTTTATCATACTGACTATTTTTATCTATTTTGTCTTTTAATGAGTTATTTTAACCCAATCACATTTCCAAACACCCCTCAATTTCATTTTTGTCATGAACATAATTATTTCTGCTGATAATCATGTACAATATCAATATGGTTCCTTTATTGAGAAGATCAACCGGGTTTGAATACAATGAGTTTTGACTGTCGAGACCGTTATTAGCTTTGATTATTATGTTCTTCTTCTTCTTGATTATATTTTTTATTTTGCAATATAAAACTTCAAATTAAGTTTATAATTTTTTTAATTATATAGTATGTAGTATATAATATTTTAAAATAGTTGTTAAAAACCGAAAGGATGCATCGCACTGACATTCTCAGATATTTTTGTTTAATATAGATTCACCATTTATATTTGAAAAATTACATTTTTTCTCATGTTAGATTAAAATAATATAGTTGCCCTTTAACTTTTATATATATAAAATAATATAGATATTTTGTTCATGTTATTTCAAGAAAATAACAATTTTTTTTTTTTGGTTTAACTCATTAAAAAAATTAATTGTTTTTCGTATTTTTATTTTTATTGAATTTTTTTAATATTTTTATTTTTATTTTTACATACATATAATCTTGACATAATTAAGAAATATAATATTTGGTGATATAATTGTGGAAATAAAAATGAAAAATTATATTCATATATAAAAATTTATATAAAAAATATCATAAAAATATTGTGATAGTGATATTGTTATAAATATAAATTATGTTTATAAGTGTTTTGTCTTAAAATGAAATATCACCATTAAACTATATCATTGTGTTTGAAAATTCTATATAAAATTTATGTTTATATATCATCACTTAGCACTACTAGAAAATTGACCTTTTGCTACTATATAATTTGCGACCATCTGATTAGCCGTCGCAAATAATCAATTTACCCCCTTATTTTCTTCTATTTATTTTCCCTTTTTCTTTATACTTGCCCTAGCCCCTCCACAAACACCGATTGTTCTCTTTCTCTCGCTCTCGCTCTCTATCGGTCTCACAGTAATACGACTGGTATGAATCTCTCTCTCTCTCTCTCTCTCTCTCTCTCTCTCTCTTTCTCTCTCCCTCAATCTCGCTTTCTCTCTTTCTCTCAATCTCGTGTTCTCTCTCCTTTGATCTTCTCAAATTAGCACCTCTACTATACATGTATATGTACCTCTATATATTATGTATATGTTGTAAATAGCAATGTTTGAAATTGAATTTATTCTGTTGAGGTCCGAGCAAGAATCGAAGTAGACGTCCTCAACTTCCTCAAGATCTTGAACTCTTCGACTCCGACAATCTCATATTTCTTTGGTTTGCAATTTTGCTTCAAATCTCTACTCTCGAAATGTGTATATATATATATATATATGTGCGTGTGTGTTTTTGTGTTAAGCATTGAGTCACTGTTGATTTTAATTTGACAAATTTGGGGTTTTTTGAGTGTGTTATAGATCAATAGAAGATGAAATAATAGCTGAGGGTTTGTTGACTGATGTTTCGTGGATTTTTCTTTCTCACTCATTTTGCACGGGTCTTTGATGAGAGTTAACTAACACTGCTGAATCTTTCATTAGAGGTAATAATAGGATCATCATCATCTCTTTCTCATTTGCCTTCTTAATCAATCTCTTGAAAAGTACACATTGCCTCAGCATATGTATCCTTCAATTTAGGCTATTAGGTTTTTTGGCCATTCCATTAATGTTTCTTTTCTTCAATTTAGTATAAATTAGGCTTGTGTGTTGTTGGTTGTGATGAATTGTTTATTGTTTATGTTGAATTAGTGCTTTGCTTTGTGTTTTGGATACTTAATTAGGCTCTTTTTTTTTTCTTTATTTATTTATTTATTTTGTGTTTTGAATGTCCAATAAGGATGTCAATTTTAGGATTCTGTTTTCAGTGTGATTTGATTAGCAAAAGAGAATGGGATCTCTTATAAGCCAGATCAAATTGTATGAGTATGCTGTTTGATTACCATGTTTTGTGTTGTTAAATGAATATTTAACTTTTTATGAAGTCAATTGATAAGTGATAATGGCTTCAAAGTCCTTTTAAAGAAAAAAAATATGCAGTAACGTTGTTGACATCAAAAAATCAATACTAAGTCCTTATCTCTTTTTGCGTTAGTTATAAATGAATCAATTAGAAACATTCAAAGAGGATATCGTATTATTTGTAGACAACATAGTTTTAGTTGATGACATAAGAGGAGTAAACTTTAATCTAGAATCGTGGAGAGAGAATTTATAATCTAAAGAATTTAAGTTAAGCTGGATTAAGATAATAGTTTGCACACTGCTTCAGGATTGAAGTCCTATTCCTCCACTTGATAAATCTTATTTTGTTTGAGCACTCTATTTCAGGGGAAAGTGAACCCTACTCAGTGTGAGGCCTTTACTATGGTTTGCACTCAGGTAAAGTTTACTGTCTTATTCTGGTTTACTTAGATGATAAACATTAATTGGAGAACTTAGTAGTGATTTCTATATTGCTCTATTTAATTTTGATTTCAAGCTCTCTCTACAATTTTCAATATCAATTTAGTTTGATGAAGCTCAGAAGTATTATCTGGTTTTCAATATGTGCCTTTTGAAAAGTGTATAGAAATTCCTTTAAGAATATGTGGTTTGATTTGGAATTCTGATTATTTTCTCATTATCTCCACCTTAAATGACAATCATAGAGCTGTTAGCACAACCTTTTCTTGAAATTTGTTGTTCGATGTGAAAATGGCATTGTTTTTACAAGGTAATTTATGCTAAGTACAGGAAATAGATAAATAAATAAATAAATAAATTGTTTTCAAATAAAATGAAATTTGCAAAGAATGTCTTCATCAGTTTGTTACTTTTCAGTCGCTTTTCAATAACTACCTGGGCTTGTTTGTTTCTAGAATCAATGGTTTTAGACTTTTTAGCAATGGGTGACTGTAATTAGGCTTAATAGGATAATTTGGATGAGTTGCCTTTTTTGATGTATGAACTGGATATGGTGTAAATGAAGGTGAAGATGTGAGAAATTTAATAATAATTGATAAATGGTGTCAGCATGTGAAACTCAGACACCGTGCTATCTAGAGTTTCGTTCTGATTAATATCCTTCCCAAATACACCAAGTAATTATTGGTAGTAGGCCTTGGGACCCACCCACACCACACATATCTGGTAGTTACTAGTTATAGGCCCCAAGGCTTATGCTTTGAGAATGGATTTGAGCTCGCGACTTACTTTGAGGAATTTATCACGGCTCAACTTGTCACTATGTGAACCCTTTGAAATTAAGTTCTGACCTATTTCGATTCTTTCTTTGTGATTCAAAATGCTTTTATTTGTTTCTCATTTTTTTTTGTCTCTAATTGGAGTTTCTTTACTACCACATTTCATGAATTAAAATCCAAAACTTCCAAGGTAATGATATCATTCTCTTAATTGATCTTAGCTTTATTCTTTATTTGCAAATCATTTAAGTTGTCTGGAACTAACATTTGTCCAATTGGGTTTTTGCTTATAGTGTTTGTTTGTTGTTCCCGTCACAGAGTATTGAACAAGTGATACAAATGAAACTACCTTTTGCTTTTGCTTTGGCTTATTTTATTTTATTTTAGGCTTTTTTAATTTATTGATATCAGGTAGAGCATTGGAAGAAATTAGAGGTGCTCTGTACAGTGAAATTCGAACTTCAGAAGGTGCTAAGCGCCAACAACAACGTCTTTGTGGGCCGGTTGTGGCGATGACCTTCAATTTTATGGTTGCTGTTGGAATCATTATGGCAAACAAATTAGTCCGTAATCCTTCTTTTTCCTCTTATTTGTGGTGATTTTTTCTTTTTTCTTTTTTTTTTTGTTCTTTTTTAGATTCAAGGTAAATGCATTGTTAGACTTGAGTAATTATACAACCATAAAATCATTAGCACGTTTGGTATTGTTTTCATTTTTTTGTTTTGTTCTCGAAAACAGGAAAACAGAAAAACGTAAATGGATACAAAAAAACTTATTTGGCAAATTGTTTCTGAAACTGTCTTTTGGATTGTTTTCTAAATTTTTGAAACTTGTTTTCACATAAAAATATATATGATGGGCGTTTTTAACTTTTCATTGTTTTTGTTTAAAAAAAACACGAAAACTGAAAGCAATAACATACAGGGCTGCAGCATTGTTCAATCAAACTAACACCAAACTTCATGTCTAATTTCAGGTAATGGGGAAAGTTGGTTTCAATTTCCCAATATTTCTCACGTTAATCCACTACACTTCCGCTTGGGTTCTACTCGCGATTTTCAAAGCATTTTCATTGCTTCCAGCCTCTCCTCCTTCCAAAAAATTTCTGATTAAATTTTCAAAGCAAAAAATTTAATATAATGAATGTGTTTTCTGATTAAATTTTTTATTTGCAGGAAGCATTTTGTTTTAATTACTGTAATATATTTTTGCACGTGGAGGGCTATATATATATATATATATAAAGTCATTTTCTCAATTTTTGTCTCTCTATCTTCTCACTCTTTTAGGACAAAAAAAAATATCTGTATATACAAATATGGCACACCCAGATGTTAATGTTTGTTTTTTTTAGGATGGATTATGTATTAACTTTCTGGCTGTCTATTTTGATTTTCATAATATTCAATCTTATGTTTTTACAATTAATGGCTGATAAATGTTAATGAACTTCTTTTGTAATATGGAATGGTGACTTTTCAAATGTTTGATCTTCATTCAATGGAAATTTGCTATTTCTGCAAGTCTATTGGCAGCTCTCATCTTTGTCTCTCTCCCACTCATTTCCATTATGGTTTGATGATAGAGGTATGTTCTTTTCCTATGTTACTTGGGTTATGTGTGAAATAAATTCTGAACGTACATAAATTTGGTTAATTTATATGATAAATCAATAAATGGTGGTTTGATTCACTAGTAATTGACAAGGTTTTGAATTAGCATTGCAAGTTATACGATCTACTAGTGGATTTTTCAGTTGTATGGACCCCTTTTGATTGCTTGGACATTCATTATGAGCTCCTGTGCTTGGAGGGATGCCATAGCCTCCAGGTTTGCAGTCCTCTGTTGGTTCTCTTGTGATATACTTATCAGGATAATGATGCTAAAATGTCACAGTAATTAATAATCATGGCATGTGCTCTGATTAGTTTTCTAGGAGAATGACTTCCAAGCCAGACCTTGATTGTACTGTTGTGACTTGAAGCTTGTTTTTATATCAAATATATCCTTGTTTGTGATAGCACCTTTGGAAGTTTAGTGCTTGAGAGAATTGTTTCCCTGATTTTTCTCTATTTTATATGTTTTTTTTCTCATTTTTTTTGGTTTTGGTTCTACTTTCTACTACCATATGTCATTTGCCTGTCCATGGTTAGAAACATCCTTCACCCTTATTAGTTTACCTTCGTCTGACTGTTTTTGGAACCTGCATGTCATTCATAAAATTTTATAAGTAACTCTTTTTTCTCATAATAAATAATTGTGTATTTTCTGTCATTAATTGTGTATTTGATTTCAGTTCTGTGCTGCGAAAATGATGAATGTGTATTTTCTATATCCAAATTTCTGTCATCTCTTATGTAATTTGCTTGAAAATAGATTCGGACCTTATAGTGTTCAATAAATAACAAAATCGAATAGATTATATAGCTATTCAATCCAATCCTTTATTGTTTATATAGCTGTTATATTCAATGAGTCAATCTTTTTTTTTTTCTGTTTGATGACATGCTCATGATTGAATATATTAGTGTTTTTGATCTTTTCATTTGCATTGTTCTGTGGCACTTGGAGGCCATTGTTCATCTATGAATGTTTTACTTGGAAACCTGCAACAAGAATGGTTTCAAGAAATAAATATGCTAAACTATTGATGTATTGTTCTGTGGCACTTGGAGGCCATTGTTTATCTGTATATATGATATGATTTTACTTTCAATTGTTAATGCTCTGCTTATTGGTGAAATCCATATGATGGAGCAGATGTGTATCGCTTGGTTATCATCCTTCTGAACAGTGGCTGCTCAAAATCATTCTCTCTTTTTATTTTTTTTCGACTTTGCTGTTTAGTAGTTGCTGTACTCAATCTGTTGGAAACATTTTAATGTTCATATTACTCTAGAGGGTATAAGAAATTCTTTAATTCGACAAGAGGACAGCATCATATTTAGCCTCCTGGAGAGAGCTCAATATTGTTTCAATGTTGACACATATGACCCTAATGCTTTCTTCATGGATGGGTTCCACGGCTCGGTTGATTTCATGGTCAAAGAAACTGAAAAGCTTCATGCTCGGGTATGTTATGCCTTAATTTATGAAAGGAGGAAAATAGAATGATTTTATTTCTAGTTTCTGATTTATTTTTTTATATATCCCAAAGCATGGCATTTAACGTAGTGTTGGGCATTAACCAATCATTCTAACTTGCAACTATTCCTTCTATGTATTGCTGTACTTTGTTTGCAGGCTCTCTCAAAGAGAATTCATTATGGTAAATTTGTAGCAGAGGCTAAATTTCGAGCTTCACCAGATGCATATGAAGCTGCCATTAGAGCACAAGTTTATATTTTATTTTTCAGATGCACCCAGTGCATCCATTCCTTTAGTATAACTTTTTCAAAACCTTGTGTGCTGAAACAGGTCATGATCACTTTGATTTTGTTAAATTGTGGTGCTTGTGATTTTGCAGGACAGGACTCGACTGATGGATTTGCTGACGTATCCCACTGTGGAAGAGGCGATAAAGAGTAGTGTAGAGATGAAAGCCAAAGCTTATGGAAAAGAGGTGACAGATAATAATAATGTAAAGAAGGTGGAGCTGATCTGGTATACAATTTTTCAAAGCTTACCAAAAAAAAAACATTTAAGCTTGAAGGTCTAAGTTGTTTGATTGTTTAAAATGAACCAAATAGGTATTTATTGCTCAAGCAAAGATAATTTGAATGATGTCTAATATATTGATGTATATTTTTGCAGGTAGTGTTGAGGAAGTAGTTGATATGATTGGGTGGGCGATATTGAGAGCTAAATTGAGATTTTTTTTTTTTTTTTTTAGTACTTGAATCTATTAGTTTTTTGTATAAATACTTTTAAGGATGGTTTGATGGATATTTGTTTTGCATGTATAGAAGTTTATATTTTGTATGCACATTTTTTTTTAATTTTTTGAAGAAATATAATTTTGATGAGGGAAGTGATGGAAAATAATACATGTGTAATAGAATTTTTGCAAATATCACTTTACATTTATTGTATATAATATTTGAATATATATATATATATATATATGAGAGAATATAGATTGTTAAAACATTGTAGGTTTTTTTTTTATATAATTTTTTGCGACAGTAACAAGATGGTCGCTAATACATTGTAGGCATTTTTTTAATTTTTTTGCGACAGCAAAACATTGGTCGCCATAAGTAGATTAAGCGGTCGCAAATAGTTTGCGACTGCTGTTTTGCGGTCGCAAAAAGTATTTGCCACCCCCACATTCGCGACCCCCATTTGCCGTCGCATAGGCCGTCGCAAAAGGTCTTTTGCGACTGTTTTTTTTATTATTTGCGACAGCTTGTAACGGTTGCAAAAAGTATTTTTTTTAGTAGTGTATCTTTCTAATTATATAGTAGTCAATTTTTTTTTTTTATATTTTTCTATAATTAAAATATTAACACCATTATATGGTTTTTAATTATTTTTATCTTGTTTTTTTTAGATTTTTTTTTTTTTTTTTTTGAGTTTTCGGCCAGTGGAGGCGCGCCACGTCACTGGGGGCGCGACCCCCACTGGGAGTATGCAGCGGGATTGATTTGTTAAATAGTCATTATGATAGGAGAAAAAATGGTAGAAAAAAAAAAGATAAGATGGTTATTTAAAAACTTTAAAGACATGATATCATCAATCGTGAGAACAGAACAATTTATAATGAGATTATAAATCTTAGAAAAAAGTTATATAATTTTTTAAATGTAAATAAATATTTGTATTTAATAAAAATCTCCAAAGTGTTAGTATAATTTACCCAAAAGGAAAAAATAAATGAAGAAAAAAATTTGAAATATATTTGATAAAAAAATAAGAGCAAACCCAAAACAAAACACCCCCCCCCCCCCCCCCCCCAAAAAATGAATGACTGAATGAAAAACACGATTTACTCTTCAAGAGAATTTTTTTCTACAAAAAATAAAGAAGGAAAAAAGCACTACTATAAACAGTTCATCAAAATCATATTGTTCAAGCAATTTTCTAATCAGTTCATCAGATCAAAATCTTCAATGGTTCTACTTCAAGTTGGATGTCAACTAGGAGCTACCATTTTCTGCAACTGTTCCGTCATTGGCCGCCGGCCGTCGGTGGGTGTCCACCGTTGATGATCGTACGAATACGTTGCTTGATTTTATTGTTGATTTGGGTTAAATTCAAATTTTATTTTGCAGGGAGATATGAGAGGGATCTAATGTAGAGAGAAAAAGTGATTTTTTACTCAGAGAGAAAATGTGCTCGGTTTGCAAGGGAAGAGAGAGAAAATGACTAACGGTAGTTAAGTCTCTGCCAGTATATAGCTGGCACGAACACTAAAGATGGTTTGGAAAGATTTAAGATTGGTTTGGAATGTTCTAAAAAAGTATATTTTTTAATTTATTGACTTATATAGATTGGGTTTGAGTTAGGTTTGATGTGATGGGTTGGAGAAGTGATGTGATTTAAATAAGATGCTATGACTTAAATAGGATAATGACTTTTTAACTTTTTGTATTATTTAGGTCATGCCAAACTTGACCTTAAATAAGGATGGTTTACGATGATTTAAATGAATATAATTTTAATTTTTTATAAAAAGATATATAAAAAAATAAAGATGATGTGATTCAAATAAATATATTTTTTTAAGTAAGTATATATGCACTAGTGCTATTAGTGGTGATATTTTTAGTGGGATGAATCATTGTTGGTGATTTAAATAAGATGCTATGACTTAAATAGAATAATGACTTTTTAACTTTTTGTATTATTTAGGTCATGCCAAACTTGGCCTTAAATAAGGATGGTTTACGATGATTTAAATGAATATAATTTTAATTTTTTATAAAAAGATATATAAAAAAATAAAGATGATGTGATTCAAATAAATATATTTTTTTAAGTAAGTATATATTTATTTACAGATATTTTGAGAAGGGAAAATGCAATAAATTCCAAATAATTTATTAAATTTTATATTAAACTTTTCAAATGGGTGTGGGAATCACACAAATTCACATGAGTTGCTAAAAAATTTAGTCAATTATTTGGGGTCTCCAGCATAATCTTTTGAGAAGCTAATTAAAAGTCATCTTTTATCTTTTAATTTATTTTTAATGATATCATCTCTTACGTTTTTTATATATTTTAAAAAAAAAATCAAAGAAAGCCAAAAAAATTAATTTTTAATTATTTTTTTCAAAACAACCATTAGTTTATGTAAAAAAATAATAATAAATAAATAAATAGAGAAGTGATGAGTTATAATTGGCGAAAGGTATCATATAACACTACAAGAAATCTCACTTTTGGCTACTAAAATATTGGTCGCCAAAAATCTAAAATTTGGTCGCTGAAATGATTTACCGACCAAATATTTTTGTCGCCAAGTTCGTCGCCTATACCCTGTCAGCGATAGTATTGGCGACTAAACTTCATTTGGTCACCAAAAGTGAAACATTTCCTTACTAAATTTCTTTTAGTTCGCAAATGGTATCTTTTCGCTACTAAAATCGTTAGTCGCCGAATATGACTTTTGGCTACTAACATTCGTGTGGTCGGGGAAGGTGTTCGTTTTTGCTACGAAAGAATTGGTCATCGAAAGTGAACATTTGGCTATGAATCCTTAGTTAGTCGGTAAACGTGACATTTCGGCGATTCAATTTTTAGTCACTAAAAGTTCTACCGTAAAATTTTGACAAACTATTAGAGACTAAATATTTTGGTCACCAATAGAATACATATTTTTAGAGACCATGTCATTTTGTCGTGGTGACTTTTGCTGACTAAAATTGTTCGTAGCCAAAAACCTCTTAAGATTCACTTCTTTACTTTTTGTCACCAAATGTAAAGGCAATTCCAACAACATATATTTTTCGTTTGGGAACAAGCTAATTTAGTAATTTTTTGGCTAATTGGCTAAAAAGATAGGTAAAAAAAACTTGTATGTTTGGGATGACTTTTTGGCTAATTACGAAAAGCTGTGCAAAAAGTAGAGAGAAACCGTAATTGTTGACTTTTTAGTATGACTAATTAGCTAATTGGCTAATTTTGTAACTTTTTGGCTAATTGACTAAAAATGTAGCATCCCAAACGAGGCCTTAGTAGCAAAATAGTGGATTTTTACTGACAAAAAAGGTTTAGGCCTCGTTTGGGAACCCTCCTCTTTAGTTAAAAAGTTAAAAAGTTATTAAATTATCTAAAAAATCAACAACTCATATCAAAAAGTCAAAGATTCTCTTTTCTCTCTACTTTTGGCACATCTTTTCGTAAAAAGTTAAAAAGTCATCCCAAGCACCGTTTGGGAAGAAGTTGGTTGGGTTTTTTTTTCTATTTTAGCCACAAAAAACAAAATAGGCTATTTTAGCCATAACAAATAAAACATCACATCCAACCCATAATCATTACACTATTCTCTCACAAAAAAAGTCAAAAAAGCCAAAAAGCCCTTCCCAAACCAAGCTTTTTAGCCCAGACTAAAATAGCCAAAAAAGCTAAAAAGCCAAAAAACCAACCCACTTCCCAAACGGAAGCCCAAACATGCTAATTTTTTTAGCTCATATTTTAACTAAATAGTCAAAAAATTACTAAATTAACTTATTTTCAAACGAAGCCTAATAACTGATGCATATATCTTTGGCGACCAACAAATTTTAAGTAACTAATTGGTATATCTTTGACCACTAAATTTAATTTAATCGGCAAAATTAATCGCCGCCCGAATGTGTTCTTTGTTGTCGTGCCTGTCTGCACACAAAAATTCATCCACTTTTTTCCCTCTATAAAATGGTGAGAGGTGTTGCTCTCATGCAATTACGACAATCCACTTTGCATTTGGGAAACCGGGATATAGTAGAAAGGCAAGAAACTTTGCATTTGGGAAAGCGGAATATAGTCGAAAAGTAAGAAGTGCGGAGTTTCTAACAAGTAAGTTGTTTGAGTTTTTAAATACTGCTATTTTTGTTTTAATTCTTTAAGGTTCTGTTTGGGAAGTGGGTTAATTTTTTGATTTTTTGATTTTTTTAGCTATTTTAACCTGGGCTAAAAAGCTTAGTTTGGGAAGGGCTTTTTGACTTTTTGATTTTTTTGACTTTTTTTGTGAGAGAAGAGTGTAATGATTATGGGTTGGATGTGATGTTTTGTTTGTTATGATTAAAATAGCCTATTTTGTTTTTTGTGGCTAAAATAACCAAAAAAACCCAACCAACTTCTTCCCAAACGGTGCCTAAAAATATTTAGAGAAGTTACAAAAAAAAAAAAAAAAAAAACTTCAGGATATAATTATTGCAACAAAATAAAATTTTAGATTACAGTTTTATCAATGTAATCTTTTGATTTGTTATATAAAAATGATATTTTAATAATTAAACTCAGGCCAAGTTTGGGTACTTCTAAAAAAGTTAAAAAGTCAAAAAGTTATTCAAAAAGTTAAAAAGTTAACACTATTCGTCAAAAGTCAACAATTACGGCTGCACAATTTCCAATTCAAATTTTTCCCTACTTCAGTTTGAATTTTTCCCTACGAATCAATTTTTTCATTTTTTTATTACACATTTTTCAATAAAAAGTCAAAAAATTAACCCAAACATCCATATTTTCAACCTCAATTTTTTAGTCCAAAAAGACAAAAAATACACTTTTTTAGTCTTTCTAAACTTGACCTCAATATAAATATATATGAAAATTTTAAAACATCTTTTTTCATTTAGTTTAATAACTAAAATATTATGAGGTGAAATTAATAAACTCTCGTACAAAATTAAAATTTTAACATTATCAATTTAAGTTTAAATTTTTTTATTTTAATCAAAGTCTTATGGCCATGCATTTTATCATTACACCCACCATTTTAAGAAAATATTAATTTTAATTTTATGCTTAAGTCAAATCATCACCAGAAGTCTTTCTGTACCACTTCTCTCTTGGATTCTCTACCAGCAGCACACCTCCACGACACCCCTCCATCAAATCACTCAAATCCACTAAGGTCCATCAAATCACTCAAATCCACCCTTCTATCACCTTTGACGTTTTTCAAACAACTAATAATTAATACAGTAATGATACATCCCACTAAAAGTGGTGCTCTAAAACACTACTAATGAGTTGACAAGTACTTTAAATGAAAAAAAAAAAAAATAAGACACAAGCAGTGGGCCCCGTCCACTGCCACATCACTAGTAATGCTTTTAAAACTCTGCTTTTAGTGATCTCGAGCATTATTATAACTAATAAGTATTGGATCTACCACCTTTGACGTTTTTCAAACAACTAATAACACCTTTGATTTATCTAATTTTATTGGATTTACCTTTGACATTATATCTAATTTTATTTTTCAAACAACTAATAAGTATCACTTGATTCTCGATCTTCAGTCTTCGTCCATTTTTAGAAGTAAATAAATTAATTATATTTGCTCTGAATTCTTAAGAAATTCGTTAGTGCTCTGTTGTGCCGTTTCTCTCAAATTTTTGGAAAAATTGAATTAAGTATTAGGGTTAGAATTAGATAGGGAGAGGGAATGGGCCATTTTAATTTTGAATGAGCCATTCAATTTTTTAATGAGTCAATTTATTTCAAATTAGTTTGGGCCTTCTTTTATTTATTTTTTTTAGACTTAAAACATTCATAATATATTATACTAAATTATAATAGGAGCCTCTTTTTTGGGTCTATTTTAGAAATTAAACAGGGAGAGAGAATGTACCCTTTTAATTTTGAATGGGCCTTTTAATTTTTTAATACGTCAATTTATTTTAAATTAGTTTGGGCCTTCTTTTATTTTTTTTGGACTTACAACATACTTAATATATCATACTAAATTTTGGGTCTATTTTGAGAGGCCCTAAGTCTTGGCCTGGTGGGTCTATGCTCAGAGCCTGCCCTAGGTATTTTGGAAAGTTGATAAAAAGTTACCTTTTTGATTTTTTTGGTTACTTTTTGACTTTTTATGTTAAAAAATTGATTTTTTAGTGACTTTTTTGTGACTTTTTTTTTTTTTTTGGTGTAAAAAAGTTAAAAAAAACCAAAAAAAACTATAGGTTGTGTTTAGTAGAGTTTTCTAAATATGATTTGAGAATATGAGTTGTATTTTAAGTTTTTGAGTTTTGGAATTATGATTTGAGTATAAAAAATTTGTTTAGTGAATGAGTTTTAAAAAGAGTTTTGAAAATAGTTTTTGAATTGAATAATGTGACATGATTTTTGATACAAAAACTTATAACTTATAACTAAACATACAACTCAAAATTCTATTCAAAAGTCATAAAAAATTTTAAAAAAATTATGAAAATATTTTTTATTTAAAATATAAAAATAGCAAGTGCAAAAAAAAAAAAAAAAAAATCATGAACATTGTTCCGGTCAACCGGCCAGACGTGCGGTGGGACCTCCAGGGGGACATCCGGATACACGAATTTTCAAACGCGAGTGTAAAAATAATTTTTGAAAACTATAAACAAACGCCGCACTCAAACTAAACGGTAGAATTATGATTCAAAAGCTATACCAAACACAGCCAAAAATTTTTTAGTGTATTTTTTTTAAACGTGACATGCAATACTCCAACAAGATGAGTATGATGTGACATTTTAAAAAAAATTAAAAACTTTTTAGTGTAATTTATTTTTTCAAATTTGACATTCTAACGTGACAGGTATGATGCGACATTAAAAAACTCTTTAGTGTATTTTTTTCAAATGTGACACTCCAATATAGTGAATAAATGAGTCATAATACATCTAAAAGAACGAAATAAATCATAAAAAAAATATAAAATTATATAAATTATAAATTCAAAATATAAGATTTATTGATGAATTTATATTCATTCAAAATAAATTATAAATTTTCGAAGAGTGGATTAATAGCATCTTTCAAGTGTTAATGAATGGTCGGTGCACCTTTAAAAAAAAAATTGAATGGCAGGTGGGAAAGATTTTTTCAACACCCCTAATTATCATGCCGGATTCTCGGTCCCGATTAGTCTCTATACGTGTCAGAAATGAAGTAAATAATAGAGAAGGCCATTTTTGAATTTTTTATTATTTTTATTTTTAATAAATTTTTTTGATATTTTAAATAAGTTTTTTACTTTTTCGATATCTTGTTTGGTTTTAATTTTTAGAATTTAATTTTTTAGAAATTAATTTTTAATTTTTTTATATAGTTTTTATTTTTAGTGATTTTTTTTAATATTTTATTTTTTTTTTTACTTTTTAGATACACATAACTTAGATGTACTTAAAAAATAAAATATTTACAAAAAAATATTTTAAAAATAATAAATATACAATAATAGAATACGAAAATATACTGAATTTTTATATTATTTTTATAATTTTGGTACAAATTTATACTTTTTAATTCTATTTACATTAAATATTTTTAAAAAGTAAAAATTTACTTAAAATATCAAAAAGATTTACTTAAAAAAAAAACTCAAAAATGGCCTTCTATATCGTTTACTTTGATTTCCCGTATGACGCATGAGTTTCATCAAACCAGTGAGGAAAAAAAAAATAATAATAATAATAAATAAATAAAATAAAACACTTTTTCACTCTATAAAAGGTGAAGGGTCTTTCTCCCCTTCTCATGCAATTACAATTACAACAATCCACTTTGCATTTGGGAAAGCGGAACCTAGTAGAAAAGCAAAGTGGTGCGGAGTTTCTAACAAGTAAGTTGTATGAGTTTCTATGTACTGTTATTTTTGGTTTAATTTTTCAAAAAATATTTAGAGAAATTATAAAAAAAAATATTCGGGATATAATTATTATAATTAGACTTATGATATAGGTATATATAAAATATCTAAAGTATTATTTTTAGTTTAGTTTAATAACTAAAATAATTAAGGTGAAATTATTATTAAAAAAAAAAATCAAAGGTTAATTCTTGTAACAAATTAAATCTTGGATTTTTAATGTTATCAATTTAAATTTTAATTCTTTTATTTTAATCTCAATGTTATAAGGGGGGATTAAAGTGTAGTGGGATAGAAAAAAAAAATTATAAAAATATATAGACCGCAAGTCGTTATGTAGTCAGGTTATGTAGTGAGGTACAAGTAAAAAATTGTAGGTTGCACGTGTTTCTTGTACTCTTTCATACCTTTGTAAATATTTTTTTTTAATCCCATTGGGGTGTAGTTTTCCATCTTATAACCGTAAATTTGATTTTGTTAAGTAGAATTGAGGGAGAATGATAATTTTATCATTACACCCACCTTTTTAAGAAAATGTTTATTTTAATTTTATGCTTAAACCAAATTAGAATTGCAAATGTGCCGAACCAAGTCGAACTTTTCTAAGTTTGAGCTTGAGCTTGACTTTTTTACTTATCGAGCTCGTTTATTAAGTTCGAGTTCAACTCAATAATTAACTGAACTCGAACTCGGCTTGACTTAATAAGATTTTTTTATTATTATTTAAATAAAAAATATTATTTATATTATTTAATACACAAAATATATTTATGCAATCATTATATATATTATTTAATATATAATTTAAATAAAGATAATCGAGTCGAGTTTGACGATTTAAGTTTAATTGAATTCGAAACGAGTCGTGCCGAGTCTTTAATGAATCAAGTTGAGCTAGCTCGCAAACAATTCGGTTAATCAAATCATCACTAGTAGCCTTTCTTCACCACTTCCTCCCTCGGATTCTTCACCAGCAGCACACCCCCATGACACCCCTCCCTCAAATCGTCTCTCACCCCTCATTACTCAAATCCACCGCTAAAGTTCCTCTTCTGTACATCCCTTTTCCTAAGATACACAACCTCTGACCTTTTCCATACCCCTTCCCTCATATCAACTCTGTCGGCCCTTCTTCGCACAACGTATAAAAGTTTTAGAGGTTGAATGTTTTGAATTTTAAAAGTGAAAATTTTATTACAAAAGACATTTAAGGTATATCTGGTTTGCATTTGGAAAATGAGTTTTAGAAAAAAATTTTTAAAAAATTGTTTGGTTTGAGTTTTTCTTAAAAAATTTTCAAAATCACTTTCTTTCTCTTACACATTAATCAATCACTTTTTCTCTCCCCTCTCTCATTCTCAATCACTTTTTCTCTCACACACATTTATTCAAATTCTCCCAAAATATCAAATCATCTCAAACTCTCAAAAAAACAACTTTCTCAAAATATACAACCAAACAAACAAAAAAAATTTCTAAATTCTCTCCCCAATTTTTTTTTTTAAAAACAACTCTTCCAAAAACAAACCAAATAAGCCCTTAGTAATTAATTTTCATCGACGATGGAAATTAATCACTAAATATCTTTTGTAATAAAATTTAGGGATAAAATTAATCGACGATGGACCATCGTCATGAGGATAATCGTTAAAAGGTCGTCTTGAAAAGTCAAAAGCAAGACTTTTGGCAACAAAATTTTGAAAATGTTACTAATAAATAGACTTTTAGAGACAAAATAATTTGGTATCAAAATGATTTATTTTTTGAGACAAATGAATGTTTTGAATTTTAAAAGTGAAAATTTTATTACAAAAGATATTTAAGGTATGTCTGGTTTGCATTTGGAAAATGAGTTTTAGAAAAAAATTTCTAAAAAATTGTTTGGTTTGAGTTTTTCTTAAAAAAATTTCAAAATCACTTTCTTTCTCTTACACATCAATCAATCACTTTTTCTCTCCCATCTCTCCTTCTCAATCACTTTTCCTTTCACACACATTTATTCAAATTCTCCCAAAATATCAAATCATCCCAAACTTCCAAAAAAACAACTTTCTCAAAATATACAACCAAACAAACCAAAAAAATTTCTAAATTCTCTCCCCAATTTTTATTTTCAAAAACAACTCTCCCAAAAACAAACCAAATAAGCCCTTAGTGATTAATTTTCATCGACGATGGAAATTAATCACTAAATATCTTTTGTAATAAAATTTAGGGATAAAATTAATCGACGATGGACCATCGTCATGAGGATAATCGTTAAAAGGTCGTCTTGAAAAGTCAAAAGCAAGACTTTTGGCAACAAAATTTTGAAAATGTTACTAATAAATAGACTTTTAGAGACAAAATAATTTGGTATCAAAATGATTTATTTTTTGAGACAAAAAATTTGGTCTTAAAAGGATAAAAATTTATTATTAATGTCTAATTTTTGTGTTAAAAATATCGACACTTTTTGTAACAAAATTATTTAATCTCTAAAAAATAAATTTATTTCTAAATTTTAGTCTCTGCGACCTTAATTTTTTGTTGTAACCATTTTCATCAAATCTGGCACCTTTTGCCTCCCTCACCAAGCCCTCCATCAGATTCGTAGATTTATATATATTGATGAACAAAAAATGAGTGCTTGACTAGTTCTCTCAAGTTATAGAGCAGAGCATAAAGTAGTGAAAGCAAGTCTAACTTATAGAGTAAAACATGATCTAATTATAGAAATATGCAATATTCAAATACTGTTTCATGAATCCCCAGGAGTTCATTTTATTTGAAAAAGTGTGCATCAGGAAAGAAATATCATAAAAATTTTTATGAAAAGTGTTCATTCTTAGATTACATACATAATAAAACATCACACACTAATTAAATGATGAAAAATCTTCATCAAATATTTCATAATATTTCTTTCGTGATACCTATCATTATTTTTTTAAAAAATAAAAAAGTTAATTTGTTTTCACTTCTTAAAAAAAAGAAATTCAAATAATATAAGCATTAATTAAAATAATAAATTTTTACATTATTTATGTAGCGTGAAATAGGTCTTATATTAAAATATTAAGATGTTATATATCTAATATTGACTTTAGAAATGTTTTTTTTTTAAAGGTATTTTATTGATGAAAATCAGTTTTTTTTTTTTTTTTCCTGTTAAGTTTTTTTAATAATATCTTAACAATTTAGAGATTTTGTTTTTTATCAAAAAAATTTAAGGGTTTTGTTTAATTTTATATAGAATTTCAGAATTTTGTTCAATATTGTTAAAATAAGCCTGAGTGTTTGTTATTTATCATTGAATAGATAAGATAACTACAGGGCTATCTTGACATTTTAGGCCTTATAACGCATGACATCAATGAATTCCATTAAATGGTTTAATAGATGATTAATCGTGGAAGAATCTTAATAATAGTTTCAAAAATAAGGTTAGTTAGTGTTATTATTAAGGCCACAAGGGAAGTTCTTGAAATTATATTAAATCTCAAGAGATGAAAGTGTAATTTATCTTTTATTTTTCAATTTTGTTGTTATAAGAGTATTCAACATTGAAAATTATATTTTATTGTCTTGTTCATTATCTTTTAAGAAACTCAAGTCTGAATTTGTATTTTAATTGATATTTCAAAGCAATGAAAACCAAGTTGAGAGGGAAATGCAAATTTGCCTCGTTGATTAAAATTGTACATGTGGTTTCATTGAAGGCATAAAAAAAACTCTACAATTATTTTTGACATATGGTCTTGGAAATTTGTGTGTGACAGACAGAACATGGCAGGGATAAATGCCGATCATATCCTCGATATTGATAGAAAGCTTGCTGAGTTGACACTTATACCATCTGAACGTTGCATCTTTAGAGTACATGATGTACTGCGCAACGAAAATAAAAAAGCTTACGAACCAGAAGTAGTTGCTATTGGTCCTTATCACCATGGTAAGGATAATCTACAACCAATGGAAGAGCACAAATTACGCTACTTGAAACGGCTTCTTAACCGAAGAAATGAAACCAGTGCGGAAAGATACATCGTGGCGATGCGAGAATCTGAACAAAAAGCACGTAAGTCGTATGCAGATCCCACTAGCCTTGATTCAAATAAGTTTGTAGAAATGATGCTTCTTGACGGTTGCTTCATCGTTGAGTTGCTTCGCAAGAATGAGAAAAAGATAAACCCGATAGCCACCGAACGACCCGCCAAACCCGGTGGTAAACCAGGTAGGCCCGAACGACCTGATAGACCTGATGACAAGCCCAGTAGAACCGATAGACCCGGCGACAAACTTGGTTGTCCCGAACGACCCAATAGACCCAGCGACAAACCTGGTAGACACGAACGACCCGATGACAAGCCCGGTAGATCCGAACCCCCTGAAAGACCCGATGCCGAACCCAGTAGAACCGATAGACCCAGCGACAAACTTGGAGGCCCGATAGACTCAGCTACAAACCTGGTAGACCCGAACAACCTGATAACAACCCCGGTAGACCCAAACGCCCTGATAGACCCGATGACAAACCCAGTAGAACCGATAGACCCGGTGGCAAACTTGGTAGGCCTGAACTACCCAATAGACCCGGCGAGAAACCTGATAGGCCCGATGACAAACCCGATGACAACCCCTATAGACCGGGACGGCTATATTCAAAATGCCATCATACGTGATTTAGTGTTATTTGAAAATCAACTTCCATTCTTTATCGTCAAGAAGTTGTTCGACATGACCAGGACCGAAAATTCTACATATTCGCTAGACAACCTCATTGGCGAGTTTTTTAGGCATTTTGGTTGGATAACACCAGAACCAGGTGAACTTTTACGAGATCATTTGTCCATCAACCATCTTCTAGGCCTGTTGCATTATTGTTGCTGCTACCAATTTCATTCAACGGTATTCTCCCGAAGCAATCCTGATGGAATAAAAGAAGAGTCCCTAAAATCTGCAACAGAGCTCCAAGAAACCGGGATCAAATTCGAGAACATTGAGGGAGAGACTTTGTTCGGCATAAGGTTTGAAGAAGGGATATTGAAAATCCCGACTTTAAAAGTTGAAGACGATACAGAGTCTGTTTTCAGAAATTTAATTGCATATGAGCAATACCATCCAGATACTTCATGGCATCATTTCACTGCTTATCACAAGTTTATGGATTACCTCGTGAACACCTCAAAGGATGTCGAAATACTTACTCACTGTGGAATTATTCGTAGCCTTTTAGGTGAAAATGAAGTGGTTGCGACTATGTTAAACAAGCTCGGCAACAATATCATAATATCTGACCTAGGTTACGAAGAAGTTTATAACAATGTGAATAAGCATTGCAGGGGGAAATGGAACATACGGTTTGCGATCTTAAGACGGGATTATTTCAACACTCCATGGGCATCCATATCGTTTGTTGCTGCTGTTGTGTTGCTTTTGTTGACCGTGTTACAAACCATATTTAGTATTCATCCTGTTGGAAAATCTAACTAGATATCTCTGCTTCAAGTCTTGTTTTGTTTCTAGTTATGCCACTAAATAAAAGAAGCTAGAGTATGTGAGTGAGGTAGGTTGGTTGGTTTTGTTACTCGCTCCTCTTGTTTTGGCTCCGCGATTCTTTGTTGAAGAATGGGAGCTTTGTGTGATGGTTTCTTTTCACTTATCAATAATATCTCTTTCGACTGTTCAACATAAAAAGAACAAATATGTATATATATATATATATAGGTACCGTTTGGTAACACTTACGTTTTTTATTTTTTGTTTATATTTATAAAAATTTAAAAAATTCAAATAAAAACTTGTTTGGTATAATTTTTGATTTTTAAATCAGTGGTCTCAGTTTATAAATTTGGCCAAAAAATAAAAACACAAAAAATGTGTTTCCATTTTGAATTTTGAATTTTGAATTTTTTTTTTTTTTTACCACCCAACACTAGCCACTACCCCGCTACAAACTTTTCCACCACCGCTTCTTCCGCACACCCATCCCACCACCCATCCCCCACCACCACTCGACACCAGTACCACCCTACCTGCCCACTTACCCCATCATTCACTTCCGTGCCCACCCAATCCCTGCCACCTTTTACACCTAATTGCCACTGGCCCCTGGCGTTCTTGGCCCTCTGTACCCACCCCACCTACTTGCCACCAGCCATCACCACCCACCTGCTACCACCTGCCAGCCACACATCCTACTGTCTGCCACCGCCCCACTCTGCTCACCAGTGCCTATCACGTCACTCCCCTCTGTGTCCACCACCGACCACCCCACCACTCAGGTCACACACCATACTCGCCACCACCCACCACCACCCGCCACCTACCATCACTCCCATCTCTCGCACCCCGCTATAATACCACCCCGCCTATCTGATGTCCCATCACTCGCCGACTGTACCCACGCCATCCACTTCACCATCGCCTTACTCCCTTATCCGGCGACCACCCACCACCATCCCCACCCCACCTTATATTATCTCTATATACCACCTGCCACCTCTATATATTCACTTACCCACCACCACCTGACACCCGCCACCACCTATCTTGCCACCCGGCCACCACTACAACCACACCACACCCACTCGCTACCACCTACCACCCGCCACCCACCGTCACCCACCCACCACCCACCACCACCACCACCCCCACCACCCACTCACTCGCTACCACCCGCCACCGTCACCCACCCACCACCCACCGTCATCACTTTCCATCACCGTCTTCCGCCGCTACTTGCCACCACTTGCTATTTCTTACTCTTTTTATATTTTTAAAATTTTTTAAACATTTTGTCAATTACCAAACGCGTTTACAGTTTATGTTTTTCTAAAAACAAACAAAAAATAAACAAAAACCACTTTGTAAATTTTTTGTAAATATAAACTGAAAACGTAAACGTTACCAAACACACCTAGTGATCAATTAGTTGAATGGTTTGGAAATTGCAATTAATGCACACGTTGCGGTGGTAGCTGAAGGGATAGGCAATTTAGGTGTTTGTCTAAAAGCACAACAGTGACTGTGGTGCCTCCATTTGAGATGTATTGTGGCTTTATTTTTATAATCTAAACCGTTCATTTTGTAGGATTTGTTGAGTACTTCATGCCTACAAAAAATCATATTAATCGGATATCAACAACTATATGATCGATAACAAAAAAAAAATAAAAAATAAGTTTTTGAGAAATAACATAAACAATATGCAAATCGATCATATAGTTATTGATATCCGATTAATATAATTTTTGATAAGTATGAAGTACTCAACAAATCCTACAAAATGATGGTTTGGATTATAAAAATAAGGCCATAATACACCTCAAATAGAGGCACCACAGTCACTGTTTTACTTTGAGCACAGCAGTGACCCCTTATCCGTTTGTCTGGGCTCAAGAGTAAAAGAAAGCCTAATTTATTATATACTTGTTTTCTCTTTAATATTCACTATTGACACGGCGGAATACATAGGAACTAAATATCGTTCTAATAGAGAAAATGGGCTCTTGAATTCACAAGAAAATTAGAATCTTGAATCCACAAGGAAGAGAGAAGAAAAACTTTTTAAAATATGATTGATTGAATGAATCCCATTACATATGTTTGTAGGTTTATTTATAATAAACTAAACCTAATACTTGTAGGAAAAGTAATTCTAAAATAAAATAGAAAACTTAAATCAACACAAATTAAAAAATTAAAAAAAAATAGAAAATTAAAATTCTAAACTATTTAAAATTCTAGTCAAAATCTAATTCCAAAATAATAAAATTAAGAAGTAATATATCAAAAATATCAAAACTAAAAATATAAAAATCCTTAAAATTTTGTCCTACATCAGGCTCCTCTTCTTTGAAAGAACTCATCCTTGAATTCATATTAGAGATTTGCCATCATCCATGGCAAATAAAAAGATACTTGAAATATTTCAGTTGTTTGTCCCTTTTCCAAAAATTATATGCAGAGAAATCTACTTTCTGAAAGTTATATTCTATATGCTTCAACTGGTTAACAAGATCAATTAGACAAGTATTGAAAACCAAATTAAATTGCTCTACACCAAGAAAATCAACGAAGTGTATTTTATGTTGATGTTGGATACTCTCTAGACTTTGCTCTGTCTTAGATTCAATTAAACATTCAATTATCATCTTTTGAACATCAATTGCATCCCCAATCAACTTCTCTGGTGCACATGTCAACTTTATTACCTCATCTTTTATTTCTTCTTTTTCATTGAGTTCAACTTGATCTCCTTCTTTTGCAATCTCATAACCATCATAATAATCAAGAGATAATAGTTTCGTCATTAGAAGCTCTTGGCTAACTTTAACGTTTTTCTCTTGCTTCACCTTTTCATCGTCTTCTTTAAACTTCTTGATCAAAGTAATTTCAGTGACCTGTCTTTCATCAATTTCAATGTTCTCACCATTGTTGAAATCAACTTGATTTTCTACTTCAATTGAATGTCTGTTTGGGTCTTCGAAATTTTCAAACATTGAGATACCCAAAATCTTTTCTTCTTTAATGTGTGGTAGAGTGTGACAAATTTGTTGACCTACAAGACTTGATTGACCCAAACTTGGCAGAGCCATAGTCGTATTTCTCGAATAATCTGCATCCACAATTGCATAATAAGAATTGAGTTGCGAAGAATATTGTAAATCAGAATTATCTTGGAACAATTGTTTCGATTCATGCTTTCCTTGAAATTGTTGATATAACATTTGCCCGTGATTTGATTAAAGGAATCTAGAACTCATTGACTTCTTCGTCTTATGCCACGTTTCAATGGGTTGTTTGTAATGTCGCCTTCGATAATATTGTAATCGTTTTCACCATGTAGAAACATAACCTTGTAACTAACGCGCGACATATTTGGCATGCTTTTCTTCAGAGATTTTCATACACTCAAGGAATTTGTCAACTTTGTGAAACCAATAAATAAAATTCTCAGCATGACAAGAAGCATTAAAATAGGAAATTTCTGGTGGTACTTGATAATCTGAAAGTCATGATTGATGCAATTATTCCTATTAAACACAACACTAAATCTTCATTGTCGCCTTACCAACTGATATTCACAATAATCCTTGAATAACTCATCTTTCGATTCATTCTCATTATCGTATTGATAACAAGAAGATCGTCTCAAGACGTTGTGGTTAATAGGATGGCCTTGGGCAAATCCCATAGCGCGGTTCCTATTAACGTTGTGACTAACAGGTTAGCCTTGGGCAAGTCCCTTGACTCGAATCCTGTTAGATCTTTCTTTACAATCATCGTCAATAGAGTTTGTGCTTTCTCCTTTGATGAATGACATCGAGTCAGGAGAAACCTTGCTCTGATACCACTTGATGCGGCAGAATACACGGGGACTAGATATCGTTCTAGTAGACGAAATGGGTTCTTGAATCCACAAGAAAAATAGAACCTTGAATCTACAAGGAATAGAGAAGAAAAACTTTTTAAATCCACAAGAAAAATAGAACCTTGAATCTACAAGGAATAGAGAAGAAAAACTTTTTAAAATATTATTGATTGAATGAATCCTATTACATATGCTTGTATGCTTATTTATAATAAACTTTACCTAATACTTGTAGGAAAAATAATTTTAAAAGAAATTAGGAAACTTAAATCAACACAAATTAAGACACCTAAGAGAATATGAAACTAAAATTCTAAACTATTTAAAATCCTAGTCAAAATCTAATTCCAAAATAATAAAATTAAGAAATAATATATCAAAAATATTAAAACAAAAAATACAAAAATTCTTAAAATCTTGTCTTACATCAACTATAGTGTGCATACACCCAATAAAATAAAATAAAATAAATAAATATTATAGTTCAAATAATTCTTGAAATAAAATAAAAAAAAAGTAGCCAAAAATCTCTCAATAAATAAATAAAGTATTTAAATATTAAATTATCAAATAAGAATTCCATTTCATCATTAGACTTTCCATAAATCAGACAGGAAGTGAGCATCTTTTTTTATTGGATACAAAAAGGGCCTCATAAAATTATGATAACACACAAAAATAAATAAATAAATAAAATTGTAAAAAATGCTCTGATTAGATTTTTGTCTTCACTCTCAAATAGGTTTGAGTAGCCTCTAACAAATTGACTTTCATTAATGTTCAAACTGGATAATGAACTTTTAATAAACACCCTCACCCCTAGCATATATCCATTTTTGTGGTCCTTGATGACTTGTAGGTTGTGTTTAGTTAGAAGATTTGATAAGAAAAATAGAAAAGAAAAATAAAATACAATTTCACTTTTTATTTGGTTACAATGAAAAACACATAAGAAAAGAAAGCGAGAGGAAAAGGTAATCTTATTTTTTATCTTTTGGATTCGCTTATGATTTTTTCTCTCTCTATTTCTCAACTAAACCAAACATAATTTGAAATTCAAATCCTATCAATTTTTTTGGCTACATATTTTGTATAAGGCAATCACAGCTTAACACGTAGCCCACATGGGATCATTTGGGGACTTAATGTAAGGCTCCAATCAACAATAGACACGTGACAGTTCATATTGGTATTGATGGATCTGCAGAGTACTGGAATAGTTAGAAGGCGCAAGATGACGTGGCTTAACGGTTACTCAGAATTCAAATTCAAATTCAAATTTATGAGAGAATGGCGTAGTGGAAGCTAATTGTTCAAGGCCATGACCAGAGATCGTAGAAGTGCATTTTGACGGTTAGAAGCCCACTTCAACAGTTACCATTTGGAAATATAAATAGAAGAGAAGGACTCAAACTTAGATCAAAAAATCAGTTCATTTACTTCATATTTCCTTCCAGTTTTACATTTCCAGAACTTCAATTCGTGTACTGCACTTCATTTCTTAGGAGTAGTTTGTCAAGTAGTTTGCCGCTGTGAACCTTGTCGAGGCTGGGTCATTGTCATGTCATTGTAAGTTTTCATTTCTTTAATGAAATTCATGTTTATGAAATTGTTCTATTTCTGTTTGCAAGTTTCTCCTAAAAGCCACCAGTAAAAGTTCTCTTCATTAAGGCTGAAAGAATTTCAACACAATCGTCTGATAATTGGTTGGCAATTAAAATTCTCTAAGGACTTATTGATCCTTGTTGGCACGCTTAAAATTACATAATTAACATTTGAAAGTCAAAAAAGCCAACATATATTTTTGGCACGCCTAACGGGACTCGGGAAAATAAAATAAAATGGCTAGACGTCGGAGACAAGGAGAAAATGAACATCTGGAAGAGGGTGTTAAGGGAGAGATAGAAGCACCAAACCAGAGGATAATGGAATATGACATCCTTTGGAGGCACCTGTTTCATGAGATCCTTCACAAATGGTCGAACAGAGTAGTACTTCAGAGTGTGCAACACACGTCCACAATATTGGATAGGGTCTTGAAACTGGACCATCGAATGCCCCTTCTGCCCAACCAATGAATCCATGGGGAGGTTTGGTAGATGCTATGGGACAACAATTAATGCATACAATGGAAAGATGGGCAACATCCTTTTCGGATCGACTGAACACTCATCAACCAATTGTCATAAGGCAAGTTGAGAAAAACGAAAATGTTTTTCAACAAAGATTGGCTCGAGATAAACAACCTATACAAAATAATGGATAGACTAATGGCCAGACTAGTAACCAAAATCATGAGAGGCTATCACTTGTGCCTCAGTCATGGTATGAGACCCCGTCGAGATCATTAGCAAATCAAAATATGCCATTATCTACCAGTGAAGCCATACAAATTGGTGGGTCTGGGCTAACACAAGGAAATGGCACGAGGGTATTTTCAAATCCCATGTTCGAAACCATGCCTAGTATACGAATTTTCACTAATCCTATGTTTGAATTCAATACCTGTTCTTCCTCCTCTAGCACCCTTCGCAGGGTAGGCCCCAAGAGGCCAGCCATACCCTCAGTAGCAACTAGTACAACACGGACAACTAGTCCTAAATATACCTCAGTATGGACTGAGAGGCCCTCATGCACGTGGAGTTCCTCAAAACCCTGTGTTTGTCCCTCCAGTAGTGGTCCAACCAGCACAAAACTTGATTCCCAGGTATTAAATTGCTGATATTGTTGAGATGTGTGGACCCATGGCTTAGGGGTTCCAAACTCCTGTGTACAGAAAGCCTTACCCAGAGTGGGTAGATAGGGTACATAAATACCTAAGGGGATTTCGAATACCAGATTTTGCCCTCTTTTTATGGAAATGGAAACCAGTTAACTATAGAACACATTGCTAGGTTTACAGGCCAGTGTGGTGAGTTTGCCAATAATGACTACATAAAATTAAGGCTTTTCCAAATTCTTTAACTAGGGTAGCCTTCGCATGGTATATAAACGTTATACTTGGCTCTATCCAAACATGGCAACAAATGGAGGAACTATTCCATGCCCAATTTTTTTAAACAGAGCCTGAAGTTTCTATGGTAGACTTGGCAAGATTGAGCTAAAGGCCTGATGAGAAGGCTGCTTAATTCATTGCCAGATTTAAAAGAGCAAGAAATAAATGTAGGGTCATTCTACCTTAGCCTGAATTTGTAAGATTGACTTAAAATGGGTTGGAATTTAGGCTTTGAAAGGAGTTTGATGCAACTAAATTTCGAGACTTAGTAGAATTAACCTATAAAGTTTCTAGGTATGAAACCTTGCTTGAAGAAGAACAAGATCGAAACAATGCATCTTATAAAACCTACTACATGGACCCTAACTATGAAATTGATGCATCAGAGATAAAAAGAACCCATGACCTGTGAAGCATTAATTTAGAAAGACACCACAATTGACTAGCAGTTCAAAAAGAAAGACCTTCATAGGAAATATTCTTTTGACGTAACAAAAGCAGATGACATTTTTGATCATTTGCTTGTAGCACATTTCCTAAAGTTACCAAAGGGAGTTAAAATCCCAACTTCTAAAGAACTTAAAGGGAAATTATACTGCAAATGGCACAATTCTTGGACCCACTTAACTGAAAACCGCATTGTCTTTCGGGACAAGATCCAAGAACAAATTCGGAAGGGAAGGCTGAAGTTTCCAACCAAGACTGAAAAAGCCATGGGAATTGACAACAACCCATTTCTAGAAATTGGAGAAGCAGAAACCCATGTTGGCATACTAGATTTCCAGAATGTCTCCTTGAAGGAATTGGAAGAAGTTAACGTGCAGATGCATGTCGCTAGCCAGGTTGCTTTCAAGAAGGACACAAAGAGTTCATCGGTCAGTGGACAAAGATTTGCAGGCCAAAAGGATGACTCCAGTGAAGAAGCAATGGATAATGACTCCCTCGAAGCAGCTGTGATGCAGAGAATGTGTCTCAGATGCAGGCAAAGTTACAAATGGCTGAGAGGGTTGCCAGTTGATGGAAAACAACACTATAAAGATGTGTAGAAAGACCGAAAGCCAGCCAACACTTACAGTAGAAGGCCATATTTGACTAGCCTTAGACATCGTTCATCTTTGGCTAGCTTTCCAGACAGCAGGATACTATCAAAGGGTAAGAGGCCTCTGTGTGAAACTAGGCCACCCAACTATTATAAGGTAGACAACTAGCCTGAAAGGAAACATGGATTTGGTGCAAGGCATGGGACCAGGACTAATGATTGGCCTCCAAGGATTGCTTCGAAGACTTCTTCAAAGATTAGAACAGTAGATCCAACAGACAGAGCAGTAGGCTCATGGGTTCCAGGAGTTCCAGATTAGTTTGTTATGCAAAACAAACCTAAAGAAATGCCTCCCCAAAGAAAGACTTTTGGAGGTCAAGGAAGAATGATCAATCCTCCTTTTGTGGCCCCAAATAACTAGGTGTTACTCAAAAACCCAAAGACAAAGGAACCAAACATGGTTCCTATGATCTCCAGGTCCTAAATAAGGAAGATCCAGAGAAGGTACACTCAGTATCAATGGGATCTGAAAGAAGTGGAGAGAGTACTTCCTTAGCATAGTCAAAAGGCTAGACAGAAGAAGGAGCAGGTTCGAAGCTTAGTCTCGAGATCAAAAGGAACACCAGCAGAGAATAGTTGGCTAAAGTTCATGCTGAACTAAAAGCCAAGGAGAAAGCCAGTCCAGTAGGCCTTGAGAAGGCTTAATGGAGAGTGACAATGAGATGGATAGAGAAGTCAAAATAGACCAAGAGAAGACATTGGCTGAAGATGGAATGTTTGAGGCCTTCGTGGCTAAACAAACCTTCTTGGTTAATGAACCAACAGAGGTAGACCACCAACAAGTTGCTTTGAAGGAACTTACTAGCATAGAGGTACCAGAATGCAGCATGGAGGATGTTTCTGAGACAATGGAACAAGCTAATACGGAAGGGGAACAAATACATCCAGTAATTCAATTTGGCTTATTCCCTCAAATGCCAATCAATATGGTCTATGCGTTGCCTTAGGAATTCCAAGCTGAGGAGGAAAACCAAGAGGGTTAGGAAGATGACCCCATTCCAGTTTCCAGTGAAGATTCACAAACTAGCATGGTTTAAGATGAATCTAAGGTTGCAATGCCCATGAAAACTGATGAGGAAAGTGAGGGGGTGAGCATTAACCTCTAATACCCTTTTGAATACCCTACAATGTCTATAACCTAGCATGTGAAGCCCCTATACATCAAGGCCTACTTCGATGGGGTACAAATGAACAGAGTGCTGGTGGACAATGGGGCAGCAGTAAACCTATTTCCAAAATCTTCTTTGAAGAAGTTGGGGAAAAGAAATCCCATGTTGATCCTAACAAGAACAACCATTGTTGGTTTTGCTCGGGATAAGTAGATGGCTCAAGGCATCCAGCCTATTAACCTGTGTGTGGAAACTAGAGACTGCATTACAGCATTCTTTGTTATAGACAACAATGCTAAGTATAATGCTTTGTTGGGCAGGGAATGGATCCATACAAACAAATGTGTGCCTTCCTCTCTACATCAGAAGATAATGATAGCATTGTGCAACAGGGAAACAGAGGAGAACAATGTAGACCACAACCCTTCATTGCTTGTGCAGATTTTGCAGAGGCCAAACTATACACTGAAGGGGTGGTACCATTCAGTGTGCTGAGGAAATATGATGTAACAGCTAAAGTGATGGCTAATGAGGAAGTGGCACACCTGAAGCATCTAGTACAAGAGAGTGCTGATGAGGAGTTTGTCACCAAAGATGACAATGATGCCTGGTTGTAGGCAAGAAGTTCAAGACCAAGAAGTCAGACTATTGGCTTTAATAAAATTTTCAGCATTGGACATAAAATGAATAGTCCAGAAGGTGCAAGAAAAGGAGAAAGAAGCCATGATGATGGGCTGCAGTCAAGGACAATAAGGGATCAGACCTTTGGCTCTTGGTAAATACTGTGCATTGGACATTGAAACAAAAGTCCAAGAAGTACAAGAAGAAGAAGCCTTATGGATAGATTTTGTCTATGAGGAAGAAAGAAAGGATGCTGAACCAGAAAGGGTTGAGGCAGAACCAGATGAAAGGTTTGCTTCGAAGAGAGAAGAAGTCAAAAGGGAAGCAATAATGAGTGCCCAAGTGCAAGATCCCTTGGAAGAAGTTAACTTGGGGGAAGGTTTAGCACAACAACCCACCTATATCAGTGCTTGGCTGGATCCTAATGACAGGAACCAGTTGTTGGTTATCCTGAAGCAATATAAGGATTGTTTTGCTTGGTGTTACAATGAATTGCCTGGTTTAGACATGTCACTAGTGGAGCATAGGCTACTAATGAAACCTAATTTCAAGCCACATAAGCAAAGTCAAGGCGAATGAGCCCTGAAGTGGTTCAAAAGGTGAAAGATGAGATTCTTAGGCTCCTTAAAGCATGTTTCATCATAACAGCCAGCTATGTTGAATGGTTGTCCAATATAGTGCTTGTGGTAAAAAAGAATGGCAAAATGAGGGTATGCATTGATTTTAGAAACCTAAATTTAGCAACTCCAAAAGATGAGTACCCCATGCCTATAGTCAATTTACTGGTGGATAGTTTAGCAAGACATGAGATTTTGTCTATGATAGATGGACATTCTAGTTATAACCAGATCTGTATTGCAGAAGAGGATGTCCACAAGATAGCCTTTAGGTGTCTTGGAAACATTGGCACCTTTGAATGCATTAAAATGCCATTTGGTCTAAAGAATGCTGGGGGCAACATATCAGAGGGAAATGAATACTATCTTTCATGATCTCATTGGAGGGTACTTAGAATGTTACACTGATGATATTGTTGTGAAATCCCAGTCTATGGAGGAACAACTGGTTCACTTAACAACAACCTTCGAAAGAATGAGAAAGTTCAAGTTGAAACTTAATCCTCTCAAATGTGCTTTTGGTGTATTAGCTGGCAACTTCTTGGTGTATGTAGTACACAAGAAGGGAATACAGATTGATCAGAACAAATCTAGGGCCATCATTGAGGCCAAATCTCTATCACGTAAGAAAGAATTACAAAAATTCTTCGACCAGGTTAATTTCCTTTGAAAGTTTATTTCTAACGCTATAGGAAAAATTGAAGTATTTTCTTCTTTATTAAGGCTAAAAAATGAGGAGGAATTTGTATAGACAGCTGAGCATCAAGCTGCTTTCAAAGGAATCAAAGCCTACTTGGCCAAGCCTCCAGTATTGACGCCACCAAGGAGAGATAAACTGTTGAAGCTATACATTGATGCAGCTGAAGAATCATTGGGAGTTTTTCTAGCTCAAGACAATGAAGAAGGCAAAGAACAAGCAATCTATTACCTTAGTAGGTTTTTAAATTTCTTGTGAATGTAAATACTCAGCCGTAAAAAAACTGTGTTTGGCATTGTACTTTACAGCAATGAAATTAAAATACTATTTTTTGCCTACTGTTGTCTTGGTAATTGCAACCCCATATTTGGTTAAATACATGTTATTTAGACCTATGTTAAGAGGAAGAATTGGCAAATGGATTTTAGCTATGTCAGAGTTTCATCTAGAATATGTCCCCCAAAGGGCAGTAAAAGGATAGGTTTTGGCTAATTTTTTGGCAGACTATTGTAGACACCCCATTTTTGACCGTCCTCAAGACTTGGACGTCACCGCTTGAACACTCGGTGATCATCCATGTTTGTGTTCGTCTTGGGTTCCCGGAGGTCTCGGCTACGCGCCTTGCCTCAGGATCCCTCGACTCGACTGTTTTGTGTCTGGTTTTCTTGTTCTGTGCTTGGTTTTACACCAAGGACTTGTTTGTTTTTGCACCTAAGGGTAGAGAGTAGCTTGCTAGCTACCCTTGATACCCACCGGCCATGGCTTGAGGCCACCGGCCATGTTTTGAGGCTACCGGCCATTGGTGAAATAGTCCATTGGCCAGTCGGCACTTTGTGTGGCCGGCCGACCACCTGTTTGGCCGATGGCCTCCTTTTCTGGCCGGTACCACTTTTTTGCCTTTTTCAGGCATGGCGCATGCCAGCTGTGCCAGCTGGAATGCACAAACCCTGCCCCCGTGCACATCTGTGCCTGTTTTGTCCCTTTTGTACCTTTTTGGTCTAGCTTCTTGAGGAAGCTTGGACACCTGTCTCAGCTTCCTAAGGAAGCCTTAGCCCCTTTGCCTTGGCTTCTTTAGGAAGACTTGACCCTTTTTGAATAGCTTCCCTTGGAAGCTTAGTCTTTGCATTGTCTATATAAGAGCCCCAACCCTCTCCTTTGTGATGTTCAGCAAAAACCAGAGAAAAATACATATATATATATATATCTGATATACACTTTCTCTCTCTATATATCCCTCTCTCTCTTCATTTGTGTGGGTTTGAGAGCCTAAAGGTGTGTTTTCTTCTTAGTTTTGTACTAAGACACACACCATTACACCATACTTCGAATTGGGAGGTCTTGAGGGTTTATTCTTGAGGTTTTGAGCTGGTTTTGATCAGAAGAAGGTGGCTGGACTTGCTGTTCTTCAAGGGTAACACTTTTGCTTTAGATTTTCCAATCTTGCATTAGCTTTTGACCTAGCTTCCTTACTGATTTAGACTTTGTGTATAACTAAAAAAAGTCTTGTATTTTCATGCTTAAGATACTTCATTAAGGTTGTTTTGTTGTTTGGGGTCGACCTCCCCCTCTTAGGCCTTGTTTGGCTCTTTTTGTGCTCTCTTTGTTAAGCTTTGAATGCAACATGGCATGGCAATGAACTTATGCAAGCATGCAAGCATACATATGGCCATGCAAACTAATGGAAAGATGGACTTATACATGGATTAGGCAATTCTAAAATAGGCCTAAAACAGTAGCCATAAGTGCTAAAGAGTGAAGGCTAAATGGCATACACACAAATGCACATAAGGACTAACACTTAAGCACAAATCAAGCAACATTCAAGCACACTTGAAAGGGACAAACATGGACTAGAAGCATGCAACATAAGCTCTGAAAATCATGCTACTATATGGTGCCAAACCAAGCGATAAACCAAGCCAAGCATGCAACAAATAGTCCAAGTGTTCAAAGCAAATCAAAGGGGCATTGAACTATACTTAACAAGACCAAACATGGCATGAAAGGAAGGACCAAAATCAGAGGTTTAGCATGTTAGAACAAAGCTAAAGGACTACTTAGATGGCATCTAAGTGACCCAAGATTCATAGGCATGCATGGACACCAAACATGGAGCATTGCTACACAAGCCTATGAGGCATTAAAGATGCATGCAAGGCAATCAAACAAGCATGGAAATGGGACTGAAATAACATACAAAGTGACCCCAAATCACCAAATCAATGCAAAGATGTCATGCTACACATACATACACTTAAGGCCAACAAGCCCAAAATGCAAAGAGGCTATATTAAGCATGCTAAAATCGACCCAAATAACTTAGGACAGACCTAGAACATGGCAAAACAAGCACATAATCTTCACAAATACAAGCCTAAAACATGCTCCAACAAAGGCTAACAACCTAGAACATGTTAAGGCACAATATCTTGGTGTCATCTTTTGCATACTTCTCAGAGTTTAACATGAGTGTTTAATGTCCAAACATATTGCCCTTAAGTATGCTTAGAGTTATCCCCTTTCATGCTTAGGTGATAGGCCTTGGTGTGTGTATGCTTGCATGCATAAGTTGTGCCTTTTTTTTTTGACTCTTTTGGCCACTGTTTTAGGGTGGACTGAGGCCTTTTCATTTCAGTATGAGCCCATCCTTGCACACTTTGCATGTTTGACATGTTGCATTGCATTGGTTGTATGCTTACATTGCATCATGTTCGCATGTCTGCACGTTACTTAGCTGAATTGCATTATATAGTCTTGTTTTATGCTTGACATGTTCATATTGCATTAGTGTAGCCTTGCATGAGTTGCATCAATTTGCATTGTATATGGCATACATGCATTGCATCGTTTAGTTTGGGGTGTCAAACCAAGCATGAGGGGAGAGGTGTGTTCGTACCCGAAGTGACGAAACACGTCTCAACCCTCGGTCGCCAATACCCTTGATCTCAACATGATAGAGTGTTAGCACTCATTTGTTTGTTGCATGCATCTACATTAAGTTGCTAACTTGGCTTCTTAGGCCATCATGCTTTGAATTGCGTAGTTGATAGCCCTAGGGTCGAGGGCCATGCTCTCTTGAGTCCATTGCATGATAGGGAGTGTGGCCATGCTCATATTTGCTTGAAAATTCCATGCCATACACTACTTGCCCTCTGCTGCTGTCAACTGCAAGATTCTGCAGGAAGCAATGGCCGGCCGGCCACCTACAGTGCCGACAGACCATCAATGGCTAGCTGGTAGTACAACAGTTGGCCGATAAGCCCATTACCATGGCCGGTGAACTTTAATTCTGGCCGGTGACATCCCAGAGCACTCAGAGGATGATCCAAAAGGGGTCTAGAGACTTTCAGAATTTTCAGAGGAGCAAGACAGTGAAAACAGAGGCAGCAGTGCTATGGTAGCGAGTTTTCGGGTGAGACGAGTCAAGCATGCATCATTCACACATTCCGAGGCAGGGCTGCGGCCACCTTTCTTCTGCAATTAATTTGTTAATTAGTTAGGAATTCTGTAATAATTAATTTGGTTGTGTAATATTTATTCAGACCCTCCGAGTGAGGGCAATTGTGTAATAAGTGTGCGTGAGTGTGATGCATGTCTTCCAATCCCCACTTCTTTCTCCTTTTTACTTACCTGCTTTTGATGGTTAGTACTAGGGCATATTTCAATTAGCATCAGTATGATAGCATGTTTGCATCCATTTATTCGTTTTGCATACACCAGGCTCGACCCATCATTCTAACTGCATTTGTATTTCAAATCGAAATTGAATACGTGCTAATTGTAGCATTTCACATGTCATTGTAGATTAGCCAAACCTATCTTAGTTGCATTCCGCATGTGTTGCATTAGCCATCTTAACATGAACTAGGATCATGCATGATTACTAACTAGTTCATTGTTTTGGCACGGAGTACGATGTAAGTATTTATGCTTTAGCATCTCGCATGAGTGTGAATGTTAACATGACAGCATGCTTACCATGTGGCTATGTGCTTATGTGATATTACTGAATGAGTGTCTGTGGGTGAACGTTGGATTGTTTGAATTGGGATAATTCATCAAAATCCGTATTTTAGCCTACTCACGAGTAGCAAAATTCAAACAATTTTCTAAACAAACGAAAATGCGATGCTTTGTTCCAAATTAGGCGATTTGGTCTATACTTGTTTGCTGCGCGCATAACATAGTAATTCTAGGCTAATAACCGGAATAAGAACACATAATGTTTTCAAAATCGGATATCACGGTTAGTAGAGGCCGGTCTTCGGACCGGGCGAAAGGGGGTGCTCATAGCTGACCTTCCCCGATCGTACCCAAGCTCCCGAGCCGAGACAACTCCGGTGATGACGGACATGTGGCCTTCGGCACCGAGTCAGGGTTTCCTAAATTTCCCAAAATAAAATATTTAGGTGGCGACTCTGTATCTAGCAAAGCAGTCCATGTTTGGTACTTCTTTTCTAAAAATCTATTTTCCAAAACGATTTGCCGGATTTGGACTCTTTGGTTCAGATTAAGAACCGCGACAATTTGAGAGACCTGAACTGTAGTGAACCCAATATGAACAGAACGGGACTCATCCTCCCGGGGTGTTCGGGGACGTCTACAACTATCCATGTCAAATAGAAAGCCAAGAAATAATAGATATTGGTTTAGTTAATGTTGAGCCATGACAAATGTGGTTCGATGGATCAAAAGCCAATGGCTTGGTTGGAATTGGTGTTGTGATTAAATCACCGCAGAGGATAGAAACCACATATGGTTTCAGAGTTAATGAAGCTGCTTGTTCAAGCAACCAAACTGAGTATGAAGCTTTGGTAATGAGACTTGAGATACTCATTGAGTTACCGGCTCATGCAGTTGATATATTTGGAGATTCTCAATTCGTAATCAACCAGGGAAAAGGAATTTTTAAATGTCAAAGTGCAAGCATGTTACCATATTATGTTGCTGCATTACACTTGCTTTCTCAATTTCAAATAAAAAATGTGACTTATATCCCAAGATTCGTGAATAACAATGACAATGATGTAGCTTAGAAGGTTTCGAATTTTAGAAGAAGGGATGTCACTCAATTAGACATAAGTCAAGTAACATATCAAAAATTAATACCACCTTTGGCTAGAAGGGGTATCATGGTAGAAGTTAACCAGAATAACTTAGAAGAGCATGACTGGAGAAATTCAATCATCCAATATTTAATTGGCCCTTCTTCGAAGGCCAACATAAAGCTTAAATTGCAATCCATGCAATTCATAGTATATAGGAATGCTCTTTACAAAAGGGGAGCAGATGGGCTCCTATTGGAATGTTTAGGGCCAAAAGAGGCATTGATTGCTATGGCTAAGGTACATGAAGGCATTTGTGGTGCCTATCAGCCTGGTGTGAAGATGAGATGGTTGCTTCAAAGTCTTTCCTATTATTGACCAACCATCCTTAAAGACTATATAGAGTATGCAAAGGGTTATCAGGCATGCCAAAAGCATGGCATGATAAGACATGTGCCAATAACTGATTTGCATGTAGTTATGAAGCCTTGGTCATTTAGAGGATGGGCAATGGATATGATAGGAAAAATATATCCACCATTTTCGAAGCAACATTGTTTCATTCTAGTGGTTACAGACTACTTCACTAAATGGGTCAAAGCCAAGCATTATAAGGCTGTGGATTAGATCGAGGTAATTGGGTTTATTAAAGAATTGGTCCACAGGTTTGGCATCCCATAGACTATAACTGTAGATAATGGGACTGTGTTTGATGGAAAGATGGTGAAGTCTTTTGCAGCTGAATTTGTGATTAGTCTTATTAATTCCATCTCTTATTATGCACAAGAAAATGGTCAAGCTGAATCATCTAACAAGTCCTTGAAAAAAAGGAATACAAAGGGTTGTTGAAGACAATCCTAGGGATTGACATAACTTATTGTTTGATGTGTTATGGTCTTATAGGACTTTTTCAAGGTCAAGTACAGGAATCACTTCTTATGTCTTAGTATATGGGCATGATGCAGTCTTGCCTGTGGAAATTAATATCAAGTCCTTGAGGGTAAAATGCCAAGACCAGTTAACTACTGAGCAATATCATCAGAGCATGTTCTTGGAACTAGAAAGTGTGGATGAGGCCAGAATTTCGGCATTAAATAATATCCTTTTCCAAAAGAAAAGGGCAGCCAAGAGCTATAATAAAAAAGTCAAGCACATTAGCTTTGATAAAGGTAACTTGGTATGGAAGACAATACTTCCAATAGGCATTAACAGTCATAAATTTGGCAAATGGTCACCTAATTGGGAAGGACCATACCAAATTCATAGAGTCCTGCCTGGGGGAGCCTACCATCTAAAAATTTAAATGGTTATGTGCATTCCAAGAAAATCAATGGCAAGTATTTGAAAACTTATTATCCAACTGTGTAGGAAACACAAGAAATGTGAAAAATGCTAAGTAAGAATAATAAGAGAGCATGGAACACTTAAATAAATAGTAGGGATTTGATTCATAAAGAGTTAAGTACATGTAGCCATAAATTGGCCCAAAAATCAGTATAATGTTTCCATTGTTCCCTTACAATTGATTCTCTACTCCTAAGGGATGAAAACAACTGAATGACTATAGCCATGTCTTGCCTTTTGTCAGCTAGCCCTTGGTTAGTAATCTTTAGTTTTTTTAGCACTTTGATCCAAGGCTAGGTTGACTGCTGCCAACTCCTCCTCCAATTGAGCCTTCTTCTTCAAGAGTTGGGTTAGAAACTGAGAGGCACAGGAATGTTGACCCTTTAATTCAGACACCTCAGCATGTATATAGGAAACAAATTCCTTATCGCTCAACAACTCCTCTTCTGTAACCATGGCCATATGGCAGATGTTGATACAGAAGTCCACAGTGGCTGCTGCCTAAGATAAGTGGCTTGAGAAGGCCATGTTGGATTGCATAAAAACTTTGCAGCATTGGAGGAAACCATTCTTAATGATGGGTTTTTGTAAGGCTTCGAATGAGATCCTTGATAATGATGGCAGCAAATCCAAGCAGGTGCCTAAGTCCACTGGAGGCAAAGAGACTTTTCTAGCAATAGAGGAACTCACAATAATCTTCAGAAGGGGGTCAGCAAGGGCTAATGGCTCAACGTCGCTGCTGGCTGTTTGAGTTGGAGAAGGTATATCAAATAGGCTAGACAGTCGTGCTTCAAAAATGTCTATCTCTTCCTTTGACATTGAAAGTACAGGGAAATCACAAATTGAAGGAAGGGATGGCTGCACGGGGATAGGAGAAAGAGTGGAGGTTCCCCCAGTAGTGTCGATGGTCCTGGCCACTTTCAAGTCAAGAGTAGTGGGACTAGAGCTGGATGGTGGAAAAGAAGTTGGAAGTACCAGCTGCCACTGGAGAGGTGACGACTAGAGTCCTCTCAGGTGATAATAGAGTAGCCAGGACTTTGGGAGGGGCCTGCAGAGATAAGGCAATGAAAACTAAAGGCAAGTTTAGAAAATTGAACAAGCCAGGAGAAAGGGAAGCTAGGATGCCTAGCCTCAAGGAAAAAGGGAAGAAGGCATGGGGAGTGTGGGGATGGGAAGTAGAAGTATCATCTGGATGGGCTCCACACTCATTGGCACTTTAGTATTAACCTTCATTTTTCCTTCTAAGGCTGCCTGTAGCTCTGCAGAAGTCAGGAAGGGCCCTTCATCCATAGGCAAAGAAGGAGAAGCTAGTGTTGAAGGAGGAGGAAATGGATTGGCTACTGCTGCATATAAAAAAAAGAAAGTATTAATCTTGTGTCGAATCTTGGAAAGGGAAATTACCAAATGGGACTAAGGAAAATTACCAGCTTTAGAAGTGGTAGTGGTGATGGTTGGAAAGCTGCAAAGGGTATAATGCTCAGCAGTTTGTTTCTTCCTCGTAGTTTCCTTTTGTAATGCATCAGTAGCAACAACTTCATCTCTTTGTATTTGCTGCTACCTCCTTTTATCAGACCGCTAAAAAACAATAACTTCCTTAGATTGCTCCTTCTCTACTGCCTCGATAGTTGCCTTATGAGTAGGGTCCTTAATGAAATTAGAATGAGAGACTATCATTGTCTTCATCCTCTTAAGTGGTGTTTCTTTTTCCTTATTTCCTTATCTTTTGCAGAAACTTCAGGTGCCTTTTCTTCAAGATCAAGCAAAAGTTTTTTTTTCTTTTGTTGATGTTGCTTGCCCTTAAGAACGACTAAGGCTTGAGCCCTCTAAGGAGAATCTTCCTGTGAAGTTCCTGTATCAAATAGAAGCTATAAGTCAATAAGTAGGACACCATAAAAGGAAAAAGAAAGGGAAAGCAGAAGTGCATACCTTTCTTTCAAGTAGCTTTGGTGACTCTAGGAGGAGGGGATGAGGCAGCAAGAGCAGGCACTGAGACAGCAGGAGTAAGAGCTGGGATGACAAGGGTAGTAGAGGTAGTAAAAGTGGTCTCAATCTCCTTGGACTTTGTAGCTTGACTTTTCCGCGGCCCCTTTCGGAAGGTGAATAAGCCCTACAGTATCGGACTCCCGTGGTTCTGAATCTAACTTTATAAGTGCAATGCGAAATAGATAAACACCAAAGAGTCCAAATCCAACAAAGCTTTTGAAAAATCGATTTTGAATCAAATTGCCAAAAATGGACTGCTTTGCCAGATACAGAGTCGCTACCTAAATGTTTTATTTTGGGGAGATTTAGGAAACCCATGGCTCATGCTAAAGGCCACGTGTCTGTCGTCACCAAGGTTGTCTTGGCTTGGGAACTTAGGTACGAGGGGGGAAGGTCATGAATACATTTGAGCACCCCTGCTCGCCCGATCAAAGATCGGCCTTCACTGATCATAATATGATTTTTATTTAAATTATATGCTCTTGTTCCAATTTATTAGGCTATTATTACTATGTGATGCGCGCACACACAATTATAAACTAACTTGCGAGAATTGGAACATTTGATTCATGTTTGTTTTGCAAAATTTGTTTTGATTTGCCACTTGCAAAAGTGGGCTTAAATACACATTACTCAAATTATTTCAATTCAAGCAACAAGCCTTCACCCATAGGCATTCAAGCAGTTTAGCAATTAAGCAATTAGCCTCATGGCAAGCATGCTAAACATGGCAACATTCACACGCATGCGATATGCTAAAGCGAGTAAAGGCTCACCTAGTACTCCAAGCCAAAATAAACAAAAGAGTTAGAAAAATGAATGATTCCTAACTATGCATTATGAATAATGCAACGCATGCAATATGCAATCTAAATTGGCTCGGCTACTTAACATGGCATATGAATCGATTAAATAGCATGCGGTCTAAGTATGTATTCAAAGAAGTATTAAATGACAATGTATTTGCTAGAATGATGAACCGAGCATCAATGCATGCAATACGAATGGATGCAAGCATGAAGAATACTAATTGAAACATGATGTCTCTAAACTAACCATCATAAGCTAGTAAATAAAAGGGAGAAAGACGTGGGGTTGGAAGACATACACGTTCTCACGAATAGGAATGGCAACGGGGTGGGGCGAGGTCGGGGCCGGGGATCACCCTCCCCGTCCCCGATCCCCGATAGTGAAAATTTCCCCGTCCCCGGCCCCGGCCCAGCCTCGATCCCCAACGGGGAATCTATCACCGTCCCCGTCCCCGTCCCTAACGGGGATCGGGTTTCCTCGACCCTAAAAGTTCCCCGATCCAAATCTGTTCAGTGTTCAACAACATCATCAACAACTTTCAACATCAAAATCATACACACAAAGAGACACACACATACATACATACATGTATACATCCACAAAGAGAGACACACACACATATATGTATATATACACACAGAAACACACACATACACATGTATACATATACACAGAGAGGACGACGGAGATTGGCAGAGATCGACGGCGATGACGTAGGAGATCAACACAAATCTGAGATCGGCGGAGGCGATGGTGACTATGACAAACGACGGAAGAGATCGGCGGCGACGGACGACGTGACTGCGACGGATGATGGAGGATGACGGCGACGAACGACGGAGGACGACGACGACGAATGACATCGCGAACAGTGGCGGTAGCACTGAAGAGAAGGAGATGTGTGAGAGTGAGGGAGAGTAGAGGGAAGCAAAGGAGACGTACGAAATGAGAGAGAGTACAGGGAAGAGAGAGAGTGAGAGTGAGAGAGAGTGGGAGTCTGAGAGATAGAGGGCATACATTTTTTAGGGATATATATAGTATGTTTATTTCGGGGGTTTAACAGAGACGGGGTCGGGGTCGGGGATGGAAAACATATCACTGTCCCCGGCCAGAAAGTCAACGGGGATTTATTTTTGAATACCATCCCCGACACGTTAGGTGTATTTTTCGGGAAAAAACCGCTCTACTCGGGGTCGGGAGGTCGGGTCCTCGTCGGGCTGGGTTCAAATTGCCATCCCTACTCATGAAGGAGAGTCCAAATGAATAAACTAAGCTAATTAACTAACTAATTAAAGCTAAGCTAATTAAGCTATTACAAACCGAAATGAATAAATAGCTAACTACTTAACTAATTATTACAAACCGAATTTAATTAACTATTCTAGCTAATCAAATTACAACACAAAATTGAATAACTAATTACAACTAATTAGTTACAACACTTTACAAAATAAACTAGCTACAACTAATCAATTATAATAATTTAAACTAAGTATTTAAACTAAAGAAGCTCGGTAAGCAAAGGGATGCTCATGCACGTGCTTGGTTTCCACCCAAAAAGCACTGTTTTGCTTCTGGAGAGCCTTTGTTGCACAATAGAACACACATACTGTTGCCCACTTCTAGAATAACTCTACTATGCTAAACAAACACTCTGCTAAATTTTGTATCAGTGGCCGGTCGGCCAGTGATGAAGGTTGCCGGCCACTTGCCGGCCATGGAAAGTGGTTTGCCGGCCACTAATGGCCAGTTCTCCTTGCTGCAACAGAGGACAAACATAGCATATACAGGGTATTTTCAAAGGTTTGTTTGCATAGCTCACCCCTCCTTTTCATGAACAAATCAAAGGAGTAGTGAACTCAAGCCACAAGCCACAAACCACCAACTCAAGCAATTTCATTGCATGATAGCTTGTAAAACAAAGTGTGCAAATTCAATAAATGTAACAAAACAAGACACAAACCTTCTCCCTATCATGAGTTGATCAAGGGAAGTGGTGACCTTGGAAACTTGAATCATTTCATCACTAGTAAGTATGAAATGGCCCAAGCTTCCATGTGTTCAATTAAAGTCCGATTGAACACAATTGAATTTTTATCTTGCACCATGCTTTAGCCTCAATTTTATTACTCCATTTTAGTTTACCAACCATTCTTTAGTTCATTGACTCGAAAGGCGAATTTAAGTCCTCTAATGGAGTGAAGTACCAAACCAATAGTTAACTTAAGAAATGAAAGGGATGTCATGCTGTTGATAATGAACCCCTAAAAGGGATTAAACTATTAAGCATGACAACCTCAATCTCATGCTTAAAAGAACAAGAGGCTTGAAACAACTCTCAAAGCAAAATAAAAAGCCAAGAAAGGACAGAGGTTGCAGAGATGATTAAGTGCTGAAAATGAGTGAGAAAAGCATAAACAAATGCTATCAACTCAAACAAGAAGGTGTCTAAGGCCTAGAACACCAAACTTGTGAGGACTATAACACTATAAGCATGCAAAATAAAGCTCAAACGTAACCAACAACCCAAAACAGTGCTAAAACAGGTTAAAACAAGTCCTAAAACATGCTGGAATTAAGCTAAAAATAGCTAGATTAACATGCTAAAACATGGCACAAATTAGGCTAATAAGCAAGACATAAAGAGGGGAGGCTAACCCCTCCAAATTTGAACTTCAAAACATGATTTTAGCCACTAAAATAACTCTAAAAAGTAGTGTTTAAAAGCTCAAAAAAGATATTGCAAAAGTGGGAAACACAAGGGAAAAAGCCATAAGCCACAAGCTTTAGCCCATAAAAACAGGTTTTAAAGAGCTTAAAAACAACAAGAAAAGATGGAAAACGAGTGGCGTAAAGATGGTGGAAAGGCAAGAGAAGTTATACCACTTGAAGAGGAATGAACCCTTAAGGCATAAATCACCAATTTCACACTCTCAAGTGCTTTAAGAGCTCAAATTCAAGCTCAAATCATCTCAGCAAGAAGCTCTCTAGGTTTGGTTTAGAGTGTTTGGGCAAAGGTTAAACAAGTTGTAAAAGAGAGAGAGAATTATAGAGAGAGAGAGGATATTTTCCAAAATTTTTCTAACTCCTCAAATGTTTCTAACCTTAAAAGATGAGAGGGAGGTCATCTATCTATAGCAATATATGAGCTTTGGTCGAAAATATCTAAAAAATGGACAGCTAGAGCTATGGGGAAACAGCTGGAGAAAATATCTAGATTTTACACTAGTGGCTAGCAGGTGGCCAGCCGGCCAGAAGTGTGCATTGCCAGCCATCAATGGTGTCCGGCCGGCCATCTGCCGACTACCTGCCAGCCAAACGCCGACCACCAAAAATCTGCTTCCAGGCCCGACTTTAAATGGGTATATCTCCTTCATCTAGACTCGGTTTTAGGTCATTCTTGAGTCTAAATTGAAGCCTCGGAAGTCTACTTTCAAATGGTGGTGGCCTCACAACGAAAGTCAAAGTGTATAAAGAGATATTCCTGATTTAGTGAAGGCTGCCTAGTTCTCTCTTAACAATTTGATGCCTAACTTCTCTCCCAAGTAGGTTTTTTCCCTCTCCTCTAATTTTCTTCAACTCCAAACCTCTAAAGAAGTTGTTTTAAAGATTTTTCAAAGAGTTCACCTCTCTTCTATTTATTTCCACTTTGTTCTTAGTTGGTTTATCGAAAAGCGTAATTTTTTAACCAAATGTGAGCCTTGGAACATCGTAGAAATATTTTCAAAAATATTTTGAAAGAGAGGGTTTTAAGGTCTAAAATAATTTTGGTCAAAATAGTTTTAGTCCAAAATGGGGTGTAAGGTTGGGATTTAGAAGCTCTTCTTACTGAAGAAATCGAACAAGTGGACAGCATAGCTTTCATCATTGAGTGACCAATCAGTAGTGCCCAAGTCTTAAGGGCGGTCGAAAATGGGGTGTCTATAGTTTCCCCTCTTTGACAAAGCTCGAAGTCATGAAATGATGTGAGTGAATGTCAAAGCCCAAAGACGACCCATTTTGACAATGCTGTAAGACTTGGGCAAACAAACAAAATGCAGATGCAATTGGTTAAACCTGAAGGTTGACTATGTATCCCTTTGCAAGGAATCAAACCAGTGTAGTTCAGGGGACAAGATGCAAAATGATACACAATATAACAAAACAATGTAATGATATACAATGTAATGAAATAATGAAATCACAAGCAGTGCAAAACCACACAAATACCATAAAGGGATGCTTACACATAACATAACCATTTTCAACGTGAAAGGGATGTGAGCACCTGCAAAACTATGTTTTTCACAGAAAGAGAAAAAGTAATTGGGTGGTATGATATAAGTGAGGAGTGATCTGCTGAGAAAAGATCATGATCCTAAATGCTTAATGCAACAAAACAAAGTACGATGCAATGAATGCAATGGATGCAGTGAATAAGGCATAGGCCGAACTACGTCTTACCTAGAAAAGGTATAGACACAAAACAGACCACATCTAACACATAAAGGTGTCGACACCCTCAATATTGGCCTCAGTGCAGCATGTGTACTTACACATGACAGAACCATGTTTCAACGAGGGAAAGGTATGAGCACATGCCAAACTAAGCTTAACATGGAAATGATACAGGCGATAAAATGGATAATGCAGTAGATGCATGCGATAGATGTTATATGCAATGCGATAGACGTAATAAATTATAATGGATATGATGATGCAGCTAGGAAGTGATGTTTTACCTTACAAGGCAATAGGCGATGACTCACCTCATGCTGCTGGGGATTTTCCTCTTCTTCTTGATTGCGCTTCCAAACCACAGGTATTACTTTTTTCCCTGACTATGTTTGCAACTTTCCCTATTCTCCAACAGGGTGACAGACTAGGTTGGTTCAGTATCCAGAATTGAGGCGCAACAAGCTACCTCAACCTATGGGGATGCCATACAGATTTCAAGCCGAGGATACACCATTGGGTTTTTAAATCAGACTTTAGTCTCAAAAATCCTGAACCTTTGCGTTCTAGGCCTTGGCCATTCAAACTCTAGTTTTCACCGTCTCAGTTGATCTCCTAGGAACTCACCACAAACACAAGCAAGTAGCTATACCAGACCACTGGAAGTCGTTTGGACACGACAAAAACCAAAGGAATTGAACCTTTAGAGGATTTAAGGTCTCACAGACCCGAGGAGTGCACAAGACAGTGCGAGGGGAAGTGCACATGACAGTGCTATAAAAGTGCACTAGACAGTGCGATTGAGTTGAAATGCACTAGACAGTGCGATATAAGTTGAAATGCACTAGACAGTGCAATTGAGTTAAAATGCACGAGACAGTAAGATATATGTTGAAATGCACTAGACAGTGCGATATAAGTTGAAATGCACTAGATAGTGCGATATAAGTTGAAATGCACTAGACAGTGCAATGTAAGTTGAAATGCACTAGATGGTGCGATGTATGTTGAAATCGTGCGGTATGCACGCAGCGATTTGTGCGATGATGCACATAATGATTGATTGTGTGATAGATGCATGAAGTGAGATTATTGTGTGATAGATGCACAGAATGATCAAATGAACAAGATTTACAAATTAGTATAGTGACAACGCATGTTCCATTCAAGATAGACAACCAATGCATGATGTTAATTGAAAGCATGTTCTATGCAAAATTAAATGCATGTTCTATGCAAAAAACAAGAGCATATTCTATGCAAGATTGAAAGCATGTTCTATGCAAGAAACAAGAGCATATTCTATGCAAAATTGAATACATGTTCTATGCAAGAGACAAGAATGATGCAGGACATGCATGCAACATAAGTGTATGTGAAAGTGCACAGAGAATCAAATATGTAATTTGGTGCCTTCGATTTACCTCTCGAAGGATTTTACAACATGCTTAAAAAGGATACTCCTCATTCATATTGGCAAGGGGTAACATCTACATGCGGAAACCACAGATGCTGTTTTGATCGCCATTCTGACTTGAAGCAGGCTTTAACTCGGGGTCGAGGTACACTCATACTCCAGAGAAAGGCGAGGCCTGAGAAGGTGCACCTGAAATGTAGTCTCGGAATTTGCTGGAGTTGAAACACACTAAGATGCTCCAAAGTTTCCCTCTTTTCTTTTGCTTTGCAGTCTAGAACCCATGTAGCTTCAGATAGGTCCTGGTTTTATTACTTCCTCTTGATCGGGGTTGGACCCTGCAGTTTATGAAAGAAAGAATCCTGTTTTGTACACCATGTTGGAAATGACATAGCACTCTGAGCACAAAACAATTTATTTTTGAAATTGTAATTGAGAATGAGTTCTTGACTAGGTATTGAGCCTATGACTGACCACAGTCAAAATGACTCAACAAAGGGAAAGTAAAAACAATCTAAACACATCTATTTACACTCAAAACGACTCAAAACAAGAATCGAGACCAACAAAACAACAAACACAACACTTGAAAGTTTTCCACCGGTGGGAGACCTCTCAGTTCACGGGGAGCCCACTACTTCTCCAGGTATTGCATCCCACCCTTTCTTATTTATGATTCTCACATCACTTTGGCACTCAATCTCTTTTTATCTTAAAAGCTATTTTCTCACTTTTTCTCTCAGCACACATCTCTTTATTCTTTAATCTCTCTTATTTTTTATCCCTCCCAAGGTGTGGTTGATGGATAAGCTGAAATTGTGAGCTCTTGCCCCAAGCATTCTGCTAGATTCTCCTTCTTTCGCTCACAACTAGTGAGCTTTCCCACAGAGGGGTTGTGGTGCGACTGGATGTGCAGTAGATCTGCAACTGATATCGGTTGACGGTGCCCTTGGCTTAACTTGACCGGGATGAGTTACAACATGTCTCACCGGCCAGGTATACAATTGATTGGTCTCACACATTACGTTTTCTACATCCCCATTTTGCGTCAGACGCTAATTTGGGTGTGATCGTCCAGATAAGGGAACCGAATATCCAGCTCCATTTCCAGTTCGTGCTTCGCACTTGGCTTGATACCTCACTGCTTGGAGGATGAGAGAACTTTTGGCCCTCTGCTGTTAGCTTCAGTTGTGCCCTTTCTGGCGAATACGTTGATAATGGAGAAAAGACAGAAAACCTGACTTAACTGTGCCCCTAGTTCATCACCTTGACCATTTTTTTTTGTTTTTGGCTTTCTGCTAAAAAATTTTTGACCAACATGAGAGTTAGATTAATTTGCTTGTTCGACTCTCTGTTTTGAAATCATGCAAGTCAGGCTATGAGCATTGGAAATTTTCATTTTTTGGGTCCAAGATATGGTCCAGTTTTGAAAAAAAAAATAGAATAATTTCTGAGAAAATTAGTCAACCTCATTAAAAGGCCTCAAAAACTATTTTTGCAAATGGCCACTGCTCAACCAATGTGGAATTAACACTTGAGATACACAAGCTCAGATCTGAACTTGATTTGTCTTGCAGCTGAATCTTCCAATGGAATAGGTCAACTGATTTTGAATGAAGATGAACCAATTGGACATGGATAGGATAGCTGAGTTGAACAAGGATATGCCAATCAACATAGATGAGACAAGCAGTTTGAAACTGGTTGGGGTCGAACTTCAGGATGAAGTTGCCTACGTATCCCAAAGATGGGAATCAGGTCTTACATAGTTCCTAGGTTAAGGTGTACTCGGGTATTAACACTCTCCTTTTATGCTCTAACTTTTTCCAAGGCCACCTTTTCAGGTTTTCAACCTTGCGAGCTCTATTTTTCCTTTTCATTTTTCTTTTTCATTTTCTCTTTCTTATTTTTTTTTTGTTTTCATTCATTTTTTATTTTTCCTTTTCATTTTTCTTTTTCATTTTCTCTTTCTTATTTTTTTTTTGTTTTCATTCATTTTTTTCATTTCTTTTTCTTTTTTTTCTTGCTATAACTTTTGCCTGAATCACCCTTTCAGGTTTTCGGCCCAGTGTAGACGCGCCCTCGGGCCTCATGCTACAGTTCGGACTCAATTGGTGTCACGGTCTTGTATCTAATCTCGCAGAGTGCAATGCAAGACTGATGAATCATCAAAGAGTCCAAATCTGGCAAATCATTTTTGAAAACAGATTTTTTTGAAATAAGTGCCAAACATGGACTGCTTTGCCAGATACAGAGTTGCCACCTAAATATTTTATTTTGGGAAATTTAGGAAACCCTGACTCGTTTGCCAAAGGCCACGTGTCCGTCATCACCAAAGTTGCCTCGGCTCGGGAACTTGGGTACGATTGGGAAAGGTCAGCTATGAGCACCCCCTCTCGCCCGATTCGAAGATCGGCCTCTACTAACCATGATATCCATTTTTGAAAACGTTATGTGTTCTTATTTCGGTTATTAGCCTAGAATTACTATGTTATGTGCAGCAGCAAACAAGTATAGACCAAATCACCTAAATTGGAACAAACATTTCATGCTTGTTTAAAAAATGGTTTGCTACTCGCAAGTAGGCTAAAATGTAGATTTCGCCACCCTCAGGTGGGCTTTAGAAAAGATGATTTTGCCACTATCTAGTGGGCTTAAAACTCACAGTTTTAATGCGTTATCCCAATTTAGTTAATTCAACCTCCATCCACAGGCATTCAAGCAGTTATATCACATAAGCAGCTAGCCTCATGGTAATCATGCTATTATGGCAACACTACACACGCATGCGGTATGCTTAAAGCATAAATACTTACCGAGTACTCCAAGTCAGAACAAGCTAGTTAGTAATCATGTGCATGATCCTAGTTCATTTTGAGATGACTAATGCAACACACTGCAAGATGCAACTACAATGGGCTCGGCTATCCTAAAGATGGCATGTGAAAATGCTGCAACTAACAGGTATTCAACTTGGAATTGAAATACAAGTGCAGTTAGTATGATGTACCGAGCGGTGCATGTAAGACGAATGAATGGATGAAAACATGCTATCATACTATATGCTAATTGAAGCATGCCCTAAAGACTAACCATCGAAAGCTAGAAATAAAAAGGAGAAAGACTGGGGTTGGGAGACATACACACACTCACGCACACTTATTACACAATTGCCCTCACTCGGAGAGTCCGAAATAAAATAATACTAAATTAATTATTACAGATTTCTAATTAATTAACAAATTTAAATGCAGAAAGAAGGTGGCCACAGCCCCGCCTCGGGATGCGTGAATGATGCATGCTTGGCTCGTCTCGCCCGGAAACTCGCTGCCATAGCACTGTTGCCTCTGTTACATGCCTTGCCCCTCTAAAAATTCTGAAAGTCCCCAGAACTGCTCCTTGAGCGTTGTGGAATGTTACGGCCAAAAGAATATACTACGGCCATGGGAATACTCTCATCGCTAAATATTGTGCTCTTGGCCAACATTCTTTGTCGGTCGGCACTCAACACTGCGGCCGGCCAAATATTCCTGCTGAAACCTGCAGTTGTAAGCAGCAGAGGGCAAGCAGTGTATGGTCATGGAATTTTCAAGCAAATGTATGCATGGACACACTCCCTATCATGTTATGGACTCAAGGGAGCGTGGCCCTCGACCCTCGGGGCATCAATTGTGCATTTCGATGCATGATGGCCCAAAAGGCCAAGTATGCAATTTCAATGTAAAATGAAATGCACACAAAACATACAAAGGGGCCCCAACCAAGAGGGATGGGATGCAAACATGCAAGCAAGACTAATGCAAAATGAGCATGTCATATTATGCAAACCGTGAACTATTCAACAAGCATGAAACAATGTCATGTGACCAAGGATGTCTCAAAACAGTCCCTAAGCATGCCATAACAATACCAAAACCATGCTTAAACACAAGCAATACATGCTAGAATGAAAGGGTAAAATGTCAAGCAAAGTAGGCCAATAAGCATGATTTACACTACAAGTGCAAGAAGCAAATGAGGGATGCTCTAGCCAACCCAAAACAGAGCTAAAGCATGGCAAAACATGGACAAAATCTTCTCAGAGCTAAGCCAAAATATGCTAGAATGATGGTCTAAACACATGATACACATTAAGGCTAGAGAGAGGATTCACTACAAGTGCATGGAGCATGCAAGAGGTGTCTGAACCAATGCAAAACAGAGTTATGACATGCCAAAATACTACCAAAAACATGCTGAAGAGGAGCCAAATCATGCTTGGGAAACATGTCACTTTGGTGAGCCTCAAGTAGGATTACACTACAAGTATTAGAAGCATGCAAGGGGTGACCAAACCAAGCAAAAACAGAGTCAAGGTAGGTCTAAAAAGTCACAAAAACATGCTCAAACAAGGGCTCAAGAAGATGGAAACACATGCTCATTTGGTGAGCCATTAACACAAACTGACAAAAGCAAGGGAGGGGGTACAACCCCCACCCATTTGGGACCTCAAAACCCCATCCCCACCACTGAAATTCCTCTAGAATTCAATGGTTAAAAGGCCAAGAAAAGACCAGCTCGGAGGTCAACAAAAGTGACCCAAAACAAGGCAAAACAAAGCTCAAAAGGGGGTAGATCACCCCCAACACCAAAATGACCTCAAACAAACATGTTAGGGACTTAAAAACAAGACTTTTTTTAGTTGAGAGGTAAGTCTAAAACAGCATGCAAATATGGCAAAACAAGCTATGAAAACAAGGCTTAAAAGAGGTAAAAAAAAGCTCACCCTTGAAGCACAGCAGCAAATCAGCAACTTTTGGACCAAAAAAAGGCTTCAAATCACCCCAAAAATCACCTCCAAGGACCTCAGCTCAATAAAGGGAGTAGAGAACTAGGTGTTTGTGTGCAAAAGTGCAAAGAAAATGCACTTTTGAGCACAAACAAGCCCTAAACCTTAGAGAGAGAGGCAGAAAATGTAGAGAGAGAGATTTTTTTTTTTGGCTCAAAGTTGTATCTCTCTCTCTCTCTCTTTTTTTTTTCTTCTTTTTTTGTCTCCCTTGAGAGAGCTTGATTGATATAGATATATATCAATCTACAGCTCCTCAGAACACCCACGTCCAGGTATGGGCTGGGGTATGGCCTAGAATGACAGCTATGCCAGCTGTCTATAGAGAGATCTGTTAAAAACCACACTTGGCCGACCGGCCATCAAAGTGGCCGACCGGCAGTCAAACTGGCCGGCCGGCCATCACATTTGGCCGATTGAAAAGCAAGGTGGCCGGTGGGCAAGAGGCTTGGTCGATAGGCTATCCCCTTCCCTCAGGAACACATCCACAAGCTCTTGGTGCAAAACCAGACACAAAACAGTTGAGCCGAGAGACCCTGAGGCAAGGCGCGTAGCCGAGGCCTCCGGGAACTCAAGACGAACACAAACAAGGATGATCACCGAGTGTTCAAACGGTGACGTCCAAGTCTTGAGGACAGTCAAAAATGGGGTGTCTACACCCAGCGAGCATCTCAAGGATGAAAAAGTTAACTTGTCCATGTTGATTGGCCATAGGATCTTTAAGCCATCTAAATCCATGAGAATGGCTGTTGTTGTTGACTAAATAGTCTTGATGATATAAGGGCCTATCCAAATGGGGCTAAATTTGCCCCTAGTGTTGTGAATAGGAGCTCGACTGTCCTTCAATCAATAAATTTTATTCTCTTAGATTTTGGGAATTGGATTTCTTGCCAATCTTCATTGGCTTGGGAAATGACCCAATTTTGAATCTTCGAGCACATTTGACATTTTTGCCCCTAGTTCAAGTGCTACTTCTCATCCAGCTATGCAAGCTTCCTTTGATCACATCTGACCTTCTTGCCCCTAGTTCAAGAGCTGCTTTTATTTCAGCCATGCAAGTCTTATGTTTTGGTTGACCGTTGATCATTTCGAATCAAAGTTTGAAAGTAAAGGGGTCGAGTCTTGAGGTCGAGAGTGATCCTATGCTGTACAATCTCAAGATCAATTCCAGGTATATCTTCGTAGGACTATGCCAAACATTTTTTAAAATCTTTTAATAAAGTGACTAGTCGCTCGTGCTCTTTTGAAGACAATATAGAACCTATCTGAATCAAGCCAGGATCCTTCTCAATACTCACATTAACATACATGATCTTATTCATTAAGGGCTTAGCACGCCTCTCTTCCTCTCAATCGATCAAATTTTGCAAATCCCGAAGAATTCCTTCCTCTTTGTTTTTATCACAGTGTTAGAAAAGTTTTGAAAAACTTTGGTCAATGCAATGACTTAAAGGCACAGAGAAGTAGGTGAAAATTACTGCCGTTTCATTCAGATCTTCTGGCTCAACTGGCTCAATGATAGAAACAGATACAAAAGAAAGAGGAGTGTGAAAGACAAACAAAAACAAACGGGGAAGTGATGTCTGAGGTAACACTCCCGAAATCACCAACCTTCGACATAACACCCTCGAAATCACCAACATCCGACATAGCAAGACTGACTCAATATCTAAGTCTGAAAGTAAAATAAACAACATTTGCAAATTACTCAAAACAGTGTGTGCCATCCGCCATATCTAGAGTAAAAATAGGCACCAACAGTAGGTTGTTCCTCCCTGATCACATAGTCACATTATCTTCCAAGTTCATCGATCCAGTGCCGATAGACTTTGTAGGACCTAGTGGAGCGATGACCTTATTGTAAATCAGATTTTGAACTTCATGGTGAAGACGAAAACAACCGTCAGTGTCATGGCTAGTTTGTTGATGGAAGGCACAGTACTTGACAACATTATACCTGGATGGAAGGGGATCAGGGAGAGGCTAAGGGTCAAGGGGTTTGAGATGGCCTTGTCCTACGAGAATTTGGAGAGCTTTGGATAAGGTCTTGAACAGGGGATTGTAGGTGCGGTTACCAGTCCTACCAGGATTGATGGATGGCTTGGCAGGTGTTGACTGGTTTTGCTGATCTCTGACAGATGTAGGATTGGAGATGAAAAGGGTGCTTCTGGTATGACATCCCTTTTCCTAGCTTGCCCCCTTGATTCGAAATGCCCGTAACCTGAGTGGCAAAAGTGTCATCCACAGTCTTTGCAACAACTGCAAGCACTTGCTGTTTGTTTAGCCCTTTGACCTTCAATGCCTTAATAGCCCACTGAAGCTGTTCACAAGGATCAATACTTGCCCCGGCCTTGTTCTTGCCCCTTGCCTCCACTTTGCCAAGGGATTGGGTCGCTATATCGGAGCAGAGCCCAATTATTGTTGACATGTCAACCCCCAGACCTAAGCCCCTTTTCAATTGCAGCTCGCTTCATGATTGAGGAGCCTTTTGGTGTGAAATTTCTGTCCTGTCATGGGGTCGATGATGGAGCCAAAATTCCAAAGGCTAAATCTACCATAGTTCTTTGCAAATCTTGAATCATGCTTATTAGCTCATAAGTAGTGGGTTCATGGGTTTGAGATGATTGGGGTTCAAATGCATCCATCATGCATAAGTCCGTGCTTTCTGGAATGAACACCTCAAGCTTGGGTAAATGAGCTAGGGTGATGTATATGCTGGGGTTGTAGATGGATGGCAGTGTATGGATTAGATTGAGATGTGGAGGTGACGGATTAATGGTGGCCTGAGGTTCTTTTGGTGGAGCTATAATCTCTTCGTCAATAAGATCCTGAATCTTATAATAGAGGTGGATGCAACGGTTTGTATCATGACTGTGCTGTTGATGATAGGCACAGTATTTAGCAGGGTCATGTCTTGGTGGAAGAGGATTTGAGAGGGGTCGGGGTTCTAGGAGCTCTAGGCGCCCTTTTTCTCGTAGCATTTTCAAGGCTTGAGAGAGATTCATGAAAAGAGGATGGAAAGTTTGGGCTTGGGGTCGAGTTGAAGTGGTTTGTTTTTGGCTATTGATGGGAGTGGTGATAGTGTTTACTTTTGAGCATTTTGTAGCTATGCTACCACTGAAGTTGCGAACAACATTCCTCCTCATAGGTTCGTTACCCTCCATAATGATCCCATGCCTTATGGAATCCTCAATTTGAACCCCAATTTCATGGAGGTCCTTAAAGTTGAATAGTGGGAGGACTATTATTTTCTGTAATAGCATTTCATGCAGATTTCTAACAATTATATGAACTTGCTCTTTCTCTGGAGGGCTATTTGCCATCATAGCCATCTTTGTCCTCCATCGAGTAACAAAATCTGAAAAGCCCTCCTTCTATTCCTGACGTGTTGCCTCAAGATCATGAGTTGTGAATTCAATTTGTGTGTTATAGGAATATTGGGCAACGAAGGATTCGGCCAACTCCTGCCAGCTCTATTTCACAGAGTCCTCCAATTTAGCATACCAGATGACAGCTATTTTAGACATGGTTCGACTGAATAGTGACAACTTCTGTACTTGGGTCAAACCCATTGGTCGTAGGATATCAGAAAATAGATGCAAATGCACTATCGGATCTCCAAAGCCATCGAAGCGGTTAATATGCGGCATCTTGAACCACTCAAGTAAGGTAACTGCCGATTCAGTGCGCCCATCCTCTATGTCTGGAATAAAGTTGACCCCCTATGCCTTTTTGAACAACTTTTCTAGCTTGTTGACTTTAAGCGCGGTTGGATCAACCTTGAATTCGAACGGTGCCTCGGTTTGATACACCAGGGCTCTGGAAGTTTGTGCTGGGATGGGTTCTGTTTGGATTGGAAAAATCGGAACAGCCTCAGTTTGTGGATCTTGAGCAGTGGCAGCATTAGCTGTGGTACCGGCATAGGGATAGCCGCGGTGGGTACATGTGATACAGAGGCTACTGCTGGCTGTGATTGCTGTTGTTGTAGCCCAGTTATAACCTCGGCTTGACGGGTCACGTCATGCTGGAGGGAGTCAACTGTTTGCTGTATATGGAGTAATAATTCCTCCAGATTTGTTAGAGGCTGAGCCATGATAGGGGTAGATACTCAGGATGAGCTGAATAAAGGTAATCTAACTGGTGAATGTCAGAATAATGGAATTGGTGAACCCTGTCTGGCCCTCCTTTATCTCGCCACTAGTGAAAGTGAAGCAAACACTTGCTGCCTCTGAACTAAATTTCTGACCTTACAAAGTCTATCGACACAAGTCCTGAGTACCTGGAGGATATTAGAGCCTTCTGAAGCTATGGTTCCAGGCCTACCTCGCAAAATAAAAAACATACAACATCTCAGCCTAATTTCACTAGAATAGATATAAGCATGGCTGAATGAATGTACTCCCTGTTACATTCTGCCCCAAAATAGATACTAACTTTGCAACTGATATGCACATTCTTATACAGTTTCATTGTAAAGCACATACCAGTTTAAAGAGAGCCAAAACACCCCTATAAGGGGGTAGGGTTACCCTGTCCTAGTTTCGTCAGGAACTAGGGTTCACTACTCAAATAAAGTAGTTTCATGCAATCCTGTATTCGGGTAAGCATCCTGTCCTAGTTTGGAACAGTCTCTATGGCTTTTCGATATGCAACTAGGGCAAATGGTCAAAAAGGATACCTCAGCAAGACTACCTAATATACCTTTCACACCTAACACCGAGAAGTGAAATGAGGATCAAATGGTACAGTGGTAGTCCAGATCCAAGGGTTGTGTTCCCATCGTGGCAGAGCCCATGACCGGTCAGCCTTTTGGTAAGCTTTCCAGACAAACCTCCGGCAAACCGTCCAGGAATAGCAGATGGTAAACACAGTGACTTAGGCACACCAATGAAAATCCAATGCAAAGAAACATATAAGTGTAGATAGCATTTCACATCATGAATTTTGAGTCAAGTTCTCTAGGTTCCCCAGTAGAGTTGCTAGAAACTGTAGCTCGACTTTGCCGCGCCTCCTTTTGGAAGGAAAATAAGCCCTACAATATCGAACTCCCACGGTTCTGAATCTGATTCCAAAAGTGCAATGCGAAATAAATAATACCAAAGAGTCCAAATTTAGCAAATCTTTTGAAAAATGATTTTGAATCGAATTGCCAAAAATGCACTACTTTGCCTGATATAGAGTTGCCACCTAAATGTTTTATTTTGGGAAAATTTAGGAAACCCATGACTCGTGCCAAAGGCCACGTGTCTGTCGTCACCAAGATTGTCTCGGCTCGAGAACTTAGATACGAGGGGGGAAGGTCATGAATACATTTGAGCACCCCCGCTCGCCCGATCAAAGATCGGCCTCTACTAATCATGATATGATTTTTATTTACATTATATGCTCTTGTTCTGGTTTATTAGGCTATCATTACTATGTGATGCGCACACACACAAGTATAGACTAACTTGCGAGATTTGGAACATTTGATTCATGTTTGTTTTGCAAAATTTGTTTTTATTTGCCACTTGCAAAAGTGGACTTTAATGCACATTACTCAAATTATTCCAATTCAAGCAACAAGTCTTCATCCACAGGCCTTCAAGCAGTTTAGAAATTAAGCAATTAGCTTCATGGAAAGCATGCTAAACATGACAACATTCACACGCATGCGATTTGCTAAATCGAGTAAAGGCTCACTTAGTACTCCAAACCAAAATAAACAAAAGAGTTAGAAAAATGCATGATTCCTAACTATGCAATATGATTAATGCAACGCATGCAATATGCAATCTAAATAGGCTTGGCTACTCAACATGGCATATGAATCGATTAAATAGCATGCAGTCTAAGCATGCATTCGAAGAAGTATTAAATGATAATGTATTTGTTAGAATGATGAACCGAGCATCGGTGTATACAATACGAATGGCTGTAAGCATGAAGAATGCTAATTGAAACTTGATGTCCCTAAACTAACCATCATAAGTTAGTAAATAAAATGGAAAAAGACGTGGGTTGGAAAACATACATGTTATTACAACATTGCGCTCTCACGAAGGAGAGTCTGAATGAATAAACTAAGCTAATTAACTAACTAATTAAAGATAAGCTAATTAAGCTATTACAAACTGAAACGAATAAATAGCTAACTACTTAACTAATTATTACAAACCGAATTTAATTAACTATTCTATCTAATCAAATTACAACACGAAATTGAATAACTAATTACAATTAATTAGTTACAACACTTTAGAAAATTAACTAGCTACACCTAATCAATTATAAAAATTTAAACTAAATAAGCTCGGTATGCAAAGGGATGCTCATGCACGTGCTTGGTTTCCACCTGAAAAGCTACTGTTTTGCTTCTGGAGAGCCTCTGTTGCACAATAGAACACACATACTGATGCCCATTTCCAGAATAACTATGCTCTGCTCAACAAACACTCTGCCAAATTTTGCGTCAGTGGCCAACTAGCTAGTGATGAAGGTTGCTGGCCACCAGTGATAGCCAACCAGACACCAAAGATAGCCTGCAGGCCGTGGAAAGTGGCTTGCCGGCCACTGATGCCCACTTCTCCTTGCTATAACAGAGGACAAACAGAGCATATACAAGGTATTTTCAAGGGTTTGTTTATACAGTTCACTCCTTATTTTCATGAACAAATCAAAGTAGTAGTGAACTCAAGCCACAAACCACCAACTCAAGCAATTTCATTGCATGATGGCTTGTGAAACAAAGTGTGCAAATTCAATAAATGCAACAAAACAAGACACAAAACTCCTTCCTATTATGAGTTGATCAAGGGAAGTGGTGACCTTGGAAACATGAATCATTTCATCACTAGTAAGTATGAAATGACCAAAGTTTCCATGTATTCAATTAACGTCCAATTGAACACAACTGAATTCTTGTCTTGCACCATGTTTTACCCTCAATTTTATTACTCCATTTTAGTTTACCAACCATTTTTTAGTTCATTGAGTCGAAAGGTGAATTTAAGTTCTCTAAAGGAGTGAAGTACCAAACCAAGAGTTAACTTAAGAAATGAAAGAGATGTCATGCCGTTGATAATGAACCCCTAAAAGGGATTAAACCATTAAGCATGACAACCTCAAACTCATGCTTAAAAGAATAAGAGGCTTGAAACAACTCTCAAAGCAAAATAAAAGGCCAAGAAAGGAGAAAGGTTGTAGAGATGATTAAGTGCTAAAAATGAGTGAGAAAAGCATAAACAAATGCTATCAACTCAAACAAGAAGGTGTCTAAGGCCTAGAACACCAAACTTATGAGGACTATTACACTATAAGCATGCAAAATAAAGCTCAAATGTAACCAGCAGCCCAAAACAGTGCTAAAACAGGTTAAAACAAGTCCTAAAATATTCTGGAATTAAGCTAAAAATAGCTAGATTAACATGCTAAAACATGGCACAAACTAGGCTAGTAAGCAAGACACAAGGAGGGAAGGCTAACCCTTTCAAATTTGAACTTCAAAACATGATTTTAGCTACTGCAATAACTTTGAAAATCAGTGTTTAAAAGCTCAAAAAAGATAGTGCAAAAGTGGAAAACACAAGGGAAAAAGCCTTAAACCACAAGCTTCAGCCCATAAAAATTGGATTTAAAGAGCTTAAAAATTGGATTTAAAGAGCTTAAAAACAGTAAGAAAAGATGGAATATAAGTGGTGTAAAGATGGTGCCAAGGCAAGAGAAGTTATACCTCTTGAAGAGGAATGAACCCTTAAGGCATAAACCACCAATTTCACACTCTCAAGTTCTGCAAGAGCCCAAATTCAAACTCAAATCATTTCAGCAAGAAGCCTTCTAGGTTTGGTTTAGAGTGTTTGGGCAAAGGCTAAGCAAGTTGTAAAAGAGAGAATTGTAGAGAGAGATAATTGTAGAAAGAGAGAGAGAGAGGATCTTTTCCAAAATTTTTCTAACTCCTCAAATGTTTCTAACCTTAAAAGATGAGAGGGAGGTCATCTATATATAGCAATATATGAGCTTTGGTCGAAAATATCTAAAAAAATGACAGTTGGAACTTTGGGAAATAGCTAGAGAAAATATCTGGGTTTTACACTGGTGGTCGACAGGTGGCCTGCTGGCCATAAGTGTGCATTGCCGGCCATCAATGGTGTATGGCCGGCCATCTGTCGGCCACCAAAAATTTGTTTCCAGGCCCGACTTTAAATGGGCATATCTCCTTCATCTAGACTCAGTTTTAGGTCATTGTTGAGTCTAAATTGAAGCCCCGAAAGTCTACTTTCCAATGGTGGTGGCCTCACAACTAAAGTCAAAGTGTACAAAGATATAGACCTGATTTAGTGAAGGCTACCCAGTTATCTCTTAACGATTTGATGCCTAACTTCTGTCCCAACTAGGTTTCTTCCCTTTCCTCCAATTTTTTTCAATTCCAAACCTCTAAATAAGATGCTTTAAAGATTTTTCAAAGAGTTCACCTCTCTTCCATTTATTTCCACTTTGTCCTTACTCGGTTTATCGAAAAGCGTAATTTTTTCAACGAAATGTGAGCCTCGGAACATCATAGAAATATTTTCGAAAATATTTTGAAAGAAAGGGTTTTAAGGCTAAAATAATTTTGGTCAAGATAGTTTTGGTCCAAAATGGGGTGTAAGGTTGGGATTTAGAAGCTCTTCTTACTGAAGAAATCGAACAAGTGGACAACATAGCTTTCATTATCGAGTGATCAATTAGTGGAGCCCAAGTCGTAAGGGTAGTAAAAAATGGGGTGTCTACGGACTTGGCTTGGTAGGGCACATCTAGCCCTACTAACATATCTTTGGGAGAGATGGCCAAGTGCACCTCCATATTGGCCGACCACCAATTTTGGTACCTCTTCAATGCAGTGCCTTGTAGGATGAAAGGAGTAAATATAAATTCAATCAAATCCTGTATCACTTTAGAGGTTGCCTTATCTAACTTGGTTTTTAGCACTTTCAACTCTCTGATTGCAAGATTTGGATTAGTTTGGCTGGAGAGAGGGATAGGAATTCCTTGAGTAAGCCCAAATTGCCTAGCAAATTGGACAGGATAGTAAGGTTTAGCAATACACTTATAAGCTTAAGGATTTAAGGTGCCAATGTAAAGCTCCCTTGGAATTAGAATGGAAGTCCACATATCTCTGTGTAGAGGGTTGGAGTAGGTCTTGTCGGCCAAAACTGTTCTCAACCATGCTAGCCCAGTGTTAGCTTCGAAGGGGTAGAAAAAGATGGAAAGAGGAGAAGCCGGGAGCTGGTGGAAAAAAGAGAAATAGAAGGCAAAACTGGATGGATAAAGGGAGATTCTAGCAAACTTCACTCCATAACTGGTAGGGTCTTGCACCAAGAATCTTAAACATTTAGAGTGTAGGGCTGTGAAGTATGCAAAAAGCCAGAGTTGGAGTACCCAGAATGGGCCTCCTTGATTAGCATCCATGGGTTTGTCACAGTATTGGGAGCAGGCTTTCTAGACATGACCCAAAACGTATGGAGCCAAGGCTACCCTCTTCTTCGAAGCAAGAACCTTGGCAAGAGAGGCAAATTCAAGCATGATCCTCTGAGAAGAGGTATAAAAAAAGAATTTGCAAAGCCAACATAGAAGAAAATAAAAGAATTGTCGGTCGGTCACAGGACCTTCCTTCTTATTCTCAGACTTAGCAAAATCACTAAATAAAGAATTCAAAGAGGGAATAGAGAAAGGGACCTTAAGGTTAAGATAATCTAGACCGAAAGGGGTGCCAATGGGCAATAACCCTAAGAGATAGCATATATCAAGAACAGTAGAGGCCATCATGCCACACCAGAATTGGAAAATATTAAAAGCAGGATTCCAAAAACAAAGTGCAACAGGTATTAGAAAAGGGTCTTCAAGAATAGGGAACTTGGAGAGTCAAAGCGCATTAAGAAGGTAGAGTTCTTGGAGGTCATGTTTTGGCAGGAACAATTCGGTCGTACCAGTCCTCCCATTTTGAGAAGACAAAGCTCTTGGAGATCCCATGTTCTGGCAGGAACAACTCGGTCATACCAGTCCTTCCATTCTGGCCTTAGTGTGGGCCAGCAATAATGGGGTTGGTTCATCCTCTAGCTGCCCTAGTCAAGGCCACCCTCGTAAAGGAGGCAATGATCCTTTAAGAGCGGGTACAAAGCAGGGAGCTGGGCAGGGGCTTCCCTGAAAATGGGTGCAAGAACAAACTCCCCCTGAGCATGATGACTAGGAATGAAGACACGTTTGTCGATAGCACACCATTCACCGACTTTGTATTTGTCACATTCTTCATTAATAATTCTCCTCAAGGCCACAGATGGGCTCGCATGCTCAATGATTGGTACTTTAGAAGAAGAAGAAGCCATGAGCAAGGGGTTTAAGAGGAGGAAGTGAGTGGGAGAGTGAGAAGTGGTAGTGGAGAGCAATAGGATTGAAATGGGATTGTTTTTTGGACAAGTGAGTAGGTGAAAACACGAAGAAAAGGGGTTTTAAACCTTTCATTCCAAACAATTACCCAGTCATCCTAAATGGGTCAAATAGATCCAAAATAATTACTTAGTTATTTTGGACCCATGTGGAGTTAAAAATTTTATTGTAAAACACAAAAGGGTCCTGAAAACACATCATAGAGAGTCTCTTTCAGGAGTAAGTTTTTGGGAGGGAAGCATATTTCAAATACTCAGCTTGGCTTCGAAAAAATGTACTTGGCTTCGAAGCCAGTTTCTTCCCGAGGTCTTTAAAACAAGGAGTTGACTTCGAAGCCAGTTGTTGAACATTCAGCTGGACTTTAAGAGCAGATAGTTGACTTCGAAACAAGTTTTATGCCTTAAGCTCAAGTATAATTAGGATTTGTTTGCCTCGAAGGGTTTAAAGACATACTTTTAGGCTTTCTAGAAAGAGAAAGTCGTTCGAAGGAGTCTTTTTGGCATTATGTGACTAAAATATGATTTTTGCTTGATGTTTTGGACTTCAAAGTAGGTAAGTACTGCGAAGCCATCACTTGGTCAAATAATGTGGGAAATGTCAAAACCAGAAGACGTACATAAAAATACATTCTTGAATTTTCTGTTCAAAAGGACAAGCATTATCACTCCTAAGGAAAATTCCGTATTTTGAAGCACTTAGACTTGGCTTTGAAGTAAGATTGGTTAATTCAAAGCTGTTATTTACACAGATTATAGTAACCATGCAATTGGAATATGAAAACCCATGACAAAAATTGTCATTCTTAAGAGCAATTCCATACTTTGAAAACACTTAAACCAGGCTTCGAAGCAAAATTGGATTAATTTGAAGCTGTTTTTTACCTAGGTTATTTGGAAAAAGTAAGGAGTAATGTCACATCAACCATACAATCATGTAACTGGAATATAAAACCAGATCATGCAAAAATAAGAGTTGAAGAACCCAGTTTCATTGATATATATATATATATATATAACATTTACATGGACAGGGCCTATTTGGCTACAAATTCAATTTTGTAAAAGTAAGGGATAGAGAAAGTAACAAGTTCATTAAATTTAACCCAGCAATGTTCAATGAACCTATGTTCTTTCTTTATTCTATCTTCAATTCTATCTAAACTGGGTAGTTGCAGTTAATATGCCCTTATTTGGTGGAAAAGCTACTCAGCTTTCACCTTGAACTCCGTCTCTTTCAAGCCCTGCTCTGTTTCGTTTATGTCTACATCATCCTAGTATGATGAGTCTTGGTTCTTGAAGGCATCATATTCTTCAAGAAGGTTCTTCGCTTCATATTGAGTTTGGATTCGATTGGCAACAATGTTATCCAGTGAGTCATTAGTGGTCAATGAGGTTTAGGCCAATGGAAAAGGAGATGGAGCTGGTCTAGAAAATTCTGGACCTCTGCTTGGGCTATAGGGTTAAGAGCGTGACCCTAAGACACAATGTCATAGGCCCACAAAAAGTTCTTATGAGGAATATCATCTCCAAGAACATGGAAAGGCAGATGAGAGAAAACAACAAGTAGGAGTTGAGCTTTATACTGTTGAAATGCAGTAGGAGGAACTAGAGGTTGGTAGGAAGAGAAATGCTGATCCTCGAAAAGAGTAAGCTTCAATTCTTCCATCCAGTTCGGGTTCTGAGGAAGAGAAGGTCCAGAAGGGTCTATTCCAAAAGAAGAAGGAAATTAGGGGTCATTCACCATCTCCAGCCAATCAGAAGAACATTATTTCGCCTTCTTAGCCAAAAATAAGAAACTGAATCCTAATGCTTCGATTGGATGGGGAGTCTTCTGCACTATCCTTGTTGGTAGGGAAGAAGTATACCACGCCGAAAGCAGGTTGTCCTCTAGACAACGGCGGCGATCAATGGGTATGTAAGGGTATACCACTGTGCTTCGAGAAGAAAGGAGGGGACCAAAAGGGGATCATTGAATTCAATGAGTTTGTGATGAATCCGCTCCCTTATCTGAGGTTGAACTGGTGGTGACCAGGTACCCCAGCCAGTATTTCCAGAGGAGGAGAAATCAGCTTCATCTCATGCATAAAGTTTTAGGGCAGAGGAGGAGTTTTCAATATCCATTTTTGTAAATTTTTTGTTTAGAGGGTTATAGTTGGTGGATTATGGGTCCAAAGGTTGATGATTTGCAAAAGCTTCCATAACTTGTATAAATAAAGGATGATAAATATGACCAATAAATGCATGCAAGTTCTTTCGAGATTAGTCATCATTGTCCAAAGCCTCCTCGTATGCTTGATCAATGTAAGAGTTGGCTCTATTGGCCATTGGGGATGTATCAGTCCCTTCGTATACACAGATGGTGGTGAAAATGTTCAAGCATATGAGAGAATTTAATGAAGTTCAGTGCTTCATTGATAGAAGACGGTTACACTTCTAAGACACGACGTCCCAGGACGTGGGAAAAGTGTATTGATCCACCAATCTCACCAAGTATTGGGTATATTAGTGCCCGGGAGGGTAATGTTGGCTACATATTTTGTATAAGCCAATCACAGCTTAACATGTGGCCCACAAGGGATAATTTGGGGAGTTAATGTAAGGCTGCAATCAGCAATAGATATGTGGTAGTTCATATTGGTATTGATGGATCTGCGGAGTACTGGAGCAGTTAGAAGGTGCAAGATGATGTGGCCCAACGGTTACTCAGAATTGAAATTCAAATTCAAGAGGAAATGGCATAGTGGAAGCTGATTGTGCAAGGCTATGACTAGAGATCGTGGAAGGGCATTTCGACGGTTAGAAGCCCATTTCGACAGTTACTATTCAGAAGTATAAATAGAAGAGAAGGCCCCAAAGTGAAGGACTCGGACTCAGATCCAAAAACCAGTTCATTTACTTCATATTTCCTTCCAGTTTTACATTTCCAGCACTTCAATTCCTATACTGCACTTCCTTTCCTAGGAGTAATTTGCCACTGTGAACCTCGTTGAGGCTAGGTCATTGTAATCCCATTGTAAGTTTTCATTTCTTTAATGAAATTCATGTTTCTGAAAATTTTCTATTCCTGTTTGCAAGTTTCATCTAAAAACCACCAATAAAAGTCCTCTTCATTGAGGTTGAAAGAACTTCAACACAATCGTCTGATAATTGATTGGCAATTAAAATTCGGTAAGGACTTATTGATCCTTACTGGCACGCTTAAAATTACATAATTAACCTTCGAAAGCCAAAAAAGACAACAAATTCTTACTCATTCTCTTTTTCCTTTCTATTTCGCTCATTAAATGCTTTAACCAAATGCAGCTGTCGAGTTCCTCAAAAGTATAGAAAAGAACTTGGATGTTCAAGTTACTTCAAAATTAACTTCGGACAACTAGGAGTAGGTGTAATACTCTCCTTTTTTTTTTCTTTTCCTTTTTCATGAGAGAACCAAACAAAAAAACATGTTTCCATGATAGCATGCTTGCCATGAGGGTATTTGCTTAATTGCTATAACTGCATGAATGCCGGTGGATGAAGGCTTCATTACTTGAATTGGAACAATTCACCAAAATGTGAGTTTTAAGCCCACTTGGAGTGGCAAATCATCATGTTTTAAGCCCACCTTGTTTGGTGGCAAATCCCCATTTCTAAGCCCACTTGAGGGTGGCAAATTCAAACCATTTTCGAAAACAAACATGAGATGTTTGTTCCAATTTGAGCAATTTAGTCTATACTTGTGTGTTGTGCGCATCACATAGTAAGTTAGCTAATAATCAGAATAAGAACACATGTGTTTATAAAACAACATATCATGCTTAGTAGAGGCCGATCCTTTGATCGGGCGAGCGGGGGTGCTCATTTCAGGACCTTCCCTCCTCGTACCAAAGTTCCCGAGTCGAGGCAACTTTGGTGATGACAGACACGTGGCCTTTGGCACGAGTCAGGGTTTCCAAAATTTCCCAAAACAAAATATTTAGGTGGCGACTCTGTAATCTGGAAAAGCAGTCCATGTTTGGCACTTCTTGATTAAAATCGATTTTCTAAAACGATTTGCCAGATTTGAACTCTTTGGTGATTTATCAGTCTTACATTGCTCTTTGTGAGAGTAGATACAGAACCATGACAGGAGTTCGAACTATAGTAGCTATGAACCCAAATCTGCACCCTCTCCGAAAGGGGGGCGCGCAAAAGAAGTTCGGGCGGTCTACAGTTTCTGGTGACTCTGTTGGGGAATTAGAGAACTTGACTCGAAACTCATGATATGTTGTTTTATCTACACTTATGTGTTTCTTTGCATTGCATTTGCATTGGTGCGCTTAAGTCACAGTGTTTGTCGTCTGCTATTCCTGAACGATTTGCTGGAGGCTTGCTTGGAAAAGCGTCCTATAAGGCTGACCGGTTACGGGCTTTGCCACGATGGAAACACAAACCTTGGTTTTGCCGAGGCACCCTTTTTGACCAATCGACCTAGTTGCATATCGAAAGCCATAGAGACCATTCTAAACTAGGACAGGTTGTTTACCTGAATGTAGGTTGTTTGAAACCATTTGCTTGTGTAGCGAACCCCTAGTTCCTGACGAAATTAGGACAGGGAAACGCTACCCCACTATAGGGGTGTTTTGGCTCTCACTTGCTTGATATGTGCTGTTAGGGTGTGACTCTACAGGGAATGTATGTATCAGTTGCAAGTTTGGGTACCAGTCCGAGGACATCAGTGTTTGGGGGCATTAGTTTGAGGCAGAAATTTGAGGGCAAAATTCAGTAGAGAGCACAATCATTCAGTTATGCTCATATCAGTTTTGGTGAAATCAGGCTAAGGCGCTGTCTGTTTTCTTTTTTTGCTAGGTAGTCTTGGAACCATAGCTTCAGAAGGCTCCAATATCTCCCGAGTGCATTGGACTTGTGTTGATAGACTTTGTCAGGTCAGGGATTCAGTTCAAGGGCAACCAATGTTACCTTTGTCGAGGCAAGGCAAAAAAAGGCCAGTCAGGGCTCATTAGTTTAATTGATCCGACAGTCACCAGTCACATCACCTCTATTCAGGGCACGAGCATCTACCTCTATCATGGCGTAGCCTCTGATAAATCTAGAGGATTTGCTGGTCCGTTTTTAGTAATCAGTGGATTCACTGTAGCAAGATATGGTTAGGCAAGTCGAGACATTGCAGAATATGATATTCAACTTTAAGGACCTCCATGACATTGGGGTTCAAATTAAGGATGCCATCCGACAAGGGCACATTGTGGAAAGTAATGAGCTTATGAGGAAGAATGTCGTTCACAGTTCCAATACTATTACTGATGGAAGCACAGCGGCGAAATGCTCAGAAGTAAACACTATCACCACTCCCCTCAATGGCCAAAAACCAACCACTTCAAATCGGCCCCAAGCCCGAAAGTTCAATCCCCTTTATATGAGTCTCTCTCAAGTTTTGAAAATGCTGCGAGAAGAAGGGAACCTAGAGCTCCTAGAACCTCAACCCCTCCCAAACCCTCTTCCACCAAGATATGACCCAGCTAAATACTGTGCCTATCATCAACAACACGGTCATGATACCAGCCGTTGCATCTGCCTCCGTCATAAGATTCAGGATCTTATTGACAAAGAGGCCATAGCCCCACCAAAAGGAGCTCGGGCTAGTACTGACCCGCCACCTTTACATCTCAATCTAATCCATACACTACCATCTACCTACGATCCCCGTATATACATCACCCCAGCCCATCTACCTAAGCCTGAGGTGTTCATTCCAGTCAGCATGGACTTATGCATGATGGATGCACCAGAACCCCAATCATCTCAAACCCGTGAACCCACTACTTCTAAGCTAATGAGAATGATTGAAGATCTTCAGAGAACTATGGCAGATTTGGCCTTTGGGATATTGGTTCTGTCATCGACCACATCATATGCCAGAAATTTCGTGCCAAAAGGCTCCCCAATCTTGGGATGGGCTGCATTTGAAGAAGGCCAATCCCTTGGCAAAGTGGAGGCAAGTGGTAAGAACAAGGTAGGGGCAGGCATTAATCCCCATGAACACCTTCTGTGGGCTGTTGAGGCTTTGAGAGCCAAAGGATTGAACAAACAGCAAGTGCTCGCAGTTGTTGTAAAAACTATGGATGACACTTTTGCTGCTCACAATGAGAGCATCTTGAATCAAGGGGCAAGCCGGGAAAAGAGACGTCATACCAGAAACACCCCGCTCAACTTCAGTCCTCCATCTGTCGGAGATCAGCAAACCCTGTCAGTGTCTGCTAATCCTTTCGCCAGTACATCCAATCCAACCATCCCACAACCAATAAAATATCCACCCCAGGGTCAGAGGACTTTTACCCCGCTCTATATGCCTCTATCAGCGGCCTGGAAGGTCCTAATCAGAAAGGGGCTTCTGAAGCCCCTGGAACCATGCCCACTGCCAAATAACCTTCCTCCCTCCCATAACCTAGCTAACTACTGTGCCTTCTATCAACAAGCTGGCCATGACACTAACATGTGTTTTCGTCTTCACCACGAAATACAAGATTTGATTGATAAAGAGGTCATCGTTGCGCCAAGTCCTGCAAAGTCTATCGGTACTGGGTTAGTGAACTTGGGGGATAATGTGATTATGTGATCAGGGGATGAACCACCTGCTGATGGCGTACATTTTTACTCCAGATGTGGTGGATGGCACGCACTATGTTGAGCACTTTGCGTATGCTGTTTATTGTACTTTCTGACTTGGGTGTTGGGTTAGTCTTGTTGTGTTGTATTGAGTCAGCCTTTTGGTACTGAGTCAGTTGAGTCTGTCTTGTTGTATCGAGTCAGTCCTGTTGTTAGAGTCGGGTGATTTCGGGTGTGTTACCTCGGGCATCACTATTTTGTTTTGTGTTTATCTTTTACACCATTTCTTTTGAGTTTGTTTCTGCCATTGAGCCAGTTGCGCTAGAAGATTTGAATGAAACAACAGTGATTTTCACCCTTTTGCGTTTGTTTCTACCATTGTGCCAGTTGTGCCAGAAGATTTGAATGAAACGACAGTGCTTTTCACATACTTTTCTGTGCCTTGAAATCATTATATTCACCTAAGTTTTTCATAACTTTTCGAACACTATGATGAAAACAAGGAGGGAGGAATTCCTCGGAATTTGTAAAAATTTGATCAATTGAGAGGAAGAGAGGCATGCTAAGCCCTTAATGAATGAGATCATGTTTGTTAATGTGAGTACTAAGAAGGATCTTGGCTTGATCTAGATTGGTTCTACATTGTCTTCAACGCGAGCGACTAGTCACTTTCTTAAAATATTTCAAAAAATGTTTTGCATGGTCCTGCGAAGACATGTATGGAATTGCTCTTGAGATTGTGCAGCATAGGATCGCTCTTAGCCTCGAGACTCAACCCCTTTTGTTTTCAAACCTGGAACTTGGGTTCAGAATGTTCAATGGTCAACCCCAATGTGAAGCTTGCATGGCCAAATTTGAAGCTACCCATGAACTAGGGGCAATAAGGTCGTATGACATCAAAGGAGGCCCGCCATGCCAGATTTGGAAACAACCCTTGAACTAGGGGCAAGAAGGTTAGATCAAGAAGATCAGATCTTATCAAAGGAAGCATGTAAAGCTAGATCAGAAATAGCCCTTAAACTAGGGACAACAAAATGTCAGATGTGCTCAAAGATTCAAAGGATGGGTCATTCCGCAAACCAATGAAGACTGGCAAGGAAGCCAAATTCCAGCAGCTGGAAGAAGAAAGTTTGTTGAAGGACAATCAAGTTCCTATCCACAACACTAGGGGCAAATTCAGCTCCCATTGGATGGGCTCCTATATCATCAACGAACAACATCCATTCTCCTGGATTCAGATGGCTTCGAGATCTCAAAACCAATCAACATAGACCAGTTAAACTTTTCTACCCTTGAGAGGCTCGCTGGGCCGAAAACCCAGAAGGGCGACTCAGGCAAAAGTTAGAGCAAATGAAAAAGAAGAAAAGAAAATGAAGAAAAAGAACAAAAATGAAAAGAAGAAAAAAAGGGAAAAAAATGAAAAAATGCAAAAGAAGAATGAAAAAAAAAAAAGAAAAAGGAAAGAAATGAAAAGAAATGAAAAGCAGAGCTCGCAAGGTTGAAAACCTAAAAGGGCGACCTTGGCAAAAGTTCGAGCGCAAAAGGAGAGTGTCAACACCCGAGTGAACCTTAACCCGAAACTACGTCAAGCCTGATTCCCATGTTTGGGATACGTAGGCAACTTCATCCTGAAGTTCGGCCCCGATCATTTCCAGCCTGCCTGGCTCATCCATGTTGATTGGTTTATCCTTGTTCAACTCAGTTATCTTGTCCATGTATAAATTGGCTCGTCTTCGTTCAGACTTAGTTGTCCTACTCTGTCAGAAGATTTAGCTTCAAGACAATTCAAGCTCAGATCTGAGGTTGTGCATCTCAAGGATAAGTTCCGCGTTGGTCGAGTAATGACCATTTACAAAAACAGTTTTTGAGGATTTTTAATGACGTTGACTAATTCTCTAAAAAATTATTCCATTTTTCCGAAACTGGACCATTTCTTGGACCCAAAAAAGGAAAATTATCAGTGCTCATAACCTGACTTGCATGATTTCAAATCAGAAATCGAACAAGTGTGTTAATCAAACTCTCATTTTGGTCAAAACTGTTTTAGCACAAGCCAAAAACAAAAAATGGTCAAAATGATGAACTAGGGGCATAGTTGAGTCAGGTTTTTTGTCTTTTCCCCCTTGTCAACATACTTGCCAGAAAGGGCACCATACTTGCCAGAAAGGGCACAATTGAAGCTAACAGCAAAAGGATTGAAAGCTCTCTCATCCTCCAAGCAGCGAGGTATCAAGCCAAGTGCGAAGCACGAGCTGGAATTGGAGCGAGATATGCAGTTCCCTCATCTGGATAATCATATCCAAATTGGCATTTGACCTGGAATGAGGACGTAGAAAATACAAGGTGTAAGACCAATCAATTGTATACCTGGCCGGTGGGACATGTTGTAACTCACCTTGATCAAGCTAAGCCAGGGGCGTCGTCAACCGATGTCAATTACAAATCTGTTGCACACCCAGGTATAGCACAACTCCTCCGCGGAAAACTCACAAGTTGTGAGCGAAAGAAGGAGAATCTAGCAAAATACTAGGGGCAAGAACCCACAACTTCCTGTTTATCCATTAACCACCTAGGGAAAGGATAAAAAAAAAAGAGAGAGATTGAAGAATAGAGAGATGTGCGTTGAAAGAAAAAATGAGAAAAGGGTTTTTTCAGAAAACTAGAGATTGAGTGCTAGAGTGATGTGAGAATCACAAATAAGAAAGGGTGGGAAACAATACCTGAAGAAATAGGATCCCATGAACTGAGAGGTCTCTCGTTGTTGGAACACATTCAAGTGTTGTGTTTGTTGTTTTTGTTTGTCTCAATTCTTGTTTTGAGTCGTTTCGAGTGTCAATAGATGTGTTTAGGTTGTTTTCCCTTTGTTTTCATTTGTTGAGTCGTGGTGTGCTGTGTTCAGTCGTAGGCTCAATACCCAGTTGGGAGCTTATTTCTCAATTTCAATTTCAAAATAAATCGTTTTGTGCTATAAGTGCTATGTCGTTCTCTATATTTGTGCAAAACAGGATTTGTTCTTTCATAAAACTATAGGGTTTAACCTAGGTCATGTGAGAATAATAGAACAAGGACCTATCTGAAGCTACATAGGTTCCGGACTGCAAAGCAAAAGAAAAGAGGGAAAATGCGGAGTATCTGAGTGTGTTTCACCTTCAGCAAATTCTGAGATTGCATTCCGGATGTACCTCATCAGGCCTTGTCAATGCTCTGAAGTATGAGTGCACCTCTACCTCAAGCTTAAGCTCAAGCCTGCTTCAAGCTAGAATGGTGATCAGAAGCGCTCTCCCTGAGTACTATTCCACTCCAGAGACATCTTGGTTGTGTTTGCAATGAGCTCCTAGGAGACCAACTGAGACGGTAGAAACTAGAGTTCAAATAGCTGATGCCTAGAATGCAAAGGTTCGGGATTTCCGAGACTAAAGTCTGGTTTAAATACCCAGGGGTGTATCCTCGACTTGAAATCTGTATGGATGCCCCATAGGTTGAGGTAGCGGGTATGCGCCTCAATTCTGGATACTGAACCAATCTAGTCTGTCACCCTGTTGGAGAATAGGGAAAGTTGTGAACATGACTGGGAAGAAAGGTAGTTCTGATGGTTTGAAAGCTCAAGATGCAGCAGCAGGAGATCTCTAACAGCACGAGGTGAAATCTCCAATTTGCCCGAATCTGCCATTATTGGTCGATGAGATTAATTTGTGGCCGATAGGTGGCCAGTGGCTTCTTGGAGTGGCCGGCAGGCCTCCGATGCTCTCTTTGGTTATTGTTTTGCTGTTTTGTGTCTGGATCCCTTAAGAAAATGCAAGAGAAGTACATTTTTTAAGCTCAAGTGGCCTGCGCGGAAGCTCTGGACTGTGTTTTTAGCATGTGATGCTCAGCACGTATGAGGTGTATCCTTTTAAATTGTTGCAACTCCTCCGAGAGGTAAATAGGAGGTTGCGTTTGAATCGGTCTTGTCAATACACGCATTTCTTCTTTGAACATATTGCATCGAATATGCATTGATTACTGTGCACAGAATATGTATGCTGTGTTGCGTTGCATTGTACATGCACTTCTGCTACATAGGTTCTGGACTGCAAAGCAAAAGAAAAGAGGGAAAATGCGGAGTATCTAAGTGTATTTCACCTTCAGCAAATTCTGAGATTGCATTCCGGATTACCTCCTTAGGCCTTGTCAATGCTCTAAAGTATGAGTGTGCCTCTACCTCAAGCTTAAGCTCAAGCCTGCTTCAAGCTAGAATGGTGATCAGAAGCGCTCTCCCTGAGTACTATTCCACGCCAGAGACATCTTGGCTGTGTTTGCAATGAGTTCCTAGGAGACCAACTGAGACGGTAGAAACTAGAGTTTGAATGGCTGATGCCTAGAACGCAAAGGTTCGGGATTTCCGAGACTAAAGTCTGGTTTAAATACCCAGGGGTGTATCCTCAACTTGAAATCTGTATGGAAGCCCCATAGGTTGAGGTAGCGGGTATGCGCCTCAATTCTGGATACTGAACCAACCTAGTCTGTCACCCTGTTGGAGAATAGGGAAAGTTGTGAACATGGCCGGGAAGAAAGGTAGTTCTGATGGTTTGAAAGCGCAGGATGCAGCAGCAGGAGATCTCTAACAGCACGAGGTGAAATCTCCAATTTGCCCGAATCTGCCATTATTGGCCGATGAGATTAATTTGTGGCCGATAGGTGGCCAGTGGCTTCTTGGAGTGGCCGGCAGGCCTCTGATGCTCTCTTTGGTTATTGTTTTGCTGTTTTGTGTCTGGATCCCTTAAGAAAATGCAAGAGAAGTACATTTTTTAAGCTCAAGCGGCCTGCGCGGAAGCTCTGGACTGTGTTTTTAGCATGTGATGCTCAGCACGTACGAGGTGTATCCTTTTAAATTGTTGCAACTCCTCCAAGAGGTAAATAGGAGGTTGCGTTTGAATTGGTCTTGTCAATACACACATTTCTTCTTTGAACATATTGCATCGAATATGCATTGATTACTGTGCACAGAATATGTATGCTGTGTTGCGTTGCATTGTACATGCACTTCTTATACTTGCATTCTCTATGCATTTCTTATACTTGCATTGTACATGCACTTCTCATGCTTGCATCGTATATGCATTTCTTATACTTGCTTTGTACATGCACTTCTCATGCTTGCATTGTACATGCACTTCTCATGCTTGCATTGCATATGCACTTCTTACACTTGCATTGAATATGCATTTTAATATCTCGCATGGAACATGCATTTTGTTACTCCCGTATCGGACATGCATTCATTATTCTTGTATAGAATATGTATCTCGATATTCCATGGAGCATGCATTTGTCATCTTTGCATTGTATAAGCACTTCTCACATTAGCATGGTGCATGTTGTCAACCTTGCATGGAACATGCATTCTTATCCTGCTGTATCTGTTAAGTTTTCTTCTTGTGCAGGCACGATATTATATGTACGGCTCATTTAGAGAAGTTCCGGTTAAGATTGATTATGTCTCGGTAAGAGATCGCACGTGCGCATCTTGTGTATCTATCGCACATGCTCATTTTGTGTGTCTATCACACATGCTTATCTTGTGTATCTATCGCACATGCTTATCTTGTGTATCTATTGTACAAGCTCATCTTTGTGTATCTATCGCACATGTTCACTCTGTGTATCTATCGCACATGCTCATCTTATGTATCTATCGTACATGTTCATCTTGTGTATCTATCGCACATGTTCATCTTGTGTATCTATCGCACATGCTCATCTTTGTGTATCTATCGCACATGCTCATCTTGTGTATCTATCGCACATGCTCATCTTTGTGTATCTATCGCACATGTTCATCTTTGTGTATCTATTGCACATGTTCATCTTTGTATATTTATCGCACATGTTTACTTTGTGTATCTATCGCACATGTTCATTTTTGTGTATCTATCACACACGTTCGCTTTGTGTATCTATCGCACATGTTCACTTTGTGTATCTACCATACATGTTCATCTTTGTGTATCTATCACACATCTTCACTCTGTGTATCTATCACACATCTTCACTCTGTGTATCTATCGCATTTAACCTCATATGCCTTGGGCGTTGTTGTTCTTTCTCCTCGCGCGCGCGGCGGGTTAGACCTTCTTTGGTTAAGAGCATTTGGAATATGTTCCAGCGCTTATACCACTCTTTTTACTTTCGTGTGCAATGTGTCGGAATCTTGTTTGAGACCTCGGGTGTGCCCAACGGTCGCTCTTAGTCTTTCTTACGTGGTGCATGGTTAAGATTACATATTTTCTTACATCCTTTCTGCATGACATGTAGTTTGGTTTGTTTTAACTTGCTTATGTTCGAGTTTGCTGTAGCATTTCTTTATCTAACATTTGCATCTAGATGTTTCATTATAGCCCTCATTGCATGATCATAAGCTATGTTCTGCATCGTGCATATCATTTGCATCTTGCCCCAGAACTACGCTGGTTTGATTCCTTACAAAGGGATACGTAGGTGGCCTGCGGGCTCAACTGTTTTTTTTTATTTTTTTTGTTTGTTTGTCCAAGTCTTCGGCCTTGTCAAAAATGGATCGTCTTTGGGGTTTGACATTCACTCCCATCATTTCATGACTTTCGAGCTCTGTCAAAGAGGGGCAACTATAGACATCCAATTTTTGACCGCCCTTAAGACTTGGGCACGATTGATTGTTTACTTGGTGATAAAAGTTGTGCAATGCAAAGGTTCGATTTCTTCGGCAAGGAGATAGTCAAATCCCAACCTTACACCCTAGTTGTGGACCAAAACTAGTTTGACCAAAGATTTTAGACCTTAAAACCTTCTCTTTCAAAATATTTTTGAAAAGAAGTTCCTACGATGTTCCGACGCATGCATTTCGTTAATTGTTGCGCTTTTCGGTAAACCAAGCAAGGACAAAGTGGAAATGAATGAAAGAGAGGTAAACTCTTTGAAAAAATCTTCAAAACATCTTGCTTAAAGGTTTGGAGTTGAAGAAAATGGGAGAGGAGAGAAGAAAACAAGTTTGAGAGAAGTTAGGCATGAATCTGGTTGGTTCGAAACTGAACGGTCTTCACTCAAACAGGCATAACTTTTGACACAGTTGGAATGTTTATGTGAGGCTGCCACCATTGGAAAGAAGACTTCAAGGGCTTCAATTTAGGCTCAAGAATGACCTGCAAATGAGTCCAGATGAAGAAGTTATGTCCGGTTGAAGTTGGGCCCAAAAAATAGATTTTTCTGTCCAACCAGAGGTGAAGGATGCTGACCATAAATGGGATTTTTTGGCCATGTGCCGGCCACCAATGGCCTATGCCGACCCCTTTCCATCCAAGAGTGTCCCATGCTGGCCAACAATGATCAAGTGTTGGCCATCAGTGAAGAAGTGCTGGCCATTGATGCCAGAAAGCAGATTTTTGCAGATATTTGTTGTCCAACTGTTCCAGCTGTCTCTCTTGAGATATTTTCGACCAAGACTTGAATTCTTCTATGTATAGAGGGCCTTCTCTATGGTTCAAGGGTTAGAAATTTTTGGTGAGCAAAAATTCACACACTCTCTCTCTCTCTCTCTCTTCCTATTTTAAGCTTGAAAGTGGAAAATCTCTATATATTTGCATATAACCTCTTGACCAAATACCTTCATCTTGGAGCTGAGGTCCTTGGAGGTCCTATTTGAGGTCTAAAGCTTGGTTTTAACTTAGAAATCTTGCTATTTTGTTGTTGTGCTTCAAGGGTAAGAACCTGTCCCTTTTAAGCTTTGTTTTGGTTAAGTGCTTTGCCATCTCTTTAAACTATTTTGAGGCTGGTTTTGGCATGTAAAGCTCTGTTTTTAAGGTTCAAAAATGTTGGTTTGAGCCTTGTGTGGCTAGGGGGTGGTTACCTCCCTTTGCTCTTTGGCTTGCAAAGCCTTTAGAGCCTTCTTTTAAAGGCTTTTGTGTCATGACTTGAACCCGCCCCCGTGGGTTAGGGACATAACTGGCTAGTAATCGTGAGATTACCTACGGCCTCAAACCAAATCAAACATATTTTAACAGAGTTAATGGGGGGCCAAACGGAAGCAATTTAAAAACTTTATCCTTAGAGCTGTGCTTACATGGCCCGTCAAAGTCATACATATAAACATTAATAACTCACAACAAAATTAAAGTAGCAAAAAGTTTTGTGCAGACAGGATCATCCAAAACTAAGTCAACCCATGAACTATGTACAGACATATACAAAGGCTCCGCCAATGTGACAACGTAAAACAAAATAACAAAGGCGAAGGCGAGTCTCATGCGTGAGACACATAGGCTGACTTTCCAAAACTCGGTTGTTCCATACAGACTTCACTGGGACAGGGTCTGGACCTCTCTTGGCTCACCTACAAACACATGAATGAGTGTGAGCGGAAGCCCAGTGAATAATATCAAATAAAGAAAATACATTGGAACATTATACATCAGATGGCCTTTGGCCCAATTCATTCATGTCAAACTGGCCTTTGGCCCTTTTCGAACGTTTATATCAGACGGGTCTGGACCTCTCTTGGCTCACCTACAAACACATGAATGAGCGTGAGCGGAAGCCTAGTGAATAATATCAAATAAAGAAAATACATTGGAACATTATACATTAGATGGCCTTTGGCCCAATTCATTCATGTCAAACTGGCCTTTGGCCCTTTTCGAACGTTTATATCAGACTGGCCTTTTTGGCCTTATCAAACTTTCGTATCAGACTGGCCTTTCGGCCCTTCCAAACTTGTCATATCAAACTGACGTTTAAGCCTTTCAAACTTGTTATATCAAACAGGCATTTAAGCCTTTCAAACTTGTAATATCAGACTGGCATTTAAGCCTTTCAAACTTGTTATGTCAAACTGGCATTTAAGCCTTTCAAACTTGTCATATCAGACTGGCATTTAAGCCTTTCAAACTTGTGATGTTAAACTGGCATGTAAGCCTTTCAAACTTGTCATATCAGACTGGCATTTAAGTCTTTCAAACTTGTCATGTCAAACTGGCATTTAAGCCTTTCAAACTTGTTATGTCAAGCTGGCATTTAAGCCTTTTAAACTTGTCATCTCAGACTGGCATTTAAGCCTTTCAAACTTGTTATGTCAAACTGACATTTAAGCCTTTCAAACTTGTCATATCAGACTGGCATTTAAGCTTTTCAAACTTTGTCCAGCATTCAAAATTAATGAGCTTTACAAAACTTACATAGAAGTAAGCAATTGGAAAACAATATGTATTTCAGATATTACTCACAGTGATCGGCTTGTGGATTTGCCCTGGAGCTTGACCCTACATATCACATAACACATATGGGTCACAAATAATTCAATCCGTTCTTTAATTCACATTTTCCTCTTTAGGCTTCATTCTTATCTCTTTAATTCAATTACAATGCTCAGAGTATGCCTAAGAGTGATTAAAAGTGAAAGAGGACATTAAACGAAACACAGAACGCGTAAATAAAATTTCAGAAAACAGGGTCCCCGCTTGAGCGAACCCGTAAGGCCTGCAAAAGTATTGGTTGCATCAAAAATACGCTCAAGCGTGAATTAAGGCGCTCGAGCGAAAGGCCTATCTAAATAGCTCCCCCGCTCGAGCGTGAATTACCCCGCTCGAGCGGACACCAAGTCTGCAAAAAGTACTGGGAGCACGTATTTCCCGCTCGAGCGGCAGTTACCCCGCTCGAGCGGACATCAAAATTCTGGAAATCCCAGATTGTGTTCTTGAGTTTCATTTTGACTTCCAACTAACAATCCATGCATTTTATAGCTCCAATTCCATACATACTTGTACTAACATGGTATAAACACCAAAACACATCATCATGGAGCTCAATTTCAAAGATTTAACACATGCATAGCTCTAATTGACGCCGAACTCAATTCTAACATACACATTTATGCATTCAAAGCTCTTATCTTCATAGATTGTACATGCATGTGATGTCTAGCTCCTATTCTCAACTTAGATGATACCAATGGTGATTATACATGAGCTTCAACTACAAATTTACATGGATTTCAATCAAATTGCAACATGAATCATGTAATTCAAGCTCAATTATGCAAATTCCAAACAATTACATACATGCATGCATATATGGTCTTCCAATTCAACAAAACAAATTCAAAACATGCTCTTGACCATTATTTAACTTTGAACACACAAGATTACACCTTAAACTCATGAATTCAAGAATCAATGCTTACCTAGCAGCCCAATCTATGGTTAATTCTTGAACTAGACTTCAAATTCCCAAGCTTGAGTAAAAAATTACACAATTCTCTCACTCTCTCTCTCTCTAACAGCCGGCCCCTCTCTCTTTCTTAGAGTTTGATCAGCCCAAGTGAAGATACAAGAGGGAATGGGAGGTGTAGTGCTCTTACACAACAAAGCCCACTAACCAAAATTACAAATATTAACAATTTGAGCACAAAGCCATTAAATAAATCAATTTAATCTGACCTGAATCAATTTTCAATTAAATTTCACCGTAGGCTCTAAAAATTACGCTAATCATAATGGTGCAATCAATTTCAGGTTCTGTGGCCGATAATGCCTTCAATTTTCAATTTAATTTCCAAAGCAGATAATCAAATAGATATTCCTACGGTGAACAGATAGAAATTCAAAACCACACATTTTCACATAATGGTTCACACAGTCATGTCAAAACACATAATCACATTCATATTAAGGACCAATTAGGACATTACGAAACAGGGGTATCACAGTCTTCCCCCCTTTAGGAAGTTTGGTCCTCCAAACTAAATTTACCTTCATCGGGAAACAAGTGTGGGTATCGTAGTCGCATTTCCTCCTCTTTTTCCCATGTAGCATCCGTCCCATAGTGTTCTTTCCATTCCACTTTCACCATTGGGTTGGACTTGCTTCTCAATTGCTTCACTTGTCGATCAACAATTCGTTCCGGTCACTCAGTATATTCCATATTCTCATCAATAGCTACCCGGTGATAATTAATCACATGAAACGGGTCTCGGAGGTAACCCCTCAACATCGACACGTGGAACACATTATGTATTTGCTCAAATCCCGGTGGCAAAGTAACTCTATAGGCAACTGGACCAAGCCTTTCCAAAATCTGAAACGGCCCAATGTAATGGGGCGACAACTTGCCATTTTTTCCAAACCTGACTTGGCTTTTCATTGGAGACACAAGAATGAACACATGGTCATCGACCTCATACTCAAGAGGTCTTCTTCGAACATCCGCATAGTTCTTTTGTCAGTCCTGAGCTGTCTTGAGCCTTTGACGGATAGTCTTGATTTTCTCAGAAGTGTCTTGCACAATTTCAGGCCCAAGTAAAGCTCTATCCCCGACCTCTGTCCAACAAATAGGTGATCTACACCTCCTACCATACAAAGCCTCGTATGGTGCCATATCGATGCTGGAGTGGAAGCTGTTATTATAAGCAAATTCTGCAAGTGGCAAATAGTCTTCCCAACTCCCTTGAAAATCCAAAGCACACATCCGAAGCATATCTTCCAAAGTCTGTATTGTTCGTTCCGATTGCCCATCTGTCTGTGGGTGGAATGCAGTATTGAACCTCAATTCTGTTCCCATAGCTTATTGTAAACTCTTCCACAATCTAGATACAAATTTCGGGTCTCTATCCGACACAATGGATACCGGAACTCCGTGTAAACGGACAATCTCTTTAACATAAATAGTAGTCAATCTATAAGCATTAAACGTAGTTCTAACTGGTAGAAAATGCGCAGATTTAGTCAGTCTATCAACTACAACCCAAATAGAATCTATACCTCGAGAAGTCCGAGGTAGGCCAATAACAAAATCCATAGTCACATGCTTCCACTTCCATTTAGGAATAAGGAGAGGTTGTAGTAGATCGCCTGGTTTCTGATGTTCAGCCTTAACTTGCTGACACTGAAGACACTTGGACACATATTCTGCAATTTCTTTCTTTATTTTAGGCCACCAATAGGTTTGTTTCAAATCCTGATACATTTTATTGTTACCCGGATGCATAGCAAATACGGATCTGTGGGCTTCATCTAAAACCCTCTTCTTTAGTTTCAGAATATCTGGGACACATATTCTGTTCCGAAATCTCAACACCTCATTCTCAATGCCAAACTCTGCTTTCGGACTTGTCTCAAACTCATCAATCACTTTCTTGAGGAATTCATCCTCTTTCTGTTTCTGCTTGATTTCTTCAATGATTGTTGGATCGGTTGTAATAGCGGCTATCAATCCGCCCTGTTCACATAATACCACTTCAATTTTGGACCTTTCAAAATCTTGCAAGATTTCTTTCTGTTCAGTAAGCAAACAAGCCATACTCCCTGTTAATTTTCTGCTCAAGGCATCAGCAACTATATTGGCTTTCCCGGGGTGATACTGAATCTCTAGATCATAGTCCTTTATCAATTCTAGCCATCTCCTCTGTCACATATTCAACTCTTTCTGTGTGAAAAAGTATTTCAAACTTTTGTGATCCGTGAAGACTTCACACTTTGCTTCATACAGATAATGCCGCCAGATTTTCAAAGCAAAAATAACTGCGGCCAGTTCTAGGTCATGTGTTGGATAATTCTTTTCATGTGGCCTCAACTTTCGGGAGGCGTAAGCAATAACCTTTCCGTTCTGCATTAACATACAACCCAAACCTTTATAAGATGCATCACTAAAAATCACAAAATTTTCCGTACTTGAAGGTAGTGTCAAAATCGGTGCGGTGGTCAATCTTGTTTTCAATTCATGAAAGGCTGATTCTCTTTCTTCATTCCACTCAAAAGGTTGCCCCTTGCGTGTCAGTTGGGTAAGAGGCACAGCTATTTTTGAAAAATCCTTCACAAACCTCCTGTAGTACCCAGCTAAACCCATAAAACTGCGAACTTCTGTTACATTGGTCGGTATAGGCCAATTCACAATTGCCTCTATTTTCTGTGGGTCCACTGAAATCCATTCTCTATTGATCACATGCCCTAAGAAAACAACTTCATCCAACCAAAACTCACATTTCTTTAGTTTAGCAAACAATTTCCTTTTCTTAAGTATTTGCAGGACAGTTCTGAAATGCTGTTCATGTTCAAATCTATCTTTAGAGTATATCAAAATGTCATCAATAAAGACTTCGACAAATTCATCAAGGTAGGTCTTCAAAATAAGGTTCATTAAGTCCACAAATGCTGCCAGAGCATTAGTCACTTCAAATGGCATAACAAGAAACTCAAAATGACCATACTTTGTTCTAAACGCTGTTTTCTCAACATCTTCTGCCTTTACTTTCAACTGATGGTACTCGGACCTCAAATCAATATTGGAAAACACCTGTGATCCCTGTAATTTGTCAAATAAATCATCAATACAGGGTAGGGGGTACTTGTTCTTTATCGTTACCTTATTCAGTTCTCGGTAATCGATGCACAAACGCAAAGTTCCATTATTCTTTTTCACAAATAACACTGGTGCACCCCAAGGTGAAGTGCTAGGTCAAATAAACCCCTTGTCAAGCAGGTCTTGCAACTGTTCTATTAATTCTTTTATTTTGGTAGTAGCCATTCTGTAGGGAGCTTTAGAGATAGGTTGGGTGCCTGGCATAGTTTCAATTGTAAACTCTATCTCCCTGTCTACCAATTCCCCTAGCAATTCATTTGGAAACACATCTGGAAATTCTCTAACAATGGGGATATCATTCAATTCAACATTCACAGATTGTTCAGTCAACACATAGCACAAATAACCCTGGCACCCTTTCCTGATTTGTTTACATGCTTTCATTGCAGATATCAAATAAGGTGGAGGCACTACCCCATTTCCCACAAACACAATCTCATTCTATTCTGGCGGTTTAAACACAACCCGTTTTGTCACACAATCTATGGTGGCACAATATTTGGTCAACCAATCCATGCCCAAAATTACGTCAAAATGTCTAAAGTTCAAGGGCAGCAAATCTACATATAGGATAGCATCCTTTACACGCATATCACAAACCCGGTATATAGATTCGTACAATACAGATTCCCCAGATGGAGCAGACACACATAGCAAATATGGTAGTAATTCTAAGGGTCTATTCAGTCTAGATGCAAATGCATATGTCACAAAAGAGTGTGTGGATCCGGAGTCAATTAACACAAAAGCATCCTGATTACATATAGAAATAGTACTTAAGACAACTGCGTTGGCATTCCGTGTATCGCCCGGAACAAGCGCAAAAACTCTCCCCTGTCTCACGGTATCCCCGGTGATAGCGGGTCTCATAGTATTTCTCGGCTTTGGGATTGATGCAGTGGAACTAGCAGCTTTTTTTCCTCCATTTTGATTACAATCTCGGGCCATGTGCCCCTGTTTACCACACTTGAAACAGGCCCCTGACACACAGTAACAAACCCCACGGTGCATTTTGCTGCAAATGTTGCACATGAGAGATGTGTCTTGGGAAGAATTCGAGGTATTTGAGGAGCCCGTGTTTTGCTTTTTCAGAAACTTCTTCTTCGAAAAGAAGCCTTGTCTTTTGTTACCTTTCCATTCTGTTGTTGGCTTGGCTTGTCTAGCTATGTTGGCCTCTGATATGATGGCCCTGTCTAACACTCCAATGTAGGTTTCTAGCTTTAAGACATTCACTTTTTCAAGGATGTCACTTCGAAGCCCACCTTCAAAATGTCTCGCCTTCTTATAGTCCGTATCAATCACATGTGGCGCAAACCTGGCCAATTCAAAGAATTTGGCCTCATACTCAGCCACTGTCATACTGTCTTGCTTTAATTCCATAAATTCTGCCACTTTCCTATCCCGAACACACTGCGGGAAGTACTTGTCGTAGAAAATTTCCAAAAATTTTGCCCAGTCAGCGTCTTTGTAACTCTCACGCATTAACATCCACCATCTTCTTGCTTCGTCCTCTAGCATAAAGGTGGCTAGAAGCACTTTCTGTGTCTCCGAACACGGGAACACTTCAAATAGTTTTTCAATCCCGAGAACCAAGCGAACTGTAGTGGTTTCATTTTCTTGAACTCTTTGGTGAGAGCTATGATTCGGTCATCATTCTGATTATCTGGCACAGGAGGTGCCGGAGGCAGAGGTGGAAGATGTGGCTGCTGCCACTGTTGTTGCCATTCCTATTGTTGCCTCAATGTCTCTGCCATTTCTTGAATCAATCTCTCCATTCTATCTATTCTGGCAGTAGAGGACTCGTTGTTGCCATTCTTGTTGTTGTCTCAATGACTCTGCCATTTCCTGAATTAGTCTCTCCATTCTATCCAGTCTGGTGGTAGTAGACTCTTCTATCTCATCACCCCTTGTCCTCACCATATGATTAAACTTGCATTATAGTTTATACAAAAGTTCACAAATATGCATATAACAAAAGCATACATATTCAATTAATTGTAATGCAAGTGAATCACAAATTATAACACATAGTTGTTCGTATTAAAACAGTTAAGCACATTCTCAATGCTTTTAAATTCATACTTATGAATGCATCCTAGATCTTTTCTAGATGCTTATTGCTCTTTTGGACAAGTGTGTGAGTTATTAACTCGTGCTCTGATACCACTCTGTCATGACCCGAACCCGCCCCCGTGGGTTAGGGACATAACTGGCTAGTAATCGTGAGATTACTTACGTCCTCAAACCAAATCAAACGTATTTTAACAGAGTTAATAGGGGGCCAAACAGAAGCAATTTAAAAACTTTGTCCTTAGAGCTGTGCTTACATGGCACGTCAAACAAGTCATACATATAAACATTAATAACTCACAACAAAATTAAAGTATCAAAAAGTTCTGTACAGACAGGATCATCCAAAACTAAGTCAACCCATGAACTATGTACAGACATATACAAAGGCTCCGCCAATGTGACAACATAAAACAAAATAACAAAGGCGAAGGCGAGTCTCATGCGTGAGACACATAGGCTGACTTTCCAAAACTCGGTTGTTCCATACAGACTTCACTGGGACAGGGTCTGGACCTCTCTTGGCTCACCTACAAACACATGAATGAGCGTGAGCGGAAGCCCAGTGAATAATATCAAATGAAGAAAATACATTGGAACATTATACATCAGACGGCCTTTGGCCCAATTCATTCATGTCAAACTAGCCTTTGGTCCTTTTCGAATGTTTATATCAGACTGGCCTTTTTGGCCTTATCAAACTTTCGTATCAGACTGGCCTTTCGGCCCTTCCAAACTTGTCATATCAAACTGGCATTTAAGCCTTTCAAACTTGTTATGTCAAACTGGCATTTAAGCCTTTCAAACTTGTCATATCAGACTGGCATTTAAGCCTTTCAAACTTGTTATGTCAAAAATTGGCATTTAAGCCTTTCAAACTTGTCATATCTGACTGGCATTTAAGCCTTTCAAACTTGTGATGTTAAACTGGCATTTAAGCCTTTCAAACTTATCATATCAGACTGGCATTTAAGCCTTTCAAACTTGTTATGTCAAACTGGCATTTAAGCCTTTCAAACTTGTTATGTCAAACTGGCATTTAAGTGTTTCAAACTTGTCATATCAGACTGGCATTTAAGCCTTTCAAACTTTGTCCAGCATTCAAAATTAATGAACTTTACAAAACTTACATAGAAGTAAGGAATTGGACAACAATATGTATTTCAAATATTACTCACAGTGATCGGCTTGTGGATTTTCCCTGGAGCTTGACCCTACATATCACATAACACATATGGGTCACAAATAATTCAATCCGTTCTTTAATTCACATTTTCCTCTTTAGGCTTCATTCTTATCTCTTTAATTCAATTACAATGCTTAAAGTATGCCTAAGAGTGATTAGAAGTGAAAGAGGACGTTAAACGAAACACAGAACGCGTAAATAAAATTTCAAAAAACAGGGTCCTCGCTCGAGCGTGGACTTGCCTGCTCGAGCGAACCCGTAAGGCCTGCAAAAGTACTGGTTGCATCAAAAATACGCTCGAGCGTGAATTAGGGCGCTCGAGCGAAATGCCTGTCTAAATAGCTCCCCCGCTCGAGCGTATATTACCCCGCTCGAGTGGACACCAAGTCTGCAAAAAGTACTGGGAGCACGTATTTCCCGCTCGAGCGGCAGTTACCCCGCTCGAGCGGACATCAAAATTCTGGAAATCCCAGATTGTGTTCTTGAGTTTCATTTCGACTTCCAACTAACAATCCATGCATTTTATAGCTCCAATTCCACACATATTTGTACTAACATGGTATAAACACCAAAACGCATCATCATGGAGCTCAATTTCAAAGATTTAACACATGCATGGCTCCAATTGATGCCAAACCCAATTCTAAAATACACATTTATGCATTCAAAGCTCTTATCTTCATAGATTGTACATGCATGTGATGTCTAGCTCCCATTCTCAACTTAGATGATACCAATGGTGATTATACATGATCTTCAACTACAAATTTACATGGATTTCAACCAAATTGCAACATGAATCATGTAATTCAAGCTCAATTATGCAAATTCCAAACAATTACATACATGCATGCATATATGGTCTTCCAATTCAACAAAACAAATTCAAAACATGCTCTTGACCATTAATTAACTTTGAACACACAAGATTACACCTTAAACTCATGAATTCAAGAATCAATGTTTACCGAGAAGCCCAAACTATGGTTAATTTTTGAACTAGACTTCAAATTCCCAAGCTTGAGTAAAAAATTACACAATTCTCTTACTCTCTCTCTCTAACAGCCGGCCTCTCTCTCTTTCTTAGAGTTTGATCAGCCCAAGTGAAGATATAAGAGGGAATGAGAGGTGTAGTGCTCTTACACAACAAATCCCACTAACCAAAATTACAAATATTAACAATTTGAGCACAAAGCCATTAAATAAATCAATTTAATTTGACCCGAATCAATTTTCAATTAAATTTCACTGTAGGCTCTAAAAATTACACTAATCATAATGGTGCAATCAATTTTGGGTTCTGTGGCCGATAATGCCTTCAATTTAATTTCCAAAGCAGATAATCAAACAGATATTCCTACGGTGAACAGATAGAAATTCAAAACCACACATTTTCACATAATGGTTTACACAGTCATGTCAAAACACATAATCACATTCATATTAAGGACCAATTAGGACATTACGGAACAGGGGTATCACATTTTGAGTCCATCTCTTTTGGCCTTAAAACCACTAAATTCCAAAGGAATTTCAGCGGTAGAAAGCTTGTTTTGAGGTCCAAAATGGGAGGGGATGGCCTCCCCTCCTTCTCTTTCTATGCCATGCCTTGTTAGCACTATAAAGTAGCATCTTTTTATGGCTTATGTTAACTTAGTTCAAGCATGTTTTTGGCTATATTTTAACATGTTTAAACTATATTTTTGGCTGGTTTGGCCACTTGTTACTTGCATCTTGCACTTGTAGTGTAATTTTGCTTACTAGCTTAATGTACTTGTTGCTTTAGCCTATTATTCTAGCTTATTTGGCTACACTCCAGCATGTTTTTGCTCATGTTTTGACATGCTTTAGGACTATTTTGAGTGGTCTTGGCCTTTGAGGCTTGCTTTGCATAGCTATAGTGTAAATGGCTTAGCTTTGTGCTTTAGGCCCTTTAGCATGCTTTGCTTGTGGTGTTTGCATGATATATCATCATTTAACATGTGATTTTAGAGCTTATTTCTTTGTCACACTCTCACATATTCCACTCTTTCATTGTGTTTGAGAGTTGTGCCTTATGCCTTGTTTATGAGCCAATACATGAGCATGATTTTCTTGCTTTTCATGCTACCATCTCAGCTCATTTTGGCCACCGTTTTGGCATGTTTGCGGTCTATCTAGGGCTGGTTTGGTCCTTTGTGATTGATTTTGCATGGTCCTAGTGTGAAACTCTTCACTAGTTTTAATGCTTAAGTCTTCTAACATGTTGTACATGAGTCGTTTGCATGTTAGAGTCTTGTGTTTCGTGCCACTTTAGCATTGAAATCCTGCCACCTTCCTCATTTCTTCACTTTTGATTTGCTTTGAGACTTGGTTGATCTAAAAATTGTGTTTATGCTTGGGATTGAGGCTTATGCTTAAATGGCTTTAACCTTCTTTTGAGTGTTCCTCCTAGTCAAAGGCATGGTCTCTCCTATGCCTTAAACCATTCTTTTGATTGATCTCTCTCTCATTAGAGGAGTTTCACATTTGGACAAATCAATTAATGAATGGATTGGTAATTTTAAAATGTGTAAACAAGAATTGAATCAAGTAAAACATGCCAAGATAAACATGTTGCATGTGTGCATTGCATTGTATTCAATCAGACGTTTTATTGAACGCAAGGCGAGTTGGTCCATTTCATACTCAAAGTGATGAAAATGAGCCAATTGAAATGCGTGCACGTTAGATCTTTGGCCATCATTCATTGCATGCTTGATTGATGGTTTTGGATCTAATAGTGCCTCTCCCTTGATGTTTTGAAATGATAAGGAGTGGCACAGTACATACATGACCTAGGGAGACCCTCAATTTCCTCTGTTTTGTGCTCTGTTGCAGTTTGGTGTCACAACACAATAGTGGCCGGCAGTGCCACACTGATGGCCGGCACCCTTGCATTGTTGGCCAGCAGAGGTCCACTCTTGGCTGGCAGATGGCCGGCAGTAACACCCCATGGTCGGCAGGCCACTGGTGCACTCCCCAGCATTGGTTTGGTAAGTTTTAGCAGCAAGTTCTTGAAGACACCCTGCAAATAGAGCCTCTTAAAGAGCAAACTGGAAGGTGTTTCGAGGTGGCAACCGAGCGCATGCATGTTCAATTCTTCGAAGCAGAGCTGAGGCAGCTTAATTTACTTTTGCATGTTTATTTGAATTTGTAATTTAATTGAAGTGTTGTAATAATTAGTAATTAGTTGCTAGTTATTCATTTGGTTTGTAATAATTAGTCTAATTAGTTTAATTAGATTAGTTAGCTTAGCTTAGCTTAGATTAGCTTAGCTTTTATTCGGACCCTTCGTCGAGAGGGCACAATGTTGTAATAAGTGTGTGTGTTTGTGTGAATGTCTTCTAACCCCACGTCTTTCTCCCTTTTATTTACCCACTTTTAGTAGTTAGATTAGGGCACGTTTTGATTAGTATACTTTATGCTTGCATGGTTGCATCATTCATTTGTCCTGCATGCACCGGGCTTGGCACATCATTCAAACTGCATTGTATTTCAATACCTATTTGAATACGTGTTTCAAAGCATATTCTCAAATGTTGCATTCATATGCCATCTTAGATAGCCGAGCCTATTTAGTTGCATTATTGCATGTGTTGCATTAGGCATCTTGTATAGTTAGGATCATGCATTGATTTCTAACTAGTTCTCTGTTTTGGCTCGGAGTACACTGTAAGTGTTTATGCTTTAGCATTCTTATATGAGTGTGAGTGTTGCCATGATAGCATGCTTTCCATGAGGCTATTTGCTTAATTGCTATAACTGCATGAATGCCGGTGGATGAAAGCTTTATTACTTGAATTGGAACAATTCATCAAAATGTGAGTTTTAAGCCTGCTTGGAGTGGCGAATCATCATGTTTTAAGCTCACCTTGTTTGGTGGCAAATCCGCATTTCTAAGCCCATTTGAGGGTGGCAAATCAAACCATTTTCGAAAACAAACATGAGATGTTTTGTTCCAATTTGAGCTATTTAGTCTATACTTGTGTATTGTGCGCATCACATAGTAAGTTAGCTAATAATCGGAATAAGAACACATGTGTTTATAAAACAACATATCATGCTTAGCAGAGGCAGATCCTTTGATCGGGCGAGCGGGGGTGCTCATTTTAGGACCTTCCCCCCTCGTACCCAAGTTCCCGAGCCGAGGCAACTTTGGTGATGGCGGACACATGGCCTTTGGCACGAGTCAGGGTTTCCAAAATTTTCCAAAACAAAATATTTAGGTGGCGACTCTGTAATCTGGCAAAGCAGTCCATGTTTGGCACTTCTTGATTAAAATCGATTTTCCAAAACGATTTGTTGGATTTGGACTCTTTGGTGATTTATCAGTCTTACATTGCACTTTGTGAGACTACATACAGAACCGTGATAGGAGTCCGAACTGTAGTAGCTATGAACCCAAATCTGTACACTCTCCGAAAGGGGGGCGCGTGGAGAAAGTTCGGGCGGTCTACAGGGCCGCTCGAGCTCAGACCCGCTCGAGCTTAAAAAACTCTGCTTGAGCGTGAAAAACACTTCTGTAGTATTTTTGCAGACGTACAAAGTACTGAAAGATTGCAAACCCCGCTCGAGCGCAAAAGGACCCGTTCGAGCGGAAGACCAAAATGCTGGGCAACAAGGTTTTAGACCAATTAGCAACCAACCTGTTCTAAATACACCCAAGACATTTCAAAACTCAAATTCAAAGAGTAAAGGATGGAAATAAGATATAGACAACAACATGCAACCACGGAACCCGAGTCCGGAATACAATAAATGGCGGGGAAAAACTCGGATCGCTATATGGAGAAACTCCAAAGACGACGAAACCAAGATTGATTCGGATCAAAATGTAGTTCTTAATGTGCTCTACTTTTTTAACAAAGGCACAAGGATGGAGAAATCACTAGATCTAGAAGAAAAAGTAAAGAAAATGTAGGTTTTAGAGAGAGAAGGTCTCAACTTAGTGTTTGGAGAGAAATAGATCTGAAAAAGTGATGTAAAAAGTCATTTTCGTGAACTGATATACGCACAGTCCGCTCGAGTGCAAGAAGTGATGCTCGAGCGTTAGACATAATAAGTTGTTCCGCTCGAGCGTAGAAAGTACAAAGGCACAAGGATGGAGAAATCACTAGATCTAGAAGAAAAAGTAGAGAAAATGTAGGTTTTAGAGAGAGAGGGTCTCAACTTAGTGTTTGGAGACAAATAGATCTGAAAAAGTGATGTAAAAAGTCATTTTCGCGAATTGATATACGCACAGTCCGCTCGAGAGCAAGAAGTGATGCTCAAGCGTTAGACATAATAAGTTGTTCCGCTCAAGCGTAGAAAGTACACTCCCAGTAATTTTGCAGACAATAGACCAGTTGCTCGGATCAAAATGTAGTTCTTGATGTGCTCTACTTTTTTAACAAAGGCACAAGGATGGAGAAATCACTAGATCTAGAAGAAAAAGAAGAGAAAATGTAGGTTTTAGAGAGAGAGGGTCTCAACTTAGTATTTGGAGAGAAATAGATCTGAAAAAGTGATGTGAAAAGTCATTTTCGCGAACTGATATACGCACAGTCCGCTCGAGCTCAAGAAGTGATGCTCGAGCGTTAGACATAATAAGTTGTTCCGCTCGCGCGTAGAAAGTACACTCCCAGTAATTTTGCAGACAATAGACCAGTCGCTCGAGCACAAGAATGGTCGTTTGAGCTAAACCTGCTCGAGTGCAGGAAGGACCGTCGAGTGTAGAATATACTTTCCTAATAGTTTTGCAGACCTGTAAAAATACTGAGAGTTTACAAAGCCGGCTCGAGCGCAAAAAGTGTCGCTGGAGCGGAGGAGCAAAATTCTGGACAACAAGAATTTGGAAACTACATAACCAACTTGTCCCAAATGCAACTACAATAATTCCAAAGCCAAATTTAAGGAGATACAAGGGAAGCAAAGATGTAAACAACAATATGAAACCATTAAACCCGAGTCCGAGATGCAACAAGAGTCGGGTTAAAACCGGAATCGCTATAGTAATTTTTTATGCATCAATGTGAATAACTTTTACAATCTTACAAATATAAGAATAAATCTTACATTTGAGTCAACCCACCTTAAGTATTTTCTGTGTAATAAAATACTTTAGTATTGTCATATAAAAATATTTTAATAGATCATAATCAAATATTACTTGAAACATATATAATTAAAGACCCGTTGCACCACCTTTTTTTTTTCTTGAGAATATGGAAAACATTTATATTGAAAAACAACAACATATACTTTAAACAAAACAAAAAAATAAGAAATTAGTAAAGATCTTTTCGATTAATAACCATAATACTTTGTATATTTAAAATAAGAAATTAGTAAAGATCTTTTCGATTAATAACCATAATACTTTGTATATTTTAAAATTTTATGTTTTTATTTTTTTTTTTTTAAAAATATTTTGATACATGTGGAATTCATGATTTTTGATAAATTTGATTAGACAATTGAGGATTTGATTTCAGGTTGAGAATATACTCATTTTTTTAAAAAACTTTGAAAGAAATTATTTTTATTAGCCTTTTACCTAGGATCATACACAATGACAAAATTTTTTATCAATCATTAGTAAATCTGTTTATATTTAATTTTTAATTATTAAAATTTTTTACGCATAAAATATTAACACTTAAAATTAATTTTTACTTTAAAAATAAATTATCGTGCATACGGGTCAGTTACTACTACAATCATATGATATTGTTCAGGACAATAAATACTTTTGGGCCATGTTTATTATCCCTCATGAGTGGTAGGATTAGAGTGATAGTGAGATTAGATATGTGAAAGCATGTTTGGATTAGGAAATTTATGAGTGGATTATTAGTCTAGTTAGATTGACAATCCCCCTATAGAAGCAGATTAACAAAGTTGGAGAAAATATGAAATTGAAAAAATAGTGAGGAGATTAAGTGCTATTTTATTATTTTTTACTCCAAATGCAACATGTTTTTTATAAATAAATAAAAAATTATATTTGTTTCAAAAAAATTTTTAAAGTAGAAATATTTTTTTTTAATTTTATATAAAAATAATTTAACTATCCCATCACTAACTATCACTCCCATTATTATCAATACAAACACTTTTTCTTAATCTCCTTACTAATAATTTTTACATTAGCAATTTCTTTAATAATTTATTAACAGTCTCATCCAAGCTAATCTAATTAACAATTTCTTTAATAATTTATTAATAATCTCATCTAATCTAATCCGCCAAGCAATCGTGACCTTAGGGTTGATTGTGACTTTAGAGAGCGTCAGGCCAAAAAAATAACATCTCACTCACGTGAGTCATGCGGGCCGCTGGTAGAAGTTTGGTCTCACTTTCCTCTCTGTTGTTTTGCAATAAGTCAAGACATATATAATTAATCATACATACATAAAACAATTTTAAGTCAAGTTTGGCATATTATAAAAAAGTTAAAAAATTAATTAAAAATTTAAAAAATTAACATTATTCACTAAAAGTCAACAATTACGGCTGCACAACTTCCAATCTTAATTTTTCCTTACAAATCTTTTTTTATAATTTTTTATTATACATTTTTCTATAAAAAAGTTAAAAAGTTAACCCAAACATCCATATTTTCTTCCTCAATTTTTTAGTCCAAAAAGATAAAAAGTGTACTTATTTATGACACTCCAAATTAATCATATAATCTTAAATAGTAAAATTTGCAATAGAAAAAAAAAATTATTTGAATTATTTTATATATTTTTATATTTTGAGTGATTGGTTCTTAAATTTGTTATATATACATAAACTTTAGTGTGTTTGGTTTCAGTTTTCTGAAAAATAATTTTTTTATTTTTTTGTTTTTAGTGAATATTTTTAAAATTTTCAGCATTTTTTTTAAAAAAATTTTTTAGATGCACCTTACTTAAATGTATTTAAAAAGTAAAATATTTAAATATTTATGAAAAAATATTTTAAAAAATTAATAAATAAACAAAAATACAAAAAATATATTGAATTTTCATTTTTAATTTTTTTTTTAATTTTGTGAATTTTTTAAATATTGTTTTTCACGAAAATTATACTTTTTAAGTGTATTTATGTTAGGTGTGTATAAAAATTAAAACAATTGTTTAAAATATTAAAAAAATTCAGTAAAAATAAAAAAATACGAAAAATAAGAAAGTAAAATTTTTTAAAAAGTGTTTTTAAAAAAATGAAAACAAACATGGTGATGTTATTTTATTTCTTTCTTCTATCTTGTAATAATCCTTTCACTTTCTCTCCCTTTTAAAATTGAATCGTCTTTCAATTTTTAATTATTATTATTTTTTTAAAATTTATCAATTGATAGTTCAATAAATTCCTTTAAGTCATATTTGGACTTTGATTTTTTATCCTGATCCTACTGTTTAAAAAATAAAAAGCAAAATTTGAAGCTGTGTTTATATTATTATTATTTTTTGAATTAATTACTTAAAAGTTTTATTTACAAATGTTATGACAGCTCATGTTCTATCTAAGATTTTTTGAACCAATAAGTCCTAATTAATAAAACTGAGAATATTATCAATTTTTTTTTATTATTAATTTTTAAAACTAAGAACATTATCTATTTTGCATATTAGTGTTCTAGATAATTGTTTCATTAACTGATAAAAAAAATAGAGTATGAGATTAAACGTTTTTGTCATTCTACTTATTGATTTAATTCAACTATCTAATAAAATCGATAATGTTATCAATTTTTTTCAATTTTAAAACTTAGAATATTATTAATTTTGGGCCATGTTTGATATGTGAAAGCATGTTTGGTTTAAGAAATTTATGAGTGGATGTGGATCTAGTCAAATTGACAATCCCCTTATAGAACCATATTGGTCCTGTTTGGTAGGGCTTATTTTCACTTTATTTCAACTTTTAGCTTAATTTAAGTTATTTTGATGTGTTTGGTTCAGCTTAACAATACAGTTTATAGCTTTTTGTAAGCCAAAAATCAACTTATTCTTTGAGTGGGGGATGAGAAACTTAATTTATAAGTCAAAAATCAGCTTATGTTCACAGCTATAAGTTATAAGCTATAATCACTTTCTCACAGCTCTATCAAACGGGGCCATTAACAAAGTTAGAGAAAGTATGGAATTGAAAAAATAGTGAGGAGATTAAGTGCTATTTTATTATTTTTGACCCCAAATGCAACATGTTTTTTATTTAAAAAATATATATATATTTGTTTCAGATTTTTTTTTTTAATAGAAATAATTTTTTTAATTTTATATCAAAATAATTTAACTATCCCATTATTAATTATCACTCCCATTATCATCAATACCCTCGGCTTAACTACCAAGGCACGTGGCACCTCGGCTGACACGTCGGCATCACCATGCCATGTGTTGGTATCCAGAAAATATATCCCCACAAATCACAACCAACTTAATCCATGAAACAATCGTGGCCTCAGGGTTGACTGTGACTTTAGAGAGCATCAGGCCAAAAAAATAAACATCTCACTCACGTGAGTCATGCGGGCCGCAGGTAGAAGTTTGGTCTCACTTTCCTCTCGGTTTTTTGCATTAAGTCTAGGCATATATAATTAATCATATATAAAAGAATTTTAGTCATATAATCTTAAATAGTAAAATTTGCAGTAGAAAAAAAAAAAAATTGTTCAAATTATTCTATTTATTTTTTATATTTTGTGTGATTTGTTCTTAAATTTGTTATATATACATAAACTTATATTTTATTTCTTTCTTCTCCCTTGTAATAATCCTTTCACTTTCTCTTCCATCTAAAATTGAATCGTCTTTCAATTTTTAATTTTTTTTTTAATTTATCAATTGATAGTTCAATAAATTCCTTTAAGTCATATTTGAACTTTGATTTTTTATACTGATCCTACTGTTTAAAAAATAAAAAGCAAAATTGGAAGCCGTGTTTATATTATTATTATTTTTTAAAAATTAATTATTTAAAAGTCGTATTTACAAATGTTATAACAGCTCATGTTCTATCTAAATTTTTTAAACCAATAAATCCTATTTAGTAAAATTGAGAATATTATCAGTTTTTTTTTTTAATTTTTAAAACTAAAACATTATCAATTATACATAGTAGTGTTCCAGATAATTGTTTCACTAACTGATAAAAAATAGAGCATGAGATTAAATGTTTTTGCCCTTCTACTTATTGATTTGATTCAACTATCTAATAAAATCGAGAATATTATCAGTTTTTTTTTTAATTTTAAAACTTAGAATATTATCAAAATTTTCATTTTTAATGGTTTTTTTTTTTTTTTTTGGCAGCATCATGTTCATCATCATGATCTTTTATAAATACAAAATTTTCAGTTTTGCACACAAAAAAAAAAAAAAAAAATTCAATTTTTAAAATTTTTTCAAAAAACAAATATTAGTTGTTGTTGTTGTTATTTGTTTTTTTTTTTTTTTTTTTTTTTTTTTTGCACATATATATATTTTTCACATATTTTATTTTTTTAATTTTTTTCAATTTGAAAGCTTATGTTTTAAAGTTCTAAAAATCAAAATAAATGACAAATTATCATGTTCCTTTATAGATAATCATAAATGATGACAATCATTATTTGAAGGGTAATTTCAACTATTAAAAATTTAATGGGACTTGAAGGTCTAAAAATTAATGAAATATAAATTCATAAATTAAGATTTGTATGGAATATGCCCCTTATTTTTTTAAAAAGGAAAATAAGAGCATGGAAAGTATTAGTGGAATTTAAATAAATTTCCATTTTTAGCTGATTCTCTCTCTCTCTCTCTCTGCCACGTCCCTCATCATATGATAACTTGTTAATAATCTTAAGAGCAAAATAAGAGTTATTGATTATTTTCCCAATAATAAATATACTAAGATGAACCATAATCCAAAATTTTATAAATTACAATACCAATTTTGAGCTCATATCAATTAATATGTCTAAATCACTTTTAACCTGTTTTTTACAAACCAAACAAAATATAATTTGTGATCGCCTAATAAAGAATAAATTCTTACAGCTTGAACTAAAACGTGATTTAGTAAAATAATTATTTTCATTTACAATGTTAAGTCAAAAAGTCTGATAAGAGAGGTCCATGTAATTTCAAAACCTTCAGAGGAACTCTCTGTAATTTCAACAAACTTGAATGGGGGTCAGCATAATAAATCCTTTTTTATTAGTTGAAAATAGAGCAATCACATTTACGTTGATTTTTGGACAACATAAGTGTTAGCAACTTGCCACCAACGACATCTCGGATTATTGGTCCCAACTAGTCTCTTTTTCTTTTTCTTTTTTTTTTCTTTTTTTTTTTAAAAAATAAAATAAAATAGAACTCATGGGTCATGTATAGGTGAATCACTTAGTTTGAATTATGATTTTTTATATTGAAAGCACCATATCATCAATACCACATAATATTCTGAGATTATCTAATAATTTCTATTCAAAACACATTTTTATAATCACCCTCTCTCTCTCTCTCTCAAATATTTTTCTATCAAATAAAACTTATAAAAATTTTATAATGATTTGTGCTATAAATGATTTTCTTCTATTTTCTAAAATTAAGAATTTTAATTTGTAATTTTTTGTGCTAAAATTGCATATTTACATTACTATTGCGTCTGAGTTATTTCAGATTATTATAGAATTTTGATTAGTTTCTATTAATAATGAACAATTAAATTTTTATGCCTAAATTTAGCTTATAAAATTATTATTAATTTATTGATCATCAAAAATAATTAAAATTATAAAGTGCCCCTTCTATCTTAATTTTTTGGCTCCGCCATTGATGATATTAACTACCTCCATTTGTATATAGAGTATAAAATACTAAAATTTTGATTTGTTTAGTTAGAGTTTTCGAAAAACACTTTTCAGAAAATTCTAATTTCTTATTTTCCTTGTTTTTTTTGTTTTTACTGAATTTTTTAAATATTTTAAGCGATTTTTTTAATTTTTAGACATACCTAACATAAATATACCTAAAAAGTAAAAAAAATTGTGTAAAAAACCTTTTAAAATTTCACTAAATACCAAAAATACAAAAAAAAAATATATCAGAATTCAGTACATTTTTTTTGTATTTTTATGTATTTATTAATTTTTTAAATATTTTTTTATAATTTTTTTACTTTTTAGATACATCTAAGTAATGTGCATCTAAAAAAGTAAAAAAAATGTTTAAAATTTTAAAATTATTCACTAAAAATAAAAAAATACGAAAACCAAAAAACTCAATTATCAAAAAATTTAATCCAACAAACTCAAACCAAACACATTTGATTTAAAAAAACAAGACACTTTTTACATGGATAGAAATACCCTCATTTTTAGAGTGATGAAATTGATCTATTTATAAGATTCAAATATTAATATATAGTGCCAGCTCAAATAATTAAAACCACTGTACATAATTTAATGATTTACATACACGTGTACTGTCTAATTTGATAGTGACGGATTAAAATAATAAAACTCAATACTTTTTTTTGTTAAATTTTTAAAATATAAATTGACACATGTTAAATGATAAATAGTATTATTTTTTAAAAATAATGATTCATCGAAAATAATTGTACATATTTAAGGCACATATTGATATTTCTTGAATAATTTTTAAATAAAAATTTGAATTTAAAATGTGCCGTCTAAGTAATGGAAAAATACTACTACTATATATATATGATAATTAATCAGAACCCTTTTGAGAACTGAAATTATTAAGGTTATAGAGATTTTGTACTCAACTCTCTTTGAAGACACTGTTTATGATTTGAATTTGTAATTTTTTATGCATCAATGTAAATAACTTTTACAATCTTACTAATATAAGGATAAATCTTACCTTTTAGTCAACCCACCTTATCAATGAAAATTCTTTTTTTTTTTTTTTGTTAAGTATTTTAATAATATCTTAACAATTTAGAGGTTTTGTTTAATATTATATGGAATGTAAGAATTTTGTTCAACATTGCTAAAATATGGGTGTTTGTTAATTCATATGCAAAACTTTAGTGGAGATGGGTGAAATTTACCATTGAATAGATAAGGTAACTAAGGTGCTCTTGGCATTTTACGCCTTATAATGTATCAGATCAACAAATTTCGTTAAACGATCTAATGAGGGATTAATAGTAGAAAAATCCTGATAATAGTTTTAAAAATAAGGAAAGTCAGTCTTATTATTGAAAGCACCAGGGAGGTTTACGAAATTATGCTAAACCTTAGCGGATGTAAGTTTATTTTTTAATTTTGTTGTTATAAGAGTATTCCACATTGAAAATTGTATTTTATTGTCTTGTCCATTGTGTTTTAAGAAACTCAAGTCTTAATTTGCATTTTGGTCTGGCTTGGGAATATGATTATTTTAGTTAGTTCTTTGACTTTTTTTAATTGAAAAAGACATGAAAGTTCTACTATTATTTTGAAATTTTGTCCAAGACAGACACAGTACAATGTCAGAGCCAAGTGCTGATCCTTTGATCGATATAGATAAAAGAGTGCTGCTGGAGAGCTCTAATTAGAGCTGCTACAGTGCAGCTCTAATGAGCTGGCAACCTAAAAAAAAAAAAAAAAATAGTGAAGTAAAAAAAAAAAACAGTGAAGTAAAAGACAAAAAAATAAAGAAGAAAAAGACAAATTAATGTTCTATTAGAGCTCTCTTTTTAGAGGTCTAAACCATTTTTCTAGATAAAAAGCTTGCCAAGTTACATCCTATAGCATCTGAGTGTTGCGTCTTTAAAGTAAGTGATCCACTACGCAATCAAAGCAAGGAAGCTTTATGAACCAGAAGTAGTTGCTATTGGTCCTTATCACCATGGTAAGGATAAATTGAAACCAATGGAAGATCATAAATTACGTTACTTGCAACAGTTTCTTGAAAGGAGAAATAGAGCCAGTGTGGAAAACTACATTGTGGTGATGCGAGATTCCCAAAAAAAAGCACGCAAGTTTTATGCAGATCCCATTCGCCTTGATTCAAATGAGTTTGTGGAAATGATGCTTCGTGACAGTTGCTTCATCATCCAGTTATTTCACAAAGTATAGGAATGAGGAACTCAGAAGGGATGACCCCATTTTCGAGTTGGCACATATTCAATCGAGCATAAGGCGTGATTTAATGTTATTTGAAAATCAACTTCCATTCTTTGCCCTCTTGAAGTTTGTTCAACATGCCCCAAAATCCTGCAGCCTCACTAAACAGCTTCGTTTGCATGTCCTGTGCATTTTTCAAAGGGGAAACACCGTGTGAACTTTTAGTACCTCCTTTTGGAGATCTGGGGAACCTTGACATCAAACATCTTCTAGGCCTGGTGCATTATTGTTGTTGCTATCAATTTCATTCAATGGTATCCCAAAGCAATGTTCCAATAAAACAAGAGTTCCTAAAGTCTGCGACAGAGCTTCATGAAGCTGGGATCAAATTCAAGAAGGTCGAGGAAGGGAGTTTGTTCAACATAAAGTTTGTAAATGGGACAATTGAAATTCCAACTTTAAAAGTTGACGACGATACAGAGTCTTTTCTTAGAAATTTACTTGCATACGAGAATTACCTTCCTGTTCATGATACTTCAAGGAATTATTTCACTGTGTATATGAAGTTCATGGATTTCCTCGTGAACTCCTCAAAAGATGTCGAAATACTGAGTCACAAAGGAATTATTCATAACCTTTTAGGTGACAATGCGGTGGTTTCCACTATGTTGAGCAAGCTCGGCAACAATGTCGTGATACCTTTTTTGGGTTACCATGAAGTTTATTACAATGTGAACAAGCATTCCAGGAAGAGTTGGAACATATGGTTGGCGACCTTAAGACGGGAATATTTCAACACTCCATGGACACTCATCTCGTTTCTTGCTGCTCTTTTGTTGCTTGTACTCACTGTGGTACAACCTATATTTTCTAGTCCTTTTGTCTAATTTTCCTAGATTTGCTTCAAGTCCTGTTTCTTGTCATGCGAATCATGAAAACCTATATGGTTTAGATAAGATAAACTGTGTAATAATGGGAGCCATGTGGGATGGTTTCTTTTCTGTTATGAATAAAATCTCTTTTTTGTTTGCCAAACAAAAAGACAAATATATATATATATATATTGATCAATCAGTCCAATGCTTTGAAAAATACATTCAATGACAAACTGACTTTGATTAATTTCTGAACCCACTTTACAAATTTTGAAAGTGAGACAAAATTAGCAGTGGCTTAATAGAGTTTAATGACTAAAATATCAATTTTTTTTGTCGGTTTTATTTAAAAAAACTAGACAAATGATTTAAATTGAAAACAAATAAAAAGTTTAGAATTTAGATTGATAAGATTAAAAATTCAAATTTAATTTATAAAGGTCAAACCCTGAATTTTTCTTGGTATAATTTCCCCAATATGGTTTAAACAAACTCCATTTTGTTATGGTTCTTGGCATATCAATTTTTACTTTCAATTCTAATAGGCTGAATATTTTTTTATTGCTATTTAGCAGCAAAAATCATTGGGGAAAAATTTAGCAGAAAAAAAAAAAAATCATGTGGGGCTCAATTGAAAAGAAAATTATATATAAGTAGTGTTGGGATCAATTAAAAATTTATATAATCAGTCTAAATAAATTGAAATGAGTGTTGTTATTAGTACTCTATTTATTATTTTGAACCCTTCATTTTTTTATTTTTTTTATTACAATAAAGAGAACATCAATCATTTTAGGACACTCCATCTCATAATTAAGCTCACACATACTAAATCATTAGATAGAGTTTATGAAAGCACCCAACTCCATCATTACCCATCCATCTTTTCCAAATTCTGCCCTCAAAACCTTGAGAATCCTCTGGCGGTGATATTCTAGCGGCAACGGTGGCAAACATTCGATTACACACACTTCTCTGGCAATGGCAATGGCAATGGCAATGGCAATGAGTGCGACAACCAAAACTTCATGAGATGAGAAGAGTACAACAATGCAAGTTTAGAAGAGATTCATAGTTTTGATGGTACTCTCAGCTCGGAGGAGGTTGGTCTTGTAAGGGCAAAATTCTTGAAAAACATGACAAAGATAGCAAAAATTGTATGTATCTTTTTCGGTACTGAACTCTCGAACATATGACTAAAATTCGGAAACATAGGCCCGGACATTTGTTATTTGTTTGAGAACACATATCTGAATATGGAAATTTGATATATTTTGAAGTGTTAAAATTGTTTATATTTTTAGAAGTTTTCGTTTTATCAAGTTCGGGAACACCGACTGAAATATTAGTTATTTGTCCAGGAAGGCTCGAATATAACTTATTTGTTCGGGAACAGGTCCGAACATTCTCAGTGAAAGAGAGATGAGAGAGACTTTGGGGGATGGAGGAGGAACGAAATTGAGATTGAGTAAAATGCGGATTTGTATATATATCTATCTCTTGTGTTTTGGGTTGATCAAGGAAATGAATGGAATTGAAGGAAGACATACACACTTAATGCGAAGAAAAAGTGAATATCGTAGAGAATAAGTTCTTTATACCGATCGATTCACTTTAGAAACACTTTTCTTTTACCGTCGTGAGAGAGAGAATGGGTTGTGGAGTGTTTTTTTTGTTAGGATTTTGGGAGATAATGGTCCGAGGTACAGGGGTATGCATTTGAGTGGAGGTGAAGTTTTCATAAAGATAATTTTGATATTATTTAAGGGAAGGAAAGAAATTTTAAAAGTTTTAAAATTTATAAGTAGGAGTCCAAAATAAGAAATGGAGTGCTAATAGTAGCACTCATTCAAATATATATAAATATATGGGTAAATTATAAATACATCTCTTGAAATTTACTTAAAATACAGATTGCCCCCTATGATTCTACAATTATATCACGCCCCTTCAAGTTTTTATTTTAATTGCATAAAAAATAACTTCTTTTACAAATAAATCATCAAGTCAATTAACTGTTTTTAAAAATAATTTTAAATAACAATTCATGTAATTTTATTATTGTATAGAAGAATAGTTAGAATATTATTATTATTATTTTTTGTTAATTCTGTTAAATAAAAAATTCTAAAGAAATATTTGTAATTTTTAAAATCATACGAGATAATTCGTATTTTAAGTAAATTTCAAAGAATGTATTGTAATTTATTCTAAATATATATTATATAATGAGTTCAGAAAGAGTCTCATGTCAGTAACCTACCAAGTTACCAAAACAAAAACTTTTTTCTCCCTGTATCTTCATATATATGGAGGGTGGAAATCAAAACCTAGCCCAATAAATATAAGAGTCCAAAGAAACCAGGTAAGCCCAAATGAATAAAGCTCAAAATAAACAAGAGCTGACCAGATTGATCGAGCGTATCAGACGGAATCAAGCTTAAAGCAGACCGATTCTTGGCAGAAAGATGGCTATCTGATCGGGGTAGATCCAACGGCCAAAGACAAGCGCAAGTTGTCCATTATCGCAATGACCTCTGGAAGAAGGATATCTGTCTGATCAACTAAGATCCGATGCAAGTTGTCCGTTACTTTTGATAGCGAGCCAACTGTTTGATAAGCAGAGATCTAACGATAAGATAGTGATTACAAGTTGGCCAGTAATCTTTGACAAAAGACTGATCATCTGATCAAGAAGAGATTATCGACCGACAATGGCATACCAAATAGCTATAAAAGGGTTGTAAGCAAACAGGTTGAGAGACCTACAGATAGTTAACTTTAAGATTTGTTTGGCGTTGGTTAATATAGTCAATTTTTTTGTGTTGACACTTTTTAGTTTCGTTTGATTTTGTTTTTAAATTTTTTTTGACTTTTGTGAGAGAAAAAGTGTAATAATTATGAGTAAAAAATAATATTTTATCTTATTAATTTTTATAGTTAATTTTGTCTTTTTGTGATTTTTTAGTCCCAAAATAAATGCCAAACCAAGGCTAAAAGCATCTACACAAATTTACCCTTCCTAGAGAATAAGTCAAGCTCTCATCTATATATCCAAAGCTCTAGAGGGCTTGTTTGGGAATTGAACATTTTAACCAAAAAAAAAAATTAAAAAGTCATTAAAAATTTTAAAGGTCAAAAGTAAAAAATTGATACAAAAAAATTAAAGATTTATTCATATTCATTCTATTTTTTGCATATCTTTTGCGCATATATATATATATATATATATAAAATCAAAAAATCATTTCTAAACACTTTAATTTCTTTTACTTCACAATTTAACTAAAAAACTCCTAAAACAACTACTTCCCAAATAAATCCTAAGATGCCTTACCCTTGTGAGAGGCCATGCCATGGGGCATTTTTTATCCTTAACTTGTGGGTGGGAAAAGTATAAATTTTCAAGAAGGTATAAAGTAGAGGATTTTTTTTGCAAAATAGAAACGGAGAAGTATCTCCTTTTGTTTTACTTACTTGGTTAACAAGTGAAGCTTCCGATGCTTTTTTTTTTCTTTTTCTTTTTAGTATTATTATTATTTTTTTTTTTTAAAAAAACGACTTATTTGTGTATATTTTCATAAGATTAATTTTTATATGGTTTGGTTGGGGGTGATCATTTTTTTTTTATTTTTTTTTGTTGCAATAATATCTCTTTTTTCTTTTTCTTTTTTTTTTATATGAAGACTCCTATCCTGCTTGTGTTGATGTTTCCTTTATTCTTTTTGGGATCTATGTTTTACTTTGATATACTTTATTGGACAACCTATTATTGAATGTGCAATATTTAAGTAGTGTGCTTTCCCAATAAAGTTTTTTTTTTTTTTAAAAAAAGACCAACTAAAAACTATTTGCTAGTTTAAGAAAATTCATAGAAATAAAAATACATGTCCTACAGAGACATAAATTGTAACTTGCTATCTCTTGCCTAACCGACAATAAGATTTTTTTTGGACCAAAGTACCCTTAGTGAAATTTTATTACCCTACTTCCTTAATGTCGTCACTATCTATCTCCAACTGCCATCAGCAAGCTTCACCTGCCACCTTAGTCAACAACAATTGTAACGCTTCGAAATAAATACAGTAAATCATCTAACACGATAAGTAAAGACAGAATGAATTAGAGTATAATGTTCTTCTATTACATGAGATTCGATTATACAAAAGGGTGATATATGCGATTATACATTTACAAGTCTATCGCTAAATCTATAACATATATTCTCACATGAGATGAGAACTAAAAAACAAACAAATAATAGATGCCCTGCGGGATGATTCTTGGTTACAACAAAAGTGGACTTTTAGGTCCAATACATTTCTAACCCTCGGTTGTACAAAACAAATACAACAAAAGAGAAGCCATTGCTCCAAATCCCTCTAAGCTATTGCCTTGGCGGAGGCATATCACCAACACTTGAAATGGTTTTCCCATATAGGGTGAGCCAAAGCCCAGTAAATATAATTTAACATAATATATGAATCTTAATAAAGATATAAGATGATGTACATCTACAATGCCTGTAATAAAATCATTTATAATTCTTCTACAAAATCATGCTATGCCAAGTTTTATATCTCAATCCATTTTATCTCAATTTATAAATCATTTTTCGTTATATTTAGACAATCAAACTAAGCGTACAACTCAGTGGGTCTCTAATCAACACAGCTGTTATACAACACTTCCATTTGCCATTTTACAGTTATTTTGTCCGCGGGAATCAGCACCCATGTATACGTGCTATTTTTAGGACTTTTATCCTGGACACACAGACCAACTTAATTTAATGGAGTCCATCCACTTTCTTCTTCCAAACATGGAGTACATCCACTTTCTTCTCCCAAACATCATACATTTACAATGTATTAAAACATAACCGTATTCAATAACAACGGATAAGAGATTAGTTTTAATTCACCTAATCCTCATGCAATTTCTACAACAATCATAGCTATCCTCCACCGATAGCCTAAAACAGATATTTCTAGACAGATGTACAATCTCCAAAACAGATAAATTATCCAAATTTCTATAGGTGAGAAATAATACATATCCAACTTCACCATTTATATAAACATTCACTTAATTTCACATTTTTAGTACCAATTTCATTTATTTATACAAAATAAATAATTAAGACATTTTAGGACAAAACTTCATTTTCTTTCCAATTCCATCCCAAATACCAAAATTAACTATTCTATCACAACATAACCTCATAATTACACCCATAACCATTTCCAATACATTCATTTGAAAACCTCTCTTTTGATTTTAAACCAAAACCCTAGGTTTGTCCAAAATCCTCCAAGATTTTAATATTGTTTATACAACAACAAATAGTTAAGTTAAAAATCATAGAAGAGTGTAGAAAATCCCTACCTCAAAACTAGAAGATGAGCAAAGCAAAAGAAGAAACTCGAATGAAGCCGAAACCCAACTCTATTCGGATGTAAATGTAGCCCCTGAGATGCTTTATCTTTTTAACAAAGGCACACGGGTCAAGAAACCAACAAATCTAGGTGAAAATGTAGAGAGAGAGTGAGTTCTAGAGAGAGAGAGGCTCTAGATCTAGGGTTTTGAGAGAAAAAGATATGAAAAAGTGATGTAAAAATGTGGTGCTGTGAACTGATATATACACAGTCTGCTCGAGCGCAAGACGTGACGCTTGAGCGTCAGACACAATAAGTTGCCTCGCTTGAGGGCAAAAGTCCCGCTCGAGTACAGAATACACACTTCTAGTAGTTTTACAGACAGAAGATTATCGTTCGAGCGTGGGAATGGTCGTTTGAGTGCACGACCGCTCGAGCGCAAGAAACACTGCTCGAGCGTAGAATACACACTCCTAGTAGTTTTGTAGATCTGTAAAAATATTGAGAGTTCACAAATCCCACTCGAGCGCTAGAAGGGCCGCTCGAGCGAAAGATTAAAATTCTAGACAACAAAAGTTTGAAAACCAAGCAACCAACCTGTTCCAAACGCAACCACTACAATCCAATAGCCAAACTCAAGGAGGTATGAAGGGAATAAGACATGAACAATAATACAAAACCACGAAACCCGAGTCCAAAATACAAAAGGGTCAGGTCAAAACCGGAATCGCTATAACAAAGTTTTAGTGACCAATGTCTATCACCCTTGACCACTTTTTGGAGACCATTTTGGCATAGTAAAATTTTACTGACTTAGCACAACGAAATTTTCTTGTCACAATCTTTACTGTGACGATGATGATGAAATTTTACACTGTTTTGAAAAAGAGATAAGATAGAGAAATAGAAAGACAGAGAGAAATGAGAGAGAGAGAGGGAGAGAGAGAGAGAGATGTAGATCTAGACTGATAGAGGTGAAGAATGCGGTAACAGCAAAATGATATAGGTGAAATTGATAGAGACTAATGAGAATGTTGAACAATAATAGAGATTTGGATCGACAAGGCACAAATGACAGTGATAAAGGCATGAACAATGATTTTGAAGCAGTATGATTAACATCAGTCCAGATCTTACTAAATTTATTTTGAACATAAATTATCTTATTATACAAACTTATAAAATATTTTTTCAATTTTTTCATACTAATGTCATGTCATACATCAAATAAATTTTAGTAGACTCACTTCAGTAATACAATAATAATTTCATGATGACTATATTATCTCATAAGATTTTGTTTGGGGGTTGACTTTTTGATTAAAATAACAAAAAAATTAAAACATTCAATCACATCACTCATTTTATGTAGTGATCCCAGTTTTGTCACTTCGCTTAGTATGTCAGAGGTCGAGCTGCCCGGTCAGTTCGCGGGGGTCCAAGGGACAGTGCCTCTTGGCGGGTCCAAGAGCAGCGCCTTGGTGGGGGTTGACTGCTCGGTCAGCTCGTGGGGGTCTAGGGGGCAGCACCCTGGCAGGGTTGAGGGGCAGCGCCCCCAAAAGAAAAATGCAAAATGCATTCAAAGTTGCTTATCCGCTTGAGTGGGAGAGCAAGCTGCACATGCGGATTTCAGGGGAGAGCAGCTTGCACACTGCTAAAAAGGCAAATGTGGGAGTGAGGTGTGGTGGGTTGGTGAGATCTGAAATTTTTTCCCTTTTCTTCTCTCTTTGGGCTAAAGTTGAATCACTTTTGTATATCTCTCTCTCTCTAAAAACATTTCCTCTCCCTTCTCTCTACATTTCCTATCAAAACCTCACAAGATCTTTGATTTCTTCAAATCCTTTGGGATTTGGACCTAAGTTCTTCATCAAAGTTGGTTAGCTACTCGAGGGCTTCGTTATGTGCGGTGAAGATCGAGTTTGGACACCGTTGATTTTGGGGGTTTCATCTCATTTCTTCTTCAAAACTTGAGGTAAGGATTTTCTTAGAGTTATATATATATTTTTGCAAGATCTAGATGATTTTTGAAATCATCCTTCGATAGCTTTGAAAATTGATTGTTAATTCAAGAAGTTGAGCGATTTTGAAAGTTGGTTTGTCTCTTGTTCTTTTAAAATGATCTTATGGGTTTTGATCTTCGTTGATTGAAGAAAAGGTGATTTTGAAAAGTTTTCTTTCAAAAGATTTGAGTTGTATAGTTTTGGTAAGAAAACCTAGAATTTAGGAATTTTTTTTTAAAGAGACTGAAAATCCATGAATGATATTGTTATATGTATTTTGTGTGTCAAAATAAATGGATGTGTGAAAAATTTCTTATTTATATTTATATAAATGATGAATTTCAAGGAATATGAGAATTGTTGTTCATTTTGAAAATTATCGTTCAAAACGTTGAAATAGTCTTGAAATGACTAACTGTTGAGGATACTTGAGAAGAGGGAATTGTGTTATTCCTTGGATGATGAATTAGAATAAAAGTATTTATATTCATCTTGTGTTATTGGCATATCAATTCATTTGATTACATTAAACTTTGAAAGTTGATTTGAAAACTTGCATTGAGAAAAGAATGTTGAGAAACAAGTTTCCATGAATTGGTTTCCATAAATACGGTGGTAAGTCTTGACAGGTGGTGTAGATAAAATTGAATAGGTGTCGAGCCTTCCAGTTAATACTGGTAAAACTGACAGATTATAGGTGTCAAGCCTTCCAGTCAATGCTGGTAAAAATTGAAAATTGGTAGTACTTGTATAGTCTACTTGCAGACACCGACCTAGGAATTACCAGAGTCGTATTTACCGCCCTTGAAATAAATTGTTAAGTTTTGAACAATTAAAATTGCATGATATCATTGAGCATGATGATTTTCAAAAGATGAAAATGTGATTTATCTTCAAAAAGGGCATAGCATGGCATGTGCATTTCATCTCTTGAGACTTGTATGAAATGTATATACTTTGTTAAGAATTTTCTACTGGGCTTTATGCTCACCTTACGGGATTTTTTATGCAGGAAAAGATGTGGTGATCCCACCCAATTAGGGGTGTGGAAGTATGTGTGTTGGGAGTACAATGCTCTCATTTTCCTGTGACTCTGTGTGTAAGCCAATGACTGTGTTTGTATGAGTTTGAATAACCATTTTGTGTAACCAGGCTCAAGCCTTGGAAACTTGTAAACCCCTTGGGGGTATTTATTTGTTTATTTACTTATTGTTAGATTAATGTATTGTTGCGTGAAGAATTATTGTATCATGTAATGTAAGTTTGGAGATTTATATTCGGTTTTCCTTGAAAGAGCCATGATTGTTGTATTATCATTTGAGTTAGAAATTTAGGGCATTACATTTTACTTTTTAATTTACATATCTTTTTATAAAAGATTAAATAGTCAACTAAAATTGTTACTTCTCAAATACTCTCTAAGTAATTGTTGCATTGATTTATTAAGTCCCACCATTTGTGCTAGTTATCATCATATAATGGTTCAGTCCTGATACATCACATGATAAGTAAAAAGTAGTAAAATAATTTAATAATCATAGTATTATTGATGATGTAATAGGTGTCAAATTGATAAGAAAAATTAGTGTATATATATAGTTTGTTAAATTTTATTGGTCTAAGTGGTAAGGTCAGTCATTTTTTCATTATTTAATGAGTAAATTATACTTTACCCTCTTTATATTTGGTTATTTTTCCATTTGTTGCCACCTCCTGTAATTAGGGTCAACTTTTCAGTGACCATTGTCAAATGACGATGGCCATTTTTCGTAGAATATTTCTAGAGTAGTGAAATTTCACAATGACTAGAAAATTTCACTATGCTAAAATAGAGAATTTTATTGTTGTCAAAACAAATAAACTTTTAGTTGAAAGTTCATTGTCTTTACTATCAAGGTGATAGTGAAATTTTACACTAATTTGAAAAGAAAAATAATAAAAAAGAAGAAGGAAAGAGAACAAAGAGAGAAAGATAGATGAATGAGAAAGAGAGATAATGATAACATCTAGACTAACAGAGGGAGACAGAAAAGCAACTAAGAGAAGAAGATGGTGGAGGTGGAATTTGTGGAGGCAGTTGTGAACGTTGAATGACGATAGAATCATGAATGATGGATTGAAATGGTGAATGGTGAACGATGGTTCAGATTTCACTAAATTTATTTAGAAAAATATATTATCTTAATAGACAAACTAATATATTTTACAATATTTTATCACTAAATCAAGTCATACAATAAAGTAATTTTGGTAGATTCACTTCAATAATATGATAATAATATTATGATGTCCATATTATTTTATTATATTTTGTTTACCATCTTGTAAGTTATTATTGCATTGATTTAATATGCCTTACCACTTATGTTGATTATCATATTGTTTCAGTTTGAGACATCAAATGAAAAATAAAATATGATAAGATAATTTAAACTAATGCAAGGAAATTTTGTAATTTTATTTATTTATTTTTTTAAAAATCTGTTTGACATTACAAATTTATTACTCTATATGTTCGAATTTGTCACTTTTTTATTGTTATTTTTGGACGCAGTTATTTTTTTATTTTCTATTTTATTTTCAACTCCATTTTGTAGCTCGAAATGGCGCGGGTTGAAAGGCCCGAATTTCTTTGTACACCCACCCTTTTCTTTGTACACCGGTCATCCCTTTCCTTACAATACAAAACTAACATTTCATTTCCAAAAAAAAAAAAAAAGAAAAGAAAAACAAGAACATAGTAGAGAGAGAAGAAGAAGAAGAAAAAGAAGAAGAGAAGAAGAAGAAGGAGTTGGGTTTCGGGTTTCATCAACACAAGGAGCTGGGTTTCATCAACATCAACAACATCTTCATCAACATCATCATCACCATCATCATCATCAATTTTTTATTTCTTTATTTTTTTTCACATCCAGAACAACTAAAAAAAAAAAATAGAGAAAACAGATGAAACATCATCATCATCTCCAGATCAACATCATCATCTTCTTCTTCAGATCATCATCTCCAGATCAACATCATCAGCTTCAAATCCAGATCTAGATCAACTAGAAAAAAAAAAAAAATAGGAGAAGACAGCGATTCGACCCTCGGCGGCGAAGGCAGCGACGGCGATCTATTTTATTCTCTTTCTCTCTCTCTCTCTCTCTCTCTCTCTCTTTTCCTCTTCCTCTTCCTTTTCTTCTCTCATTTCTCTGCTCTCTCTGCTTCAGACATAAAAGGAGGAGAAAAAAAAAAAGCCCAAAACGACGTCGTTTTGGGTTGTCGAGCCATTCGAGGCAAAGTAATTTCGAGCTACAAAGGATTATTCTTTTATTTTTGAGGAAACGTTAATGTTAAGCATTGCATTAAGACTAGTAATTACTACTCAATCAAAAAAAAAAAAAAGGTTGATTATACTTTTACCCCCAAACTATCCCGTTTTGTTTTGTTTATGTAGTCCCTAAACTATTAAATTTGTCTTCCTGATCCCTAAATTTTCAAAAACCAATGCTACTTAATCCCCAATGGAAGATGACGTTAATTATTTAACAGAAAATGAGATCATGTGCACTGCACAAGAGCTACAAGGATGGTACACTACAAGAAAAGTTGCCTATGGCAGATGACGTTAATTATTTAACAGAAAATGAGATCATGTGCATTGCACAAATTAGTCATTTTACATCTATCTCCATTATAAAATAAAAATAAGAAAAAAGAAAGAAAATCAATAATAATTGTCTTAAAGTTTGCAGTTGTCTTGAACCCAAGGCAAAAGTTGAGTAAGTTTGTAGAAATTTCCAAAGCATTCTTTTCATTTATTTATTTATTCTTATACAATTTTTTTTATATATATTTTAAATAGGGGTAAATTTGAGTTTTCTGCTTTATGGTTTGGCTTGGATGGGGATTACCCGAATTATTTGAAAATAACCACATTGTCCACTTGTAATTTATGAACTAAAGTACACCATCACATATTCTGTTGCCATCACATATTCCGTTCAAATTAACAGTAAATTTGAAATACGTGCCAAGGCAAAGAGTTATGTGTTTTTTTTTCAAATGTTACATACAATTAAAGCACATAGGATTAAAGTAAATTTTACATTCCAAAAATGATGAATATATTATGTCAAATATGTATGTCAAAATTTTTACATTTAGGTCGATGTTGTCTAGACGAATCTAAAAAAGTTTTTTTTTAAAATTAGTAAATTACAAATACACCGCCTAAAATTTTCTTAAAATACAGATTACCCCATGTGGTTCTGGAAATTACATTCTACCCCTTCATGTTTCGCATAACAAATGACCCATTTTATTAATAAATTGCCCTATCAAGTAATAATATTTAATGATATCATAAATATATTTCAATTAACAATTCAGGTAATTTTATTAATGTATATAAGAGTAGTTAATTTTTTTTTTTTAGTTAATTCTGTGAAATACATAATTCTGACAATGGATAAGGGTGTAAAAATGGCTACCAGTCTAAGGTATAACGACTCTTGTTTTGACCCGTCCCTTATGGTGTTCCGAACTCGAGTTTGTATGGGTTGAATGGTGGTTTATGTCTTGTTTCCCTTGTCTTCCCCCCATTTTGGTTTTGGGTTGTAGTTGTAGTTGTGTGTTTGGAAAAGGTGGGTTGCTTGTTTTTTCCAAACACTGGTTGCCCAGAATTTTGGCTCTCCGCTCGAGTGGGCATTTTTGCGCTCAAGCGGGTTTCTGAAAAATTTGCTTTACACTCGAGCGAGCATTCGGGCGCTCGAGTGGGGACTATGTCTACAAAACTACTGGGAGAGCGTATTTCAAGCTCGAGTGTAAGGTTTCACGCTCGAGTGGGAGTCTGTGTTTGATGCTTAAGCGGCGATTCCCAAGCTCGAACGGACCGCGTTTTATCAGCTCGTGAAAGTGACATTTCAGATCACTTTTTGCAATCTCCTCTCTCTCTAAAAGTTTCCAAGATCCAGATCTAGAGCCTCTCTCTCTAGAAACCATCTTCTCTATTTGATTTCTCCAAATCAATTGGGATTTTGACCATAGTTCCTTCGTCAAAGTTGTGTAACTTCTCGAGGGCTTCATTGTGTGCGGTGGATATCGAGTTTCATCATCGTTGATTTTGAGATTTCATCTCAAATTCTCTTCAAACTTGAGGTAGGGATTTTCTTTGAGTTATATATATGTTTTTGCAAGGTCAAGATGATTTTTGAAATCATCCTTTGTTTAGTTTTGAAAAATAATTATTAATTCAAGAAGATGAGTGATTTTGAAAATGGGTTTACTATTTGATCATTTGAGATAGAAATTGTGAGTTTTTGAACTATGTTGATGAAAGAAAGATGCTTTGGTAAGATCTTCTAAAATATTTGAAGATGAATGGTTTTGGTAAGAAAACCTAGAAATTGGGGATTTTTAAGAAAGATGTTGAAAATCTTTGGAATATGTTGTTATATTTATTTTGTGTGCCAAAATAAATGATATTTGAAAATTGTTTATTTATTTCATGAAAATTATGGTTTTCCATGGAATAAGATAATTGTTGAAGTTTTGGAAATTGTTATTTAAAAGTGTTGATATAGTTTTGAAATGACTAAGTTGTTGGAAATGTTTGAAATGTGGGAATTATGTTATCCCTTGATGAATTGTAGGGGTGGGCAACGGTTTATCCGAACCGCTCAAACCGCCCAATCCGCCCAACCCGCATATAAATGGGCGGTTTCGCAAACATAATGCGGGCGGATGCGGTTTGAAATATGACAAATTTGCGGGTTGCGGGCGGGTCGCGGTTTAAACCCGCAACCTGCAAAAACCGCCCGCACTTTAATTATTATGATTATTATTATTTTTTATATACCAACTTTGTAACTTTTACAGGAGCACCATTATATTATCTATGATACTACGATCCTTATTTTTAAGTATTTCTCAACTTTCTTAATGCCGTAGAATTATCAAGTCCTAAACTTGGTTTCTTATATGATTTTCATTGGTGATTCATCTACTTTTTCCTAATAAAATTTTCCTTCTAATGATCGATGGAACTTATAGTTTGATTATTGATTACTGAACTGGCAATTCTAATTGAGTACAACCTTCAATGCATTGATATACATTTTTTTCATGGCAAAAATGCTAGTGTAGAGTCTCTTTGTTTTGGGTACTTTCATTTAATGCATTGATATTCAATTTTTATTTGTAAACTCATCAAAAAATTGTTATCACAAATATATAAAATAAATATGATGCCTAAATTCGTTGGGAAAAAAAACTCAAAAATTAATTTTTAAAGAAAAAAAGTGTAAACTGCAAACCGCCCGCACATTTGCAAACCCTATCCGCACAAACCGCAAACCGCACTGCGGGCGGTTGCGGGTTGACTTTTTCCCAAACCGCATAGATGCGGGCGGGTCAAAACCGAACCGCAAACCGCACAAAACTGATCCGCGAACACCCCTAATGAATTGAAATAAATGTATTTATTCATCTTGTGAAATTGTATTGAAATGAGAAATGAAAGTTTTGATCACAATGGAAATATTGTGTGGAAGAATGGAAAATGGATAAAATGTTGCATTGCATTTATTGATACATTAACATATCAATTCATTGAAAATGAAGAGATTTGACAGTTTATTTAAGAACTTTGCATTGAGAAAAGAATGTTGAGAAATGTTTTCATGAAATGGTTTTGGGATAAATACGGTGGTAAGTCTTGACAGGTGGTGTAGATCATAGGTGTCGAACCTTCCAGCTGAGACCGGTAAAAATGGCAAATTGGTAGTACTTGTATAGTCTATTTGCAGACACTAGCCTAAGGATTGAAAGGTGGTGTAGATGATAGGTGTCGAGCCTTCTGGTTGAAACCGGTAAAAATGACAAATTGGTAGTACTTGTATAGTCTACTTGCAGACATCAGCCTAGGGATTGAAAGGTGGTGTAGATGATAGGTGTCGAGCCTTCTGGTTGAAACCGGTAAAAATGACAAATTGGTAGTACTTGTATAGTCTACTTGCAGACATCAGCCTAGGGATTGAAAGGTGGTGTAGATGATAGGTGTCGAGCCTTCTGGTTGAAACCGGTAAAAATGACAAATTGGTAGTACTTGTATAGTCTACTTGCAGACATCAGCCTAGGGATTGAAAGGTGGTGTAGATGATAGGTGTCGAGCCTTCTGGTTGAAACCGGTAAAAATGACAAATTGGTAGTACTTGTATAGTCTACTTGCAGACATCAGCCTAGGGATTGAAAGGTGGTGTAGATGATAGGTGTCGAGCCTTCTGGTTGAAACCGGTAAAAATGACAAATTGGTAGTACTTGTATAGTCTACTTGCAGACATCAGCCTAGGGATTGAAAGGTGGTGTAGATGATAGGTGTCGAGCCTTCTGGTTGAAACCGGTAAAAATGACAAATTGGTAGTACTTGTATAGTCTACTTGCAGACATCAGCCTAGGGATTGAAAGGTGGTGTAGATGATAGGTGTCGAGCCTTCTGGTTGAAACCGGTAAAAATGACAAATTGGTAGTACTTGTATAGTCTACTTGCAGACATCAGCCTAGGGATTGAAAGGTGGTGTAGATGATAGGTGTCGAGCCTTCTGGTTGAAACCGGTAAAAATGACAAATTGGTAGTACTTGTATAGTCTACTTGCAGACATCAGCCTAGGGATTGAAAGGTGGTGTAGATGATAGGTGTCGAGCCTTCTGGTTGAAACCGGTAAAAATGACAAATTGGTAGTACTTGTATAGTCTACTTGCAGACATCAGCCTAGGGATTGAAAGGTGGTGTAGATGATAGGTGTCGAGCCTTCTGGTTGAAACCGGTAAAAATGACAAATTGGTAGTACTTGTATAGTCTACTTGCAGACATCAGCCTAGGGATTGAAAGGTGGTGTAGATGATAGGTGTCGAGCCTTCTGGTTGAAACCGGTAAAAATGACAAATTGGTAGTACTTGTATAGTCTACTTGCAGACATCAGCCTAGGGATTGAAAGGTGGTGTAGATGATAGGTGTCGAGCCTTCTGGTTGAAACCGGTAAAAATGACAAATTGGTAGTACTTGTATAGTCTACTTGCAGACATCAGCCTAGGGATTGAAAGGTGGTGTAGATGATAGGTGTCGAGCCTTCTGGTTGAAACCGGTAAAAATGACAAATTGGTAGTACTTGTATAGTCTACTTGCAGACATCAGCCTAGGGATTGAAAGGTGGTGTAGATGATAGGTGTCGAGCCTTCTGGTTGAAACCGGTAAAAATGACAAATTGGTAGTACTTGTATAGTCTACTTGCAGACATCAGCCTAGGGATTGAAAGGTGGTGTAGATGATAGGTGTCGAGCCTTCTGGTTGAAACCGGTAAAAATGACAAATTGGTAGTACTTGTATAGTCTACTTGCAGACATCAGCCTAGGGATTGAAAGGTGGTGTAGATGATAGGTGTCGAGCCTTCTGGTTGAAACCGGTAAAAATGACAAATTGGTAGTACTTGTATAGTCTACTTGCAGACATCAGCCTAGGGATTGAAAGGTGGTGTAGATGATAGGTGTCGAGCCTTCTGGTTGAAACCGGTAAAAATGACAAATTGGTAGTACTTGTATAGTCTACTTGCAGACATCAGCCTAGGGATTGAAAGGTGGTGTAGATGATAGGTGTCGAGCCTTCTGGTTGAAACCGGTAAAAATGACAAATTGGTAGTACTTGTATAGTCTACTTGCAGACATCAGCCTAGGGATTGAAAGGTGGTGTAGATGATAGGTGTCGAGCCTTCTGGTTGAAACCGGTAAAAATGACAAATTGGTAGTACTTGTATAGTCTACTTGCAGACATCAGCCTAGGGATTGAAAGGTGGTGTAGATGATAGGTGTCGAGCCTTCTGGTTGAAACCGGTAAAAATGACAAATTGGTAGTACTTGTATAGTCTACTTGCAGACATCAGCCTAGGGATTGAAAGGTGGTGTAGATGATAGGTGTCGAGCCTTCTGGTTGAAACCGGTAAAAATGACAAATTGGTAGTACTTGTATAGTCTACTTGCAGACATCAGCCTAGGGATTGAAAGGTGGTGTAGATGATAGGTGTCGAGCCTTCTGGTTGAAACCGGTAAAAATGACAAATTGGTAGTACTTGTATAGTCTACTTGCAGACATCAGCCTAGGGATTGAAAGGTGGTGTAGATGATAGGTGTCGAGCCTTCTGGTTGAAACCGGTAAAAATGACAAATTGGTAGTACTTGTATAGTCTACTTGCAGACATCAGCCTAGGGATTGAAAGGTGGTGTAGATGATAGGTGTCGAGCCTTCTGGTTGAAACCGGTAAAAATGACAAATTGGTAGTACTTGTATAGTCTACTTGCAGACATCAGCCTAGGGATTGAAAGGTGGTGTAGATGATAGGTGTCGAGCCTTCTGGTTGAAACCGGTAAAAATGACAAATTGGTAGTACTTGTATAGTCTACTTGCAGACATCAGCCTAGGGATTGAAAGGTGGTGTAGATGATAGGTGTCGAGCCTTCTGGTTGAAACCGGTAAAAATGACAAATTGGTAGTACTTGTATAGTCTACTTGCAGACATCAGCCTAGGGATTGAAAGGTGGTGTAGATGATAGGTGTCGAGCCTTCTGGTTGAAACCGGTAAAAATGACAAATTGGTAGTACTTGTATAGTCTACTTGCAGACATCAGCCTAGGGATTGAAAGGTGGTGTAGATGATAGGTGTCGAGCCTTCTGGTTGAAACCGGTAAAAATGACAAATTGGTAGTACTTGTATAGTCTACTTGCAGAACAAGAAAACAAATATAAGATAGAACATGCAAGATTACAACAACACTAACATGGACCTAAAACAAGAAAACATATATAAAATAGAACATGCAAGATTACAACAAAATTAATGTGAAACTAAAATAAGAAAACAAATAACACAACTACTACAAAACTAAAACAAGAAAATGAATATAGGATAGAATATGCAAGATTACAACAAAAGTAATATGAAACTAAAATAAGAAAATAAATATAAGATACAACATAATATGAAACTAAAATAAGAAAATAAATATAAGATAAAACATGTAAAAATGAAAGAATTGAAAATTCACCTTGCAAAGAAAGATTGAATTTCTTGATTTTCAAACTTCCTCTTGATCACCCTCAAGGTTGTGAATTATGATCTTAATCCTCAATTCAAAAGCTTGGAATTTGAGCTTAAAATGATGGTTTTGAACAAGTGTATGATCACTCTTTTCTTGGCAAGAATACTCTCTCTTTGGTTAAGGCTTTGAGTGATTTTTGACAATGGGAGATGAGATCTAAGAGGCTATGTAACTTCAGTAGTTTGGCAAAACAACTCTCTTGTTTTTTAGACTTATTTTCCCTCAAATTCTAACACAATTTCAGCATTCTCTCCCTACCCTTCTCTTCTTTAAAATCCTCCCCTCAATTCAAGACTAGAGCTCTCATTATATAGCCAATGCAAGTGGGCAATGGTAGAAGACAAAGTGGAGTTAATGGGAGACAGTGTATAATGGAGGTGAATGATGAATGGTGATGGTGTGGTGTGCTTTAGGAAAATGGATTATGACTTGAGATGGTGGGATATGATTATGAAAGTAGATAGTGAGTGGGGATGGTGGGATGTGATTATGAAAGTAGGTAGTGAGTGGGGATGGTGGGGTGTAATTATGAAAGTGGATGGTGAGTGGGGATGATGGGATGTGATCATGAAAGTAGATGGTAAATGGAGATGGTGGAGTGTGATTATGAAAGTGGATGATGAGTGGACATGGTGGGATGTGTAGATGATGAGTGGGGATGTTGGGGGATGAGTGGGTGCACTTGAATGGATCAAAAAATGGCAATGGGGTGTCCCAACTGAACTAAAACTAAGAAAAACAGGGTTGCTGTTGTTTTGGGTCGAGTCAACAAAATCTGTTATTAAGCCCAATTTCAAACGGGCATATCTCCCTCATATGGACTTGGGTTTAGGTGGTTCTTAAGTCTAAATTGAATCCACAGAAGTCTACTTTCCAATGGTTATGGCCTCACAATTAAATTCCAAGTGTACAAAGAGATATACCTACTTTAGTGAAGGCTGTTCATTTCCTTCGGGCACATGTTAACAAAATTTGCTTTTAAATCCCAACTTTAAATGGGCATATCTCCCTTATATGGACTTGTTTTTAGGTGGTTCTTGGGTCTAAATTGAAGCCCCAGAAGCCTACTTTCCAATGGTTATGACCTCACATTTAAATTTCAAGTGTACAAAGAGATATGCCTAATTTATTAAAGGCTGTTCATTTCCTTCTTAATGATTTGATGCTCATTCTTTTCCTAAACTAGTTTTCTTTCATCCCCTCCTATGTCCTTCAGATCCATACCTATAAAGAAGATGTTTTTAAATATTTTTTTCAAAGAGTTCATCTCCCTTCCATTTATTTCCACTTTGTCCTTACTCAGTTTACTGAAAAGTGTAATATTTCAATCGAAATGGGAGCCTCAGAACATCGTAAAAACATTTTAAAAAAAAATTATTTTGAAAAGAGGGTTTTAAGGTCAAAAATAGTTTGGCCAAAAAATGTTTAAAGGTTGGGATTAAAGCTCAAATTCCATTTTTCTTGTTGAGGATTCTGTGAGAAACACATTCTAATCATCATCATCAGGTAATCAATAGAAAGCGCCCAAGTCTTAGGGCTGGTCAAAATGGGGTGTCTATAGTTGCCCCTCTTTGACAGAGCTCGAAGTCATTGCATGACGTGAGTGAATGTCAAAGCCCGAAGACGACCCTTTTGACAAGGTTGTAAGACTTGGGCAAACAAACAAGATGCAATGCAAGTGGTTGAACCCAAAGGTTGCCTATGTATCCCTTTGCAAAGAATCAAACCAGCGTAGTTCAGGGGCAGAATGCAAATGATATGCTCAAAATGTAGTTTGAAAGTTGGACTTACACGCTTCGTGAAGCCGATTATTTTTGAAAAACTTATGATCATGGAATGAGCAATGTGATAACATGAATGAAAAGCTTAAATCAAAACAAATAGCAAGTCATGTCTCACACAGAAAGAAGTAACGAATAACGAGATGGTGCAACCACTAAGAAACATCTCCTCGCATTGTATGTGAAAAGCTAGGGAAGACCTCAACCAAGAGAAACCAACAACCTAACGCGTCTCACGCGAGAGGAGGAATGTGAACTTGAGATCCAAACGCGTCTCACGCGAGAGAAGTATAGTGAAGTTGAGATCCAAACGCGTCTCACGCGAGAGGAGTATAGTGAACTTGAGATCCAGACGCATCTCACGCGAGAGGAGGAATGAGAACTTGACATCCAAACGCGTCTCACACGAGAGGAGAAAAGTGAGCTTGAGATCCAAACGCGTCTCATGCGAGAGGAGTATAGTGAACATGAGATCCAAACACATCTCACGCGAGAGAAGGGATGAGAACTTGACATCCAAACGCGTCTCACGCGAGAGGAGAAAAGTGAGCTTGAGATCCAAACGCGTCTCATGCGAGAGTAGTATAGTGAACTTGAGATCCAAACGCGTCTCACGCGAGTGGAGGAATGTGAACTTGAGATCTAAACACATCTCACACGAGAGGAGTATAGTGAACTTGAGATCCAAACGTGTCTCACGCAAGAGGAGGATAGTGAACTTGAGATTCAAACGCGTCTCATGTGAGAGGCGTATAGTGAACTTTAGATCCATACACGTCTCGCATGAGAGGAGGTAAGTGAGCTTGAGATCCAAACGCATCTCACGTGAGAGGAGGCAAGTGAGCTTGAGATTCAAACGCGTCTCACGCGAGAGGAGTATAGTGAACTTGAGATCTTAACGCGTCTCACGCGAGAGAAGGAATGTGAACTTCAGATCCAAACACGTCTCACGCGAGAGGAGTATAGTGAACTTGAGATCCAAACGCATCTCACGTGAGAGGAGGATAGTGAACTTGAAATCTAAATGCGTCTCACGCGAGAGGAGGGAAGTGAACTTGAGATCCAAACGCGTCTCACGCAAGAAGAGTATAGTGAACTTGAGATCCAAACGCGTCTCACACGAGAGGAGTAATGTGAACTTGAGATCCAAACGCGTCTCACGCGAGAGGAGGATAGTGAACTTGAGATTCAAGCGCGTCTCACGCGAGAGAAGGAAAGTGAACTTGAGATCCAAATGCGTCTCACGCGAGAGGAGTATAGTGAACTTGAGATCCAAATGCGACTTACGCGAGAGGAGTAATGCGAACTTGAGATCCAAACGCGTCTCACGCGAGAGGAGTAAAGTGAACTTGAGATTCTAATGCGTCTCACGCGAGAGGAGGAAAGTGAACTCGAGATCTAAACACGTCTCACGCGAGAGGAGTATAATGAACTTGAGATCCAAACATGTCTTACACGAGAGGAGTAATGTGAACTTGAGATCCAAACGCATCTCACGCGAGAGGAGTAAAGTGAAGTGGAGATCCAAATGCGTCTCACGCGAGAGAAGTATAGTGAACTTGAGATCCAAATGCGTCTCACGCGATAGGAGTAATGTGAACTTGAGATCTAATCGCGTCTCACGCGAGAGAAGTATAGTGACCTAGAGATCCAAACGCGTCTCATGCGAGAGGAGTATAGTGAACTTGAGATCCAAACGCGTCTCACGAGAGATGAGGAATGTAAACTTGAGATCCAAACGCGTCTCACGCGAGAGGAGGAATAGTGAATGAATCCAAACGCGTCTCACGCAAGAGGATAAATAATGAATGAATCCAAACACGTCTCACGCGATAGGATAAATAATAAACGAATCTAAACGCGTCTCACGTGAGAGGATAATTTGTGAATAAATCCAAACGCGTCTTACGCGATCGAGTAAATAACTGACAAGGGATAACCATTACATGTAGAAGCCACGAAAGCCGCTTTTCTTCCTGATCATATTCACAACTTTCCCTATTCTCTAACGGGGTGACAGACTAGGTTGGTTCAGTATCCAGAATTGCGGCGGATACAAGCTACCTCAACCTATGGGGCTGCCATACAAATTTCAAGCTGGGAATACACCCCTGGGTATTTAAACCAGACTTTAGTCTCGGAAATTCCAAACCTTTGCGTTTTAGGCATCGCCATTCGAACTCTAGTTTTCACCGTCGCAGTTGGTCTCCTAGGAACTCATTGCAAACACAGGCAGGTGGCTATAACAGACTGCCTGAAGTTGTTCGGGCACGACAAACCCCAAAGGAATTGCACCTCTAGAGGATTTAAGGTCTCCTAGACCATTGAAGTCATTTGGGCATGACAAACACCAAAAGAATTGCACCTTTAGAGGATTTAAGGTCTCCTAGACCTGAAAAAGAACACCAGGCGCACTTGCTATTTTTAACCGATTGGGTGGTGTGAACAGAGAGGCGTACCTGCTGTTTTTTAACTGATGGAATGGCCATGGATGCCGTTTTACTTCTTAATCATATTTACAACTTTCCCTATTCTCCAACGGGGTGACAAACTAGGTTGGTTCAGTATCCAAAATTGAGGCGCATACAAGCTACCTCAACCTATGGGGCTGCCATACAGATTTCAAGCCGGGGATACACCCCTGGGTATTTAAACCAGACTTTAGTCTCGAAAATTCTAAACCTTTGCGTTCTAAGCATCGCCATTTGAACTCTAGTTTTCACCGTCGCAGTTGGTCTCCTAGGAACTCATTGCAAACACAACCATGATAATACACACAGATATTTACATATAAATACACACAGATATTTACATACAGACAGAATACATACATATACATAGATTATACAGTATATACGACACAAATATATACGGACCTACACACAGATATATTTAGTGTAATATAGGTGGGGAATATTTTGTTTGCAGCCGTCAGTGGGAAGATGTCGTTACTGAGAAGGCATATTCCATTTGCTGACGTCGACACACGTATGCAAAACATGAAAAAAGAAAGGAAAATCACAAAATGGATGGACACAGGATACGGGGTTTCGAACCCCTGACCTCAAGCTTGTCTCTTGGTCCCTCAACCACAAACCACTAATCCCAAGTCACTCTTATGACCAAATGTTCAAACAAATATATATACATAGATATGAGACATATACAGAAAACGAAAACAAAACAAAAGAAACATTTGTTGTGGGGTTCGAACCCCTGACCTCGGGCTCAGCCTTTCAGCCTTCAACCACTGAGCCATGCCACTCTTGTGACAAAATATACAAATAAATATATATATATATATATACTATACAAGAGATATATATACATAAAACCAAAACAAACCAAAACAAGCACTCGATGTGGGGTTCAAACCCCTGACCTCAGGCTTAGGCTCTCCGAATCCTCAACCCACTGGGACAAACCACTGAACCCAAGCCACACCTGTGACCCAAATGTTCAAACAAATATATTTATTACATAGTTATACAATATATATACATATATGCGTAAATATACAATTCTCCCGCTTCTCTCACTGTATTTGACACGCGGGCTTGCTTTTGTGTCGGCTAGCCGACAAAAGTAGGCCTCCTCGATTTGTAAGCTTGCCTCGGCCCTCTCTCCTTCTTTGTCTTTCTCTCTCGTCTTCTTCTTCTCTTCTTTCTTTTCTCTTCTTCTGTCTCTTCTCCATCACTCTTCCATCTTCCTCCTCATTCTTCTCTTCCTCTTCTATTTTTTTCCATTTCTCTGCGACTCCCTTCTTTTCTCTCCTTTCCTATACATGGCTTCGTCCTTCTGTCTCTTCTCCATCACTCTTCCATCCTCCTCATCTTTCTTCTCTTCCTCTTCTATTTTTTGCCATTTCTCTGCGACTCCCTTCTTTTCTCTCCCTTCCTATACATGGCTTCGTCCCGCCCTCTCTCTCTCTCTCTCTCTCTTTCCGGATCTTAATGATCCATCGAGCTTTTTTGGGCCGAGTGCCCTTACTCCCACTCTTTCTGTCATTCCTCTTCCTAACCTCCCTATAATGTCGATTGAGCAAATCATGGCAGCTCAATCTGACATAAAAGCCAATCACTACACACTGCAGTCCTGTATGGAGACGGTGACTGCGGTCACCAAATTGGCTCATCGACTGCAAAATAGGACAACTGAGGTACACCAAGTCAATGCCCAACTCACCCTGCTTCAGCGTATGTACAAAGATGCGCGAGCTGAGATTTGGGCACTGAAGGTTGAAAACAAAGAGCTGAAACGGCAAGCCACCTCCATGGCCAGATTTGGGGCTCCCTCATACTTTGCCTTTGATGGCCGGCGATGAGTCGACTCTCTCGGCGGAAGCACTGTGGTAGTTCTCGGTGGAAGTACTGGAGTAGGGCCTTTGAAAGTTGACGACAAAAAGAGGAAGAACTTGGCGACGGAAGAGCCGGGTAAGTGAAATCGGCGTGTGACCGGCATCGGCAAAGAAAGAAGAAGAAGATCCTTCCCTCTCTCTTTTTTTTTTCTTTTTCTGGACTTTGTATTTTTTTTTTCTTTTTCTGGGCTTGATGTTTCTCTCTTTTTGTTTTGTTTTGGAGTGGGCAAGTAGAGCTTCAGCTCTTTTTTTTGTATTTTTTTTTTGTCTCTGTAATCCGGGAGGTCATCCTCTGTAATCAATAAAATTAGTTTCATTTTGCACATTTAATGGCGTGACTGACATATCACTTTGAGTTTGAAAATACTTTTGTTTGATTGAATTTGAGAATGATTGAAATTTGAACTTTGAATTGGACATTGATCCATACTGACCTGAATAAAAGCAAAACTGACTCAACGCAAGAAAAAAAATGAAGTAAAACAATCCAAACACATTTATACACTGACTAGTATGAACTACACTGACTGGTATGAAAGGAACACACTTATATTCACTGACACCCTGACTGGTATAAATACACTGACTGGTATAAATACACACTTATATACACTGACTGGTATGAATACCTTAACTGGTATAAATACACTGACTGGTATGAATACACACTCATATACATTGACGAGTTGACTCGAGCGGTGGAGAAGACAGAATCTCTGACTCGACTATGCCGCTAATTCATTACCTTGACCCCCTTTTTTTTCTAGATTTTTTGAAAAAATGTTTTGATCAACATGAGAGTTAGATTAGCATACTTATTCCATTTTCTGTTTTGAAATCATGCAAGCTAAGTTGTGAGCACTGAAAATTTTCCTTTTTTTAAAATTCGAAGAATCGTCTGGTTCTGCAAAAATGGAACAATTTTCGAGAAAAATTAGTTAGCTTCATTCAAATTAATCAAAACCTATTTTTGCAAATGGCCACCCAAACAACAGGGAATCAACCATCGGGGTGCATAGCCCCAAGCCAGATAATCTCGAAGATTAATGGTGATAACCGAACCGAACCGATTCAAACTTAATGAAGCCGAGCGGCCGAACTGTACTAAACCGCTGAATCGAACCGAACTGAACCAAGTTGAATTGAACCAACTGAACCGAGCATAACGAATACAGACCAAGCAAACGTGGATAGGACAACCAAGTCGACTAAAGATACACCAATCAAATATGGACGAAATTAATGAGTTAACAAAAATTATTGGGACCGAACTTCAAGATGAAGCTACCTACGTATCCCAAAGATAGGAATCAGACCATCGTAGTTTTGGCCAAGGTTCACTCGGGTATTGACACTCTCCTTTTGTGCTCTAACTTTTTCCATAACCACCCTTTCGGGTTTTCAACTTTGCGAGCTTTTCATTTTTTATTTTTGTTTTTCATTCTGTTCATTTCATTATTTTATTTGTTTTGAGTTTCTATTTTTTTGTTTTTCTGCTCTAACTTTTGCCTGGGTCGCCCTTCCGGGTTTTCAGCCCAGCGAGCCTCTCGAAGGTTACTTTTATTTTAACTTGTCCATGTTGATTGGGTGTGAAATCTCTAGGCCATCTATAAGAACAACTGCTACACTTGACTAGTAGATATGATGATGTGGGGACTAGGCTAATTGGGGTCTGAATTTGCCCCTAGTGTTGCCCCTAGTGTAGTGGATAGGAACTCGACTGTCCTTCAATAATAAAATTCATTCTCTCAAATTCTGGGTTTTGCCTTTTTGGGCGGTCTTCATTGGGAAACGATTCAGTTTTAACTCTTTGATCACATCTAACCTTTTGCCCCTAGTTCAAGGGCTGCTTCAAATCTAAATCACATTCGGCCTTCTTGCCCTTAGTTCAAGGGTTGCTTCCAATCTGAATCACAGGCCCTACATAGTTCTGGCTAAGGTTTGCTTGGGTATTGACACTCTCCTTTTATGCTCTAACTTTTGCCAAAGCCGCCTTTTCGGGTTTTCAACCTTGCGATCTTTTCATTTTTTTTTTTATATTTTATGCTCTAACTTTTGCTTGAGTCGCCCTTCTGGGTTTTCGGCCTAGCGAGCCTCTCAAGGGTGGTACCTTATTGCCCCTAGTTCAAGGGCTGCCTCTATTTCAGCTATGCAAGCCTCGCACTTTTGTCCATAGTTCAAGGGTTGTTTCAAATCTGAATCACATTTGACCTTATTGCCCCTAGTTGAAGGGTTGCCTCCATTTGAATCACATCATGGCCCCTAGTTCAAGGGCTATTTCCAATTCAGCAACGCAAGCTTACATTTTGAATAATCATTGAATACTTCGAATCAAGGTTTGAAAGCTAAGGAGCTAAGGAGGTCAGACCTCGAGTCAAGAGAGATCCAATGTTGTATAATCAATTCTAGGCATGTCTTCGTAGGATCACGCACAAACAGTTTTTGAAATCTTTTCACAAAGTGACTAATCACTCGTACTCTTACAAAGACAAGACAAAACCAATTTGGACCAAGCCAGGATCCTTCTCAGTACCCACATTAACAAAAATGATTTTATTCATCAAAGGCTTAGCACACCTCTCTTCCTCTCAATTGATCAAAATTTACAAATCCTGAGGAAATTCTTCCTCTTTTTTTTCTTTTTTTTTTTTATCAGAGTTTTGGCAAACGTTTTGAAAAACTTTGGTCAATGCGATGATTTAAAGGCACAGAGAAGTAGGCAGACTCTATGTGTAACAAGCCCGCGGGGGGCCTCATGCTACAGTTCGGACTCGATTTGTGTCACGGTTCTAAATCTGAACCAAAGAGTCCAAATCTGGCAAATCGTTTTGAGAAACAGATTTTTGAAAAAGTAGTGCCAAACATGGACTGCTTTGCCAGATACAGAGTCGCCACCTAAATATTTTTAAAATGGGAGAATTTAGGAAACCCTGACTCGGTGCCGAAGGCCACGTGTCCGTCATCACCGGAGTTGTCTCGGCTCGGGAGCTTGGGTACGATCGGGGAAGGTCAGCTATGAGCACCCCCTTTCGCCCGGTCCGAAGACCGGCCTCTACTAACCGTGATATCCGTTTTTGAAAACTTTACGTGCTCTTTATTCCGATTATCAGCTAGAATTACTATGTTATGCGCACAGCAAACAAGTATAGACTAGATATTGCCTAATTTGGGAATAAACATTGCATATCCGTTTGTTTTGAAAATGCTTTGGAATTGCTACTCGCAAGTAGGCTAAAATACGGATTTCAACGAGTTTTTCCAACTCAAACAATCCAACTCCACCCACAGGCATTCAAGCAGTTTATAACACATAAGCATCTAGCCACATGTTAAGCATGCTGTCATGGCAACATTCACACTCATGCGATGTGCTAAAAGCGGAAATACTTACATCGTACTCCGTGCCAAAACAAAGAACTCGTTAGCAAAACATGCATGATCCAAGTCCATGTTGAGTGTCTAATGCATCGCATACAAAGTGTTGCTAGAATAGCTCGGCTACCACTGAAACATGACATGTGAAATGCACAATTATCACGTATTCAGTTTGGAATTAAAGTATTGATGCAGTTAGCGTGATGTACCGAGCCTAATGCATGCAATACAAATGCATGGATGCACACATGCATAGCATGAGGTATGCTAAATTAAACGTGCCCTAATCTACCATCGTAAGCAGGTAAAATAAAAGGAAGAAAGACGTGAGGTTGGAAGACATACACACACTCACGCACACTTATTACATATTTCTCTCACTCGGAGGGACCGAATAAATATTACAAATTAATTAACTACGCAAGCTAATTAATATTACAAATTGCCTAATTTAATTAACAAATTAAATAGACTAATTAAAACAGGAAAACGCCTCGGGAAGCGCGCCACCATGCACAAGCTGCCTCTGTTTTCCTTCTTTTCCTCCTCTGGAGGCTGTCAAAGCCTCAGGACTGATCCCTTGGACAGAGAGATCACCACCGGCTGAGTGGGGTCATCACCGGCACTGGGATGTGGCCATCGGCCACAAAATTGAAGCTTGCGGAGAGAAATTGTTGCGCGTCGGCAGAGTATTCCTGCAGAACCTGCAACTCACAGCAACAGAGGGCAAGGCAAAGCATGGTAGCACATTTCAAGGCATATATGCATCAACCATGTCTCTTATCATTGTAATGACTCAAAGGGACATGTGCCTCGGTTCTCGGACCGCCAATCACGCATTTCTACGCATGATGGCCCAAAGAACCAAGCATGCAACTTTGATTTCAAATGCATGCAAACCAATCAAACAAATTAGGCCTAATTCCTATCACTAATTCAAGGAACAAGGCATGCATGTAAGATGCAATGCAACCTAAGCATACAAGCTAAGGATGCAACATGGCATGGCAGGGCACTTATGCAAGCATACAAGCATACATATGGCAATGTAAATAGATGGAAAGGTGGTCTTAGACATGAATTAGGCAGCTCTAAAATAGGCCTAAAACAGTAGCCAAAGTGCTACAAAATGAGGGCTAAATGGCATGCACACACACATGCACATAAGGACCAACACTTAAGCACAAATCAAACAACATTCAAGCACACTTGAAAGGGGGAATCAAGAGTAATTAGCATGCAACATAAGCATTGAAATCATGTCATAAAATGATGCCAAATCATATCAAGCAAGACAAGCAGATGCATGTAAGCATGGTCTAAGTACTTGAGGCAAGTCATGAAGCTTTGAAGCATGTTTATCACAACAAACATGGCATGCATTAAGCAACCTAAAACAGGTTTTTAGCACATAACATAAAGCCCAAAAGACCACTTAGATGGCATCTAGATGGCTCAAAAAAACAAAGGCATGCAAAGGCACCAAAACATGGAGCAATGCTACACAAGCTTATGAGGCATTAAAGAGGCATGCAAGGCAATCAAACAAGCATGGAAATGGGACTGAAATGGCATATAGAATGATCCCAAATCACCAAAACAATGCAAAGATGCCATGCTACACATGCACATACTCAAGGGGCCATACCAAGCCCAAATACAGAAGGAGCATTACAATGCATGCTAAAATCGACCCAAACAACTTATGGACAGACCTAAACATGGCAAAATAAGCACATAATCTTCACAAGACTAAAGCCTAAAACATGCTCCAACAAAGGCTAACAACCTAAGGCACATTAAGGCACAAACATGGCATTACATGGCAAACTATGCTAAGCATGCATGAAGCTCCAAAACCAACTTGAAATCAGTGTATATTATGGATATATAAGCATGAAAAACAAACCAAACATGCTCAACACACACTCAAGCATAGGCTCCTTAAGAGACCAAAATATGCCTTTTCAAGGACAACAAGGAGAGGGGGTGGCCCTCTCCTTCTTGGACTTCAAATCATCATATTCACCACTGAAATCCCTCAAGATTTCAGTGGTGAAGAGACCTCAACACCAAATCCCGGAGCTAACACAAAATGGCTCAAAAAGAGGCCTTTTGAGGCCTAAGGGTGGTTAACAACCCTCAAACCACAAACACTCTTAATAACAATAAAGAGGGCCTAAAAACAGACTTTTTTATTTGTTATACAATAAGCACAAAAACAGCTTCTAAGATAGGTATATAAATCAATGCAAAAATGGGGGAAAAAAGGACTAGAATCTCACCCTTGAAGAGCCCCTTTGCAAATGATGCTCCAATGGCCTCCTTTGGCTCCAAACCAGTCAAAGAAACTCAAGAACAAGCCGTTAAACATTGATTACTGATAATTGAACTGATTATAAGTACTGAACTGACTGACTGAAATTGAAAAACCGAATTGACTGAGTACATGTTAGTTAATTGCATTTTATCTGTTGAAAGTATGATTATCTGTTCGTGTTCATATGTTTAAACTGCTAATTGAAGGCCTTATCGGCGGCCGAATCCGAAACCGATTAGTGTTTATGATCCTTAGAATTAATGTGATTTTATTACTAATAATTAATCTGAAAATTGATTAGGTATGATTAAATTAGATTAAATATCGATTAATCGCATAGTTTGATTTAATTACCGTTCCGCCACTTAGTGGACCACTATCCTCTGAACCTTGTATACACTCCATGTATTGATCAAACAAACATTTTCTTTCCCTCTTCTTGCCTCAACCGACCAAGTTAGAGAGAGAGAGAGGAGTTGAGTTGTTCTTAGAAGATTTGCTTGATCTTGCTTGGAATTGGAGTGTTGATTGCTACTTTGAGCTCCTAGACTTGAACACAAGACAAAGGTAGGACATTCATCTTCTTGTTGTTGCTTAGAATCCTTTCTTGCACAATTCATGCTTTAATTGTAGAGTTAAAGCCATGTTTTGGTGCATACTGTTGAATTGAAGCTCATTCCATGCTTGCATGTGTTCTTGGTTGAGTTTTGAGTGTTTTCCATGGCAAAAAATGTTACCATGCCATGTCCATGTTTTGAGAATAGTCCATGATTTCACCATGTTTTGAAAAGAATGGCTCCTTAGAGCCATCAAATTGAGCTCTTGAATTGATTTGAAATTCCAGCATGTTAGCATGGTCTTCATGCTTTTCTTGAAATGGTTTGAAATTAAGCGTGGATTAAACCACCCTTGGGCTTTGATTTCTCAAAATGAGCTTAAAAACATGTTATTCTATGTGTTTATAGAAATGTTTTTCCAGAAAATGAGCCAAGAGGATCTGTTTTGCATGCATTTTAACTGAGTTTGAGCTTGGAGGTGCAATCTGGAATTCCCAGATTCCCTGCGACTTCCGCTCTCGAGCGGGAATTGGCGCTCGAGCGGAGAATCCGAGGCAGTCAGCATCTCTCTGCATTGTTTTACCAGTCCGCTCGAGCGGAGAGATCGGGCGTCGAGCGGAGATTTCAACCCATCCAGGTACTTTTACAGTAACGCTCGAGCGGAAAAGTTTACGCTCGAGCGTTGTACCTTTGTTAATGCATGACCGCTGAGCGGGAAAACCTGCGCTTCCGAGCGGCGACTCTGTTTTCTGAAAATGCTTTTTATGTACATCTTTGCATCCTCATCCCATTCTAGGCATTCTTAGGCCTAGTTTAAGGCGTCTTGTTGGGATAAGACATAGAGCCACACCGCAGGCATTAGGGGTAAGTTATTATCTTCCCAATTGTGTGGCTTAGTGTGTTCATCTTGTACTGTGTAGGTGTTGGCGCGACTGAAGAGACAACGCCCTCTAGCATACTGTAGCCCAAAACTCCCTGTGAGTAACGATTGTGTAAAGATATGTTCACAAAATGATTATCTTCTGAACAAAACTGGAACTGTACTGTTTTCTGAACTGATTACTGTTATTGAATGAATGTATGTTCCTATATTTCTGAACTGTATTGTGGCATCCTAAGCACCTACCTGTTTACTGTACCTGTGACAGAAATCTCTGTCGCGTTCCCTTGTTGGAACCACTAACTGTTTACTGACTGATGGCCATCATTACTCGCTCGGTCTTTGTTAAAGACCTACTGTTGTACGTGTACTGTTTAATGCCGTAATGGGATGTACCGCATATGACTGTTCTGACTGAACAACTGAACTAAACTGTCTAATGAACTGTTTCATTACTGTAAAGGACATTCATCTCAACCTCTTTACGCATTATGTTATTCACTGGGCTTTAGCTCACTGCTCATATATATATGCTAGGTGTTCAGGCACCAGACCGCAAGCTAGGGAGCGTCAGGGTTAACTCCTGTTTTGTCAGTCAACCATTGTGCCTCATCGCGAGTTCCGAGCCTATTGCGTTATAGGCTTAGGGGTGTTTTTACACTTACCCCCTTCTGTACTGTTACTGTACTGTATAGTTGAATGTTTCCGTAACTGTTGATGTAGGGATTGAGTCCCTAAATTCTGAATGATGTTAAATATTGCATACTGTTCTGTACTGTTTATGTATTGATGGTATTGAAAAATCTTTTTGGCATAACAGACTTTCCACAGCTCAATATGAACATTATTTTAACTTACTGTATTGCGCCTTTCCGCCAGGCCCTGTACTACTTGTTTTTACTGTATTAACTATTCTGTAGGGCCTTTCGGTAATCTTCGGATTTTTTACTGGCCGGTTACTCGGTGCTAAACCCATAGGGCCCGGGTTGGGGGTCGTGAACACACTGGTGTTTGTGTGGCAATAGTGAGGACACAAAACAACCTAGTGAACCAAAATGAGAAGGGAAAGGAGAGATAGAAATGTTATGTAACTCAAAAAACCCTAAAACTAAGAAGGGGCCTTTTCCTGCTCTTGGTCCCTTTTTCTTTCTCTTAAAAAAACTTGGTTTTTCTTTAAAAGTCCCCTCCTCTTTTCCTTAGAGTGCTTCTCTCTATATGCCTCTTTGTAAAGCTTACAAGACAAGCTTGCAAGAGGGAGTCCCTCCATAGCACGTGTATGGAAGGGGAGCAAAAAGCGAGACAGCTGTCTAAAAATATCCCCTGGGCCCCAAAAAAAGGCCCAAAAGATGAACAGCAATCGCCCGGCCAAAAATGCCCATCTTGGCGAAAGAAGTGCCGACCGGCCAAACAAGTGGCTGACCGGCAACAAATAGTGCCGGCCGGCAAAACTATAATTGCCGTGGCAGCAAACGCAGCCGGTGGGCATCTAGCCACTTGCCGGTGATGGGTAGGGATGGTACAGAGCCTACTCCTGCCTCCTCAAGGCAAGATGCACTAGTGTTGGTGCAAGCCAGACACTAAAATCGGTCGATGTTCGGAGATCCTGAGGTCCATAGGCACGCGAGCCGAGGCCTCCGGAACTCCAACGAACACAACATGGATTATCAACACGAGTGTCCAACGGTGACGTCCAAGTCTGAGGACGGTCAAAAATGGGGTGTCTACACTATGACATTTTTTTAATTTATTTTATTTTATTTTTTTTTGTTTTTGAATAAGAGACTATGACTCAAGCCAAACAAACAACAGACCCCTCAGCAATGGACAACAGACCTCAAAAAGAAAATGACAAAGAAGTCGTAGACAGGAACAGAAAATGTCCTAGGTTAAGCACTTCTCGAAATCCAACTCTGACTCACCTAGCTACTCGAGCCTGACCCTAACTCTACAAACTTGGTGGAGTTCAATTTAGACCCTCAGGCCTTCCGTTTGGGAACAATGCTAATTTAGTAACTTCTTTGTCCTATTTGGCTACAAAAGTAAGGTAAAAAAAAACTTATATGTTTGGGATGACTTTTTTGGCTAATTCGAAAAGATGTGCCAAAAGTAAGAGAAGAGAAGAGAATCTTTGACTTTTTGGTATGAGTTGTTGGCTTTTTGGCTAAAAAAGGTAACTTTTTGAACTTTTTGGCTAAAAAGTAAAGAAAGTCCCCTAAATCCACGGGGCCTCTCATACGCAATTCCAGAATCAGATAAAACCATTCTCAAATTGCTAAGTCAAAGTGTGGGCCCATTCCACAACATTCATAATATAAGTCTCGGCATTACGTAAAATGATCATCCCCAATTACATAAAAACGTGAAAACTTCAATTATGCCCTCAAACTTAAAACAACACTTAAATCCCACAAAGCTGAAATGCTGAACTCACTCATTCGAATTTGAGACCCCCCACTGTAAGATCCAATCATTGCAACATAACACAATAGTAGGAAAGAACAAACACCCCTTGGAGGGTAAGGGTTATCTTGTACTAGCTTTTGAAATGATCTAAGGGTTCATATTCAAAACAAGCGGTATGCATACATTCTAGAACACCTGGGAGAGCATCAATGTCCTATTTTTGAAAGGTACTATA
>NW_021024933.1:2267408-2284059 GCF_004153795.1 Camellia sinensis | reverse complement strand
GCTTGTTCGCAGGACGTCAAACATGTAAGTTTTTATGCTTTAGCATCCCGTTTGTGTGTTTTTTTCTTACTATGTTAGCATTCTACCATAAGGCTATTTGCTTATATGATATAACTCTATGAATGTCAGTGGATGGAGGTTGTGTTGCTTAATTTGGAATAATGTTGATTTTATGTTAGTAAACTCAATTTATTTAGGTTGTACATCTTCAAAACTCTTTCAAAACTACATTAAATCAAGTTGTTCTCAAAGTGGGTGACATAGTCTATACTTGTATGCTTCACATAGTAAATTTTAGGATTTATTAAATAATCAGAACATGAACATATAAGAGAACTAAAATTCATATCATGATTAGTAAAGGCCGATCTTTTGATCGGGTGAGTGGGGGTGCTCAATTAATGACCTTTCTCCTCTCATACCTAAGGTTCCGAATCGAGTCAACTTTGGTTATGGCGAACAGTGGCCTTGGCACGAGTCATGGGTTTCCTAATTTCCCAAATATTAGGTGGCGACTCTGAGATTTGATGACGAGTCCATTTATGGAAAAGGTTTTGCAATAAAATGGATTTCAATAAAGTTGTCAAATCTGGACTCTCATTTATGTTTCACATTGCACTCGTGAGACTAGATCAAAGAGATCTCGGGAGTCCGAACTATTTAACGCGCGCGGGTATGCCCCGGGCATGTTACAGTTTCTGGCGGCTCTGTGGGGATTTTATGAGACCATGACTCGAACTCCATGATATGACTTTTATTTTCAATATATGTTTATTGCATTGCATGCATTTGTACACTTAAAGTCCTATGTTGCCCTGATACTGGTGGGAAGCACAAGCACACTTTTTGTGACACTTCTCTACATTACTTGGAGGCCTTGTGTTATAACCTTTTGAGATCTGAAGGTTCTCAGACTTTGAAGAGAGGCTATGTTGACTCTTCTGATTTCCTAAGATCTTCGTTGGTTATGGCCCGAAGGACTCTTTGGTAATGTCACATTGACTTTAACCCCTGAAGTAAAGCCAACCTTGTCATATAGTGAGCTATAGTACCTTTCAAAATTAGGACATGATGCTCTCTCCATGTCTAGAATGTATGATACGCTTGTTTGAATAGTGAACCTGATAATTTCAAAAGCTAGTACAAGATACCCTACCCTCCAGTGGGTGTTTGTTTCTTTCTTACTATGTGTTATGTGGCAATGTATTGGATCTATACAGGGGGTCTCAAATTCGAATGAGTGGTTCAGGCATTTCAGCTTGTGGGATTTAGTGTGTTTTTAGTGAGGGACATAATTGGAAGTTCCGTTTTTATGTAATTGGGGAGTGATTATCTACTGAATGCACGAGCTTTATTTTGAATGTTGTGGATGGCCCACACTTTGACTAGCCAATTTGAGAATGGTTTTATTCTGAGTTCTGAATTGAGTATGCCCTGATTCTTGTTTAAATTTTTGAAACTCATCAACAATCCTAAGCCAAATCTTAAGCAGTTAAATGGGTCTAATGGCTCGAGTCAGCCTAGTGAGTCAGAGTCTGTTGATTTCGAGAGTGCTAACCTAGACATTTCTGTCCTGTCTACGACTTCTTTGTCATTTTCTTTTGAGTCTGTTGTCCTTGCTGAGTTTTGTTGTGTTGCTGAGTCATAGTCTCTTTTCAATAAAACAAAAAATAAAAAATAAAAAAATGTCATAGAGTCTGCCTACTTCTCTTGCCTTTAAATCATCAACATTGACCAAAGTTTATTCAAACGTTTCCAAACTCTGATAAAAAAAATAAAAAAAACAAAACAAAGAGGAAGAATTTCTCGGGATTTTGTAATTTTTGATCAATTGAGAGGAAGAGAGGGCATGTGCTAAGCCTTTGATGAATAAAATCATTTGTTATGTGGTAATGATAAGGATGCCTGGCTTGGTCCAAATGGTTTTGTTTTGTCTTTGTAAGAGTACAGTGATTAGCAGCTTTGTGAAGATTTCAAAAACTGTTTTTTGCGTGGATCTACAAGACATGCCTAGAATTGATTATACAAACAAACTTGGAATCCTCTTGACTCGAGGTCTTGACCTCGCTTAGCTCTTTAGCTTTTCAACTTGATTCGAGATTATCAATTGATCATTCAAATGTAAGCTTGCGTTGCTGAATTGAAATAACCCTTGAACTAGGGCCATGATGTGATTCAAATGGAGGCAGCCCTTCAACAGGGCAATAAGTGTCAAATGTGATTAGTTTGAAACAACCCTTGAACTATGGAAAAAGTGTAGGCTTGCTAGCGAAATAGAGGTAGCCTTGAACTGAGGCAATAAGGTTACCACCCTTTGAGAGGCTCGGCTAGGCCCGAAACCCAGAGGGCGACTCAAGCAAAAGTTAGAGGCTAAAAAAAAAAGAACAGGAAAATGAAAAGTCGCAGGGTGAAAACCCGAAAGGGCGCTTTGGAAAGTTAGAGCATAAAGAGAGTTCAATACCTGAGTTTGAACCTTAAGCCCAGAACTTATAAGGGCCCTTTGATTCAATTGGAAGCAACCCATGAACTAAGGCAAGAAGGTCGAAATGTGACTTAGATTTGAAGAGCAGCCCTTGAACCTAAGGGCAAAAGGTTAGATGTGATCAAAGAGTTAAACTGAACGTTTTCCAATGAAGACCGCCAGAAAGGCAAAACCCAGAATTTGAGAGAATGAATTTTATTATTGAGGACGTCGAGTTTATCCACTCACTAGGGCACACTAGGAGTTACAAAACAAAGTTAGTAAAACATGCATGATCTTATATACAAAATCCTAATGCAATTCACTCATGAGATGTAACTAAAGATTCGGCTTCTAAGAGATGACATGTGAATCATCTCAAGAGCATTAGGTAGCGTACATAATCACATAGAAATTGATTAAATCCACAAATGCAAACTTAGCCGAATCAAGATGCATGAAACATAGATGCAAAGCATGGATATAACGAAAAACAAAATATGATGCATATCCACAAATAAAGAAGACGAGTAAAAGAATGGGATAGAAAGAACCGGACAGGGAATTATTACAACACTTGAAAGAATAATTACAAACCAAATTAGAGAGGGATGAGGAGAATATTACAACAAAATAAAAAAAAAAACCTCACAAAACACTCAAAATAAAATAAATAAAAGAAAAAGCTTCATGTGCCTTGGAAACCACCAGAAGTTGGTTAACATCGGAAGACAATACTGTCTTGTCCAAAAGAAGCTAACCGGCTGACCAAATAAGCCGGCCGGCCAACTGGGCCTAGCAAAACTTGTCTTGTTGCAAAACCAAGAAAAAAAACAAACAATAAATATGTAGCTGCCTTGACTAATTACTACCGATTAAATTAAAACAAGGAAACAAAAATAGAAAGTACAACATTATAACAAAACTAACATGAACCTAAATTAAGAAAACAAATATAATATAGAACATGTAAGATTATAACAAAACTAATATGAAACTAATATAAGAGGATAACTTTAAGCTAGAAAATGTAAGATTACTACACAACTACTATGAAACTAAAACAAGAAAACAAATATTAAGATAGAACATATAAGATTACAATGAAACTAACATGAACTTAAAACAAGAAAACAAATATAAGATAGAACATGCAAGATTACAACAACACTAACATGGACCTAAAACAAGAAAACATATATAAAATAGAACATGTAAGATTACAACAAAATTAATGTGAAACTAAAATAAGAAAACAAATAACACAATTACTACAAAACTAAAACAAGAAAATGAATATAGGATAGAATATGCAAGATTACAACAAAAGTAATATGAAACTAAAATAAGAAAATAAATATAAGATACAACATAATATGAAACTAACATAAGAAAATAAATATAAGATAAACATGCAAAAATGAAAGAATTGAAAATTCACCTTGCAAAGAAAGATTGAACTTCTTGATTTTCAAACTTCCTCTTGATCTCCCTCAAGGTTGTGAATTATGATCTTAATCCTCAATTTAAAAGCTTGGAATTTGAGCTTAAAATGATGGTTTTGAACAAGTGTATGATCACTCTTTTCTTGGAAAGAATACTCTCTCTTTGGTTAAGTCTTTGAGTGATTTTTGACAATGGGAGATGAGATGTAAGAGTCTATGTAACTTCACTAGTTTGGCAAAACAACTCTTTTGTTTTTAAGACTTCTTTTCCCTCAAATTCTAACACAATTTTAGCATTCTCTCCATACCCTTCTCTTCTTCAAAATCCTCCCCTCAATTCAAGACTAGAGCTCTCATTATAGCCAATGCAAGTGGGCAATGGTGGAAGACAAAGTGGAGTTAATGGGAGACAGTGTATAATGAAGGTGAATGATGAATGGTGATGGTGTTGTGTGCTTTAGGAAAATGGATTATGACTTGAGATGGTGGGATGTGATTATGAAAGTAGATAGTGAGTGGGGATGGTGGGATGTGATTATGAAAGTAGGTAGTGAGTGGGGATGGTGGGGTGTAATTATGAAAGTGGATGGTGAGTGGGTATTATGGGATGTGATCATGAAAGTAGATTGCAAATGGAGATGGTGGAGTGTAATTATGAAAGTGGATGATGAGTGGACATGGTGGGATGTGTAGATGATGAGTGGGGATGTTGGGAGATGAGTGGGTGCACTTGAATGGATCAAAAAATGGCTCAATGGGGTGTCCCAACCGAAATAAAACCAAGAAAGACGGAGCTGCTGCTGTTTTGGACTGAGTCAACAAAATCTGCTATCAAGCCCAACTTCAAACGGGCATATCTCACTCATACGAACTTGGTTTTAGGTGGTTCTTGGGTTTAAATTGAAGCCCCAGAAGTCTACTTTCCAATGGTGGTGGCCTCACAATTAAACTCCGAGTGTACAAAGAGATATGCCTAAGTTTGTGAAGGTTGTTCATTTTCCTAGGGCCCAGGTCAACAAAATCTGCTCTTAAGGCTAACTTCAAATGGCCATATCCCCCTTATATGGACTTGGTTTTAGGTGGTTCTTGCATCTAAATTGAATCCCCAGAAGTCTATTTTCCAATGGTTATGGCCTAACAATTAAATTCCAAGTGTACAAAGAGATATGCCTAATTTAGTGAAGTCTGTTCATTTCCCTCGGTCCCAGGTCAACAAAATCTGCTCTTAAACCCAAATTTAAATGGGCATATCTCCCTTATATGGACTTGTTTTTAGGTGCTTCTTGGGTCTAAATTGAAGCCCCAGAAGTCTACTTTCCAATGGTTATGGCCTCACTTTTAAAGTTCAAGTGTACAAAGAGATATACCTAATTTATTAAAGGTTGTTCATTTCCTTCTTAATGATTTGATGTTCATTCTTTTCCTAAACTTGTTTTCTTTCATCCCCTCCTATTTCCTTCAAATCCAAACCTATAAAGAAGATGTTTTTAAATATTTTTTTCAAAGAGTTAACCTCATTTCCATTTATTTCCACTTTGTCCTTACTCAGTTTACTGAAAAGTGTAATATTTTAATCAAAAAGAGGGAGCCTTGGAACATCGTAAAAACATTTTTAAAAAAAATTTATTTTGAAAAGAGGGTTTTAAGGTCTAAAATAGTTTGGCCAAAAAATGTGTAAAGGTTGAGATTAGAGTTCAAATTCCATTTTTCTTGTTGAGGATTCTATGAGAAACACATTCTAATCGTCATCATCGGGAATCAATAGAAAGCGCCCAAGTCTTAGGGCTAGTGAAAATGGAGTGTCTACCCCTGCTGAATTGAGTGAGTTGAAGATTCAACTCCAGGAATTGTTAGAAAAGGGTTTTATTCGCCCTAGCACTTCACTTTGGGGAGCGCCGGCTCTTTTTGCTAAAAAGAAAGATGGAGCCTTATAGCTTTGTATTGATTACAGGAAGTTGAACCGGGTTACTATTAAGAGTGAGTACCAAATGTCTCGTATAGATGATCTGTTTGATCAGTTAAAGGGGTCTTGTTGTTTCTCTAAGATAGACTTGAGATCGGGTTATCATCAGTTGAGGGTAAGGGAGGAGGATATTCCGAAGACAACATTCTGTATGCGGTATGGCCATTATGAGTTTCTTGTGATGCCTTTTGGGCCAACTAATGCTCCAGCTGTGTTTATGGATTTAATGAATTGGATCTTTCGTGAATTCTTAGATCGTTTTGTGGTTGTCTTTGTAGACGACATTTTGATTTATTCACCCTCTGAGGAGGAGCACGAGGAACATTTACGAGTAGTACTTGAGTTACTTAGAGCCCATAAGTTGTATGCTAAGTTTGGAAAATGTGACTTTTGGTTGGAAGATGTTAAATTCCTAGGGCATGTAGTGTCAAGGGAAGGGGTGACTGTAGATTCATCCAAGATAGAAGCAGTGCAAGATTGGGCATAACCTAAGAATGCTTTCGAGATTTGTAGTTTCTTGGGATTGGCCGGGTATTAACGTCAGTTTGTGAAGGATTTCTCTAGACTAGCTTCACCTTTGACTAAGTTGACTAGAAAGGAATTCAAGTTTGTATGGAGTGAGACTTGTGAGAAGTCGTTCCAAGAGCTTAAAGTTAGACTCACCACTGCTCCAGTATCGATTATTCCGAAGAAAGGTTTGAGTTATTTAGTATATTGTGATGCTTCAAGGGAAGGTTTAGGTTGTGTGTTGATGCAAGAGGGTAAGGTGCTAGCCTATGGCTCACGGCAGTTGAAAACACATAAGAGGAATTATCCTACCTATAACCTAGAGTTAGCAGCAGTGATATTTTCCTTGAAGATTTGGAGGCATTATTTGTATGGTAAGAAATTTGAAGTGTTCTCTGATTACAAGAGTCTGAAATATCTGTTTACACAGAAAGACTTGAATTTGAGGCAGAGGAGGTGGATGGAATTCATAGAGGATTATGATTTTGAGTTGCATTATCATCCGGGTAAGGCCAACGTTGTGGCCGATGCTTTGAGTAGGAAGCCTATTAGTAGTGTGGTTTCCATCGCCATTCGAGAATGGGAAATGTTGGGTACTCTCGATGAATTTGACTTGCATCTGGGTGAGTCTGTTGAGTCTGCAACATTGTTTTCAGTAGTTGCACAACCTACACTTGTGAACTGAGTGTTGAAAGTGTAGAGGGGTGACTTTGAGGTGGAATCCTTTTGAGAGAAGATTTCCAATGGGAAAGTAGAAAGAGGTTTGACTGTGTATCCCGACCTAAGTGTGAGATACCATGACCGTTTGTTTGTACCAGAGTCTTGCCAAGAGGAAATACTCCGAGAGTTTCACCATTCGCGCCTTGCGGTACATCCAGGAGGCACAAAGAAGTATCATGATCTTAGTCGCCAATTTTGGTGGAGAGGTATGAAAAGAGATGTAGCTGTGTTTGTATCAAAGCGCTTTACTTGTCAACAAGTGAAGGCTGAGCATCAGAGGCCAGCAGGTTTGTTGCAACCCTTGCCTGCAGCTGAGTGGAAGTGGGAACACATCACGATGGATTTCGTTGTGGGTCTTCCGAGGACTCAACGGGGTAATGATGCTATTTGGGTGGTAGTTGACCGGTTGACTAAGTCGGCGCACTTTATTCCTATGCGCGTAAGTGACTCGGTAGATTCTCTTGCCAACATGTACATTAGGGACATAGTAAGGGTGCATGGGGTCCCTGTGACGATTGTTTCGGATAGAGATCCACGTTTCACTGCTCGGTTGTGGCAGAGTTTGCAAAGTGCATTGGGCACTAAATTAACTTTTAGTACTGCGTATCATCCTCAGACTAACGGGCAGTCCGAGTGTGCTATTCAAATCCTTGAGGATATGCTTAGAGGTTGTGTCCTTGATTTTAAGGGGTCGTGGGAAAGACACCTATCCTTAATGGAGTTTGCCTATAACAATAGTTTTTAATCGAGTATTGGCATGGCACCGTTTAAGGCCTTGTACGGTAGACTATGCAAATCTCCAATGTGTTGGGCCGAGGAGGGTGACGCACCTTTGTTGGGTCCAGAGTTGGTTCAGGAAACTACGGAGAAAGTAGTACTTATCCGTAAAAGGCTAGCTACGGCTTAGAGTCGTCAGAAAAGTTATGCTGACCGTAGGAGGAGACCTTTGTCTTTTGAAGTAGGGGATCATGCCTTTTTGAAGATATCACCTAGATGGGGTTTGATGAGATTTGGGAAGAGTGTGAAGTTGTCCCCTCGGTTTATTGGCTCTTTTGAGATCCTTGAGCGGATTGGGGAGGTTTCTTACCGTTTGGCGTTACCACCACAAATTTTTGGGGTTCATGACGTGTTTCATATTTGTATGCTTCGAAAATATGAGCTGGATCCATCGCACATGTTGGATTGAATCGACTTAGAGGTAGATGAGGATGCCTCGTATAAGGAGAGACCGGTGGAAGTCTTGGATAGACGGGATCAAGTTTTACGAGGCAAGACAATTCCCTTGGTAAAAGTATTGTGGAAACATCATGAAGTTGAGAAAGCGACTTGGAAACGTGAATTAGAAGTCCGAGAGAAATATCCAGATTTGTTTGTTGAGGCATGAGCACATATTGAGAATTTATTGTATTAATGAAAAGTCTAAGCATTGTATATGTTTTAACTTATGAAAACATTGTATATGTTATGGTTATTTGGGAAGAACATGTATTTAATATAAACATTGTATATGTTTGAGAATGTGGAATATTGTGGGTGTTGTATCATTTTTGGAAGCACTGTATATGCTATGTACGATTTTTTTGAAAATTTCGACTTTGGTTAAACATTGTAAATGTTTTGGGAAAACTGAAAATTTCATTTTAATTTGGGACTTGTGAATCGAGTCGGTGTGAATAAATAACTAGAGAATGGGCCATGGTATTGAACTTATGGGAATAACATGGGAGTGAATAGTTCAATTATGTTTTAGAACCTGATTTGTAATTTCAGGGACGAAATTCTTTAAGGGGGGGAGGTTATAGCGACCCTGGTTTTGACCCGTTCCTTATGGTGTTCCGAACTTGGGTTTGTATGGGTTGAATGGTGGTTCATGTCTTGTTTCCCTTGTCTTCCCCTCATTGGTGGTTTTGGGTTGTAGTTGTGTGTTGGAAAAGGTTGGTTCCTTGTTTTTCCAAACACTGGTAGCCTAGAATTTTGGCTCTCCGCTCGAGCGGGCATTCTTGCGCTCAAGCGGGCTTCTGAAAAACTTGCTCTACGCTCGAGCAGGCATTCGGGCGCTCGACCGGGGACTATGTCTGCAAAAATACTGGGAGTGCGTATTTCATGCTTGAGCTCAGGGTTTCACGCTCGAGCGGGAGTCTATGTCTGACGCTCGAGCGGGGATTCCCACGCTCGAGCAGACCGCGTTTTATCAGCTCGCGAAAGTGGCATTTTAGATCACTTTTTGCAATCCTCTCTCTCTCTAAAAGTCTCCAAGATCTAGATCTAGAGCCTCTCTCTCTAGAAACCATCTTCTCTCTTTGATTTCTCCAGATCCATTGGGATTTTGACCATAGTTCCTTCGTCAAAGTTGTATAACTTCTCGAGGGCTTCGTTATGTGTGGTGGAGATTGAGTTTCATCATCGTTGATTTTGGGATTTCATCTCAAATTCTCTTCAAACTTGAGGTATGGATTTTCTTTGAGTTATATATATGTTTTTGCAAGATCAGGATGATTTTGAAATCATCCTTTGTTTAGTTTTGAAAAATAATTATTGATTCAAGAAGGTAAGTGATTTTGAAAATGGGTTTACTATTTGATCATTTGAGATAGAAATTGGGGGTTTTTGATGTTGATGAAAGAAAGAAGTTTTGGTGAGATCTTCTAAAATATTTGAACATGAATGGCTTTGGTAAGAAAACCTAGAAATTTGTGATTTTTAAGAAAGATGTTGAAAATCTTTGGAATATATTGTTATATTTATTTTGTGTGCCAAAATAAATGATGTTTGAAAATTGTTTATTTATTTCACGAAAACAATTTTTCCATGGAATAAGATAATTGTTGAAGTTTTAGAAATTGTTATTTAAAAGTGTTGATATAGTCTTGAAATGACTAAGTTGTTGGAAATGTTTGAAATGTGGAAATTATGTTATCCCTTGATGAATTGAAATAAATGTATTTATTCATCTTGTGAAATTGTATTGAAATAAGAAATGGAAGTTTTGATCACAATGGAAATATTGTGTGGAAGAATGGAAAATGGATACAATGTTACATTGCATTTATTGATACATTGACATATCAATTCATTGAAAATGAAGAGATTTGAAAGTTTATTTGAAAACTTTGCATTGAAAAAAGAATGTTGAAAAATGTTTTCATGAAATGGTTTTGGGGTAAATACGGTAGTAAGTCTTGACAGGTGGTGTAGATCATGGGTGTCGAGCCTTCCGACTAAGACCCGCAAAAATGACAAATTGGTAGTACTTGTATAGTCTACTTGCAGACACCAGCCTAGGGATTGAAAGGTGGTGTAGATGATAGGTGTCGAGTCTTCTGGTTGAAACCGATAAAAATGACAAATTGGTAGTACTTGTAAAGTCTACTTGCAGACACTGACCTAGGGATTACCAGAGTTGTATTTACCGCCCCTTGAATAAAATTTGATAGCTGTTGAGTAGTTGAAATGGCATGACATCATTGAGCATGTTGGTTTTCAAAAGATGAAGGTGTGTTTTACTTTCAAAAAGGCATGGCATGGCATAAGCATTTCATCTCTTGAGATTTGTGTAAAATGTATATACTTTGTTAAGAATTCTCTACTGGGCTTTGTACTCACCCTATGGGATTTTTGTGCAAGAAAGGACGTGGTGATTCCATCTAACTGAAGGCGTGGAAGTGTGTGTAGAGAGCATAATGTGCTCGTTGTTGTGACTCTGATTTCAAGACAACGGCTTTATATGGTTGGGTTTGAATAATCGTTTTGTGTAACCAGGCTCAAGCCTCGAAAACTTGTAAACCCTTGAGGGTATTTGTTGTTGAATTAATTGTATTCTTATATGAAGACTATTTATACCATGTAATGCAAGTATGAGGATTTATGATCAATTTTACTTTAAAGAGCTATGATCATTGTATTACCATTTGGGCATGAAAATGGGGGCGTTGCATAAGGTCTGCTCGATGCTTGGCCCAAGGCCTAGCTCGAGGCTTGGGCCATGTTATTTTTAGCCCAGCTCAACCCGACGGCCTAATCCAGTTCCGATTTGAAGCCTGACTAGCCTAACACCCAACATCACCTTTCAAACTACTTTGGTGGAAAAAAAAAATTAAAAATAAACCCAACCTTGACCCAAGCTCAAGCCTAGGCACTTAGTCTGACTCTAGGCCTAATTGTCCCCTAGGTCTGGGCCTACATTTTTGACAAATGGGCCGGCTTGGATAGAAATGTGGCGGGAGTTCGATAAGCCCGAGCCCACTCTCTAATCGGCAGGGCCAGGCCCTTTTTACACCCCTGATAATGGTATATTTTTAATTTCTATAATCACATGGAATAATATGTATTTAAAACAAATCTCAAGGATATATATGTAATTTATCGAAAAAATTGAAAAAAAAAAATTGAAAAAATGTTCACTAAAGCAACAAAAAATTTTGTTTTGGGCTTTTCTTTTTTTTTTTCCCCGGAAATTTGTTTTTCATAATTTTAATTTTATTATTTTTATTTTTTTAATCTGTCTATTCATGTAAAACTAGAAGTGTAAAATTTGTTAATTTAATTAATTTTTTTTTTTAAAAAAAAAAACAACACCAAACAACTCTGGTTCTCCTCTACTTCTATCGCTTTCCTTATTCTATTCTTTTCTTTCCCCTCTCTCTCCCTCCTTTTTGTGATTAATACGCTTGCTGTCGACTATGAAGATGAGTTTTCTTATAATTTGTCAACTTCTTTTCTTCTCTCACTAAAAACTTGCAAAGATGGCAACGAACCCCTTCTTTGGCTGAGTCAATAATAGTGAAGTCACTGAGAAAGAAACTTGAACAAGTAAGTTTTATAGAAATTCCTTCATTACAAAATATTTAAAGGTTTTCTACCTTTTTTTTAATATATTATTTATTCTTGTAAATGTTTTCATAAATTCTGATTCAAAAATAAAAAATGCATAATATTACTATAAAAATTTATAGTTATGTTTCGACTGAAATCGAAAATGCACATTTTTGTGATTCACTTTATTATGTATATTAGATTATGACAAAAATGTACAATTTTATTTTTAAATCATAAATTATCATAACTTTATTAAAAAATTATATAATATTTATCACAAAAATAAATAATATAAATCAAATGATACATAACAAAGTGCGTGCGATAAGGCGTTCTAATATATATATATATATATATATATATTCTCAAAGGCATATTATTTGTATGTGCAAGTGTGTCGAAATATATATATATAAGAGGAGGATCCCTCCAGTTCAAAATGTGGATTGAAAGGGAATGTTTGGGCCATGGGGTCTATCATGGATTCCGTTTTGATAATTCGAATTGTTTATTTTGTCACGCACATTGTATACTTCATCCACACACAAAATTAGGTCGATCCAATAACTGTAACTTATTCAATTTATTTTTTTGTCATCAAAAAAATTTATGATCTATTTTTTAAAAACACAATTGTCACCCATTTTTTTTAATGAACAACATGGTAAATTGAACAAGTTACAGTTATCGGATCAATCTATTTTTTTGTGTTGATGAAATACACGAAGTATCTAACAAAATGAACTACTCATAACATCGAAATGGAGTCCATGGTGGGCCTCACTAACCTAAACAATCCTTTCTAGTCTAGATTTTGGACGGGAGAAAATCCTCCTCCATATATGTATATATATATATAGATTTTCTAAACCAAGTGTCTTTAGGACACTTAGTAATTAAGAAATTCAAAATGATTGTACATGGCAAGGTGGCACTAAGATTTTGTTTTAAAAGGGGTCAAATTAAGGGATTTTTCATTAACTTCTGATAATTTGAGGCCTATAATGATAATTTTAAATGTGTTCAGACCCTAAATTTAATTTTATAATTTATTTGGCAATTACTCCATCCGCTTAATTCTTAAGGCTGTAAAGACATGCTGAAAAACTTTAAAATCTCATGACTTAGGTTTATAAATTTGTTGAACAAAATTGATATATGTAGATTCATTTTTCATTTTTTTTTTTTTTGAGATCTTTCAAACAATATCAATACTGAATATGAAATTTCCAAAAAAACAAAAAATTAGAATGATTTTTTGGTTATTGAAACAACAAAATAGGCACTAAGATTTTGATTTAAAAGGGGTCAAATTGAGGGATTTTTCATTAACTTCTGATAATTTGAGGCCTATAATGATAATTTTAAATGTGTTCAGACCCTAAATTTAATTTTAAAATTTATTTGGCAATTACTCCACCCGCTTAATTCTTAAGGCTGTAAAGACATGCTGAAAAACTTTAAAATCTCATAACTTAGGTTTATAAATTTGTTGAACAAAATTGATATATGTAGATTCATTTTTCATTTTTTTTTTTTTTGAGATCTTTCAAACAATATCAATACTGAATATGAAATTTCCAAAAAAACAAAAAATTAGAATGATTTTTTGGTTATTGAAACAACAAAATAGTGGCACAACTTGAAGCTTGGGGTGTACTCCCTTCAGGTCTTAAGTTCAATATTCAATAATTGCAATAAATTTTTTTAGATCAATCTATGCAAGGCGTTTGTATTTATGCATGTTACCAACATAATAATAATGACGCATGTAATATATAATAGTAATTATTGTAGCATTACTCAATTTTCTATGATATTCCAGTAATTTGGTTTCCACCCCATGCAAGAAAATCTTTTATTTTTTATTTTATTTTAGGTGTTATGAGAAATCAATGAAAATATCTATTTATTTTAATTTTTTGCAAGCAACATTACTCAATGACACCACAATTGCAAATGAGTTAGTCTAGCGGTTAAAATGTGAGAATATGATCTTGAGTTCGAGTCTTTTAAGAGATCATTAAAAAAAATTTTGAACGTTAATTTTAGGGTTTACAGGAATTAGTTCTCAACTATTTAACTACAAATTAATTTAAATTTAATCGAACTGAGATGAATGAAAAATGCTTGAATAATAAAAAATAAAAAATAAATAAAAATCTCAATGATACCACAAGACTGTCCATTTTTAAGATAGTAGTGTATTTGATTTCAATTTTCTGGAAATTAAGTTTTTATTTTTAGTATTTTTTTTTAGTGAATATTTTTAAAATTTTAAGCAATTTTTGTACTTTTTTAGATGCACCTTATTTAGATGTATATAAAAAATAAAATATTTGTAAAAAGATATTTTAAAAAATCAATAAATACACAAGAATACGAAAAATGTATTGAATTCTTTTTTTTTATTTATATATTTTTGGTATTTAGCTAATTTTCTAAAGATTTTTTTCACAAGTATTATACTTTTTAAGTGTATTTATATTAGGTGTATCTAAAAATTACAAAAATTGCTTAGAATATTAAAAGAATTCAGTAAAAACAAAAGAACAAGAAAAATAAAAATATTTGATTTTCTAAAAATTGAATCCTAAAAATAGGAACCAAACAAGCTGAATGTAACATATTTATGTTTTTATATACATTTTTTGTGAATTTTATTTTTATTTTTATTTTTTTTTCTTACCAAACATTGTTCATTTATACCATAAGCCTGTATTGTTAGCATGGAAATGCCATTGAAAAAAATAAAATAAAATTATTAGATAGTTTTGGAATACCATTAAAATTAAGATTATTATCTTCGCAGCCCATGAAAACAGAATTGTAGTGTAATAAAAGAAATTGTAATCCTCTGCATTATAAATAGCGTTGTAAATGAATAGAGTCATTTGTAAACAGATTCGAGCTTGGCTCTTTAAAGGTTCATTCAAATTTGATTTATTAAATTTTTATTGAGTTCGAACTTGAGCTTGAACTCATTCAAATCCTAATAAACAAGTCCAAACACATTAAAGTACGGCTCATTAGCTCTACTCATTTTAATATTTATTTACATAATATAATAAATAGGGTAAATATGTTGTTTAAATATTTAAATATTGTAAATAATAGCTAAGTTTATTGGTAAGATATTGACTTTTTTTTAGTATGTTTGTATATATCATATATATAATTATATAATCGAAGTTTCAATTGTAATCCCGTATGCAAGTATGAATTTATAATTTTTTTAGCTCGTTAAGACTCGTGAACAAGCTCGAACTCGAGATCGAGTCAAGTCTAAGCCAACTCGACTCTAACTCAGTTCATAAAATTTTTATTGAGTTCAAGTTTGAGCTGAATATGCCGATCAAGACAAAAAAAAAAAGTTTGAGCTGAATATGCTAAAATCTAATAAACAAGGCCGAACATACTAAAGTTTAGTTCAGCCCGGCTTATTTGCTGCCCTAATTACAAATATCATCCAACGATAAATGTAATGATATTTTTCTAATTTAAAAAAATTATACATTTGTATTTTTATTTTATAATCATTAGATACACAATAGAGAGGATCTTGCAATTTAAAAGTTGATAATCATAAAGCCAAAAATTAAAAACATTCATTTCGCTGCTTCTCAATAATTAGTTTTATCAACTTAATTAAGTTATTTTGTCTCATAAATTGTATCAAATCGTTTGAAACTTATTTGCCTTTTAAAAAAAAGGCAAAAAAAAAAAAAAAGAAAGAAAAAAAAGAAGTTATAAGCGCCTTATAAGTTACACCAAACAAATTCACTATCTTAATTACTCTATCCATATAAAAAATTAGTGGGTGGCACACGTAATGCATATGCAATTCAAATATGTAAGAATAAAAGAAAATAATAATAAAATTAATTTTATAATGTGTATTTAGTTTAAGTGGTATTAGTTCTCCTATCTTAAATCCATTGTCATGGGTTCAAGCCTTATCTATTGTTTTGTGCAGCTTTTTTTTTAAAAATAAAAAACTATCACATAGCATGATGAGAGCAAAGGTTTTACTACACCAATTGAGGCCTTCTATAGAATAGATAGATAGATATATCAAATATTTATTGGATCTGATTAACGTGTCTTGAGGGAGCAAATATTTCAACGTACCAATTGGGGCCTTCTATAGAATAGATAGATAGATATATCGATTGTTTATTGGATTTGGTTAACAGGTCTTTAGGGCATATGTTATTTATTTATTTTAAAACATTGTCATTGAGAGGGTAATTTATATGAAAATTGGGCCGAGCTGGGTAATGGGCCGTCATGGGCCACAATACGAAGGGCTGAGTAAAAAGGCTTTGAAGTTAGTCCGGTCCTAGAGTCCCGAAGCTAGTCCGATCCAGAGGAGACTTGAAGAAAGTCCGGTCTCGGAGTTAGCCCGATCTCAAGCCCAGGAGGTAGACCGGTCCGAGTTACTCTTGATGTTAGTCCAGTTGAAGGACGCTTTGTAGTTAGACTGGTTTAAGGATGCGTTGAACTTATGTCAGTTAAGGCACAGTATGGTTAGTTCGGTCTAAAAGCCTTGCTAAAAGTTAGATCGGTTTAGACTTAACACTGTTGACAATGGAGGAATTAGAGTAAGAACACTGAAGGTAGAACCGAACTAACGATAGTTCGGTTTACTCTGTGGCTCGGCGTGATCATGATTACTTCGGTCATATTGGAGTTCGGCCATGGTAAAAACCATCTCACTTGGTTTAAGCAGTGAGGGAG
>NW_021024933.1:2252452-2267137 GCF_004153795.1 Camellia sinensis | reverse complement strand
CTTTCCTCTACCACAAAAAATTAGTTCATGATTTTTAGTAACAAAAAAAAATAGGCCTCAGAAAAATATTTTTCATTGACCACAGAAAATTAACTTTTATTTTAGTGAAAAATATTTTTCATTAAAATATTACCCCTACTTCTACCAAATAAAAAATAATAATATTTTTTTTCATTAAAATAAAAATGAAACAAATAAATTTGCAATCTTAGTAACTAAAAAAAAAAGGAATTTTTTTAACAAAATTTATTAACTACAAAAAAATATATATTTTAACAAAAAATAAAATTTTTTGATGATGTGAACCCCCGCAGCAAAAAAATAAAATAAAATAAAATAAACGACATTATTTTATTATTTAAATTTCATTTGTGACTAAAAAAAAAAATTTTTTTTTTTATTCCTCTTTTTTTTTTCCATTCCCGCTCCCTACCCCCCCTCCTCTTTTTCCCATTCCCGCCAAAAAAATCCCTAATCTCAAACCCAAAAATCCCCAATCTCTACTTACCCACCCCCTCTCTCTCTCTCTCTCTCTCTCTCTCTCTCTCTATCGCGATCGACGGCGAGCGGCGTCGGAGCAGCGTCGTCAATTACCCTATCCCTCAATTACCCTTATTCTTCTACTCACCCCAAACCCACTTCATCACTCAGGTCTCTAAGCTTCTCTTCCACCACTTCTCACAATGTCTTCTCCACAGGTACTACTCAAAAACCCATTTCTCTGTATTTGCCTTTTCTCAGCTCAAATCACAAAACCCTTGTTCTTAAATAGTTTTAAAAAATTGTTTTTTGGTAATATTTTCAGGTTTGATTTCGATGAGCCCTGTTGTGAGGCTGACTCGTCACTCGATTATTTGCGAGGCTGCTCCGAATAAGAAGGCCGATTCGGCTGCGAAGAGAGCTCGTCAAGCAGAGAAGAGGCGTGTCTACAACAAAGCTCGGAAATCCGAGGTCAACACTCGGATGAAGAAGGTATTTTATTTGTGGGTTTGCTTGTTTCTTAATTGTAGAGTAAAGTGGCATTTGATTATGTTGAGTTTTACAGGGTTATTTCAGTTTTAGATTGAGGTATTGCTCTACCATAGCTTGAATTTTGAAGCATTGCAAACTTGGTTTTGAGGACTCAAATTTGTGGTGCCTTCTGCCCTGCCCTCTCTACCACTGCATATCATGCTCGAGGCTAGGTATTTGCCCCTGATTTGTGTGCAGTCTAGATCTGGAAAATACCAGATGTAGAGTTTTTCCTTATATTATGAAGAAACTTGATCTCTGTGCCTTGCTACCTGTTCCATGTTAGAATCTTCTGTTTTGTTTTATTTTATACTTTTCCCTTGTACTTTTGGTGAACTCAATGATAATTAACTGCAAACTTCTGCCTGTAACATTTTAATATTCTTCAACTTTAATTTGAGTTGCATGGGACCTTAATAAACTATATAATGTCAAAATCGAAAGGATTCATAAATGTATGCTGATCCCAACCTACGGTTTAGTCTGCAGTTGTCTATTTGCTACTTAAATTTGCTGTTGACTGGGTGGACGGACAAATTATCTACCTAGAGGCTCAAGAAACTGTTGTTGTTGTTAACTTTTGTATGCGTTTGCTTCAGCTTTGCTCTTCTCACAAGAAACTGCTGTGAATGATTCATTCAAGTGATGATTATGCCTAATTTTGTGAGTTTGTTCTTCTTCTGAATTTGGGAAAATTACTACATGAATCGATTTGGATTTGAAATTTTATTTCTTTATTTCTCAAGTATATTCGTTATAGAATATGATTAGTCAACATTCAATTCGTGATTAATAGGTATAAACTTCACTAAAATTGTAAACAGTTTTGGGAGTTTGAGTGCTTTGGCTCTGAAATGGAGGTCCTTGGAGTGCTTTAACTTGAACTACCTGACATATTATTTCTTTCCTTTCCATTGCACCTGTGTTACGTGGACCATTATCCCTTGGTGGACAGGTATATATATATATATCTACTGTGTTGCTCTTATATAATAACCTTGGTGGACAGGGTGTTTGATGAAATGCCTCAAAGAAGAATTCATCTTAATTGCAAATCAACTTTACATAGTGTTAGTATGATTTGACATCAAACCTTCCAGACTAGAGTCAGTCCATTAGATCATGTCAAATATTTGGGACACTAAACAAGCTTAGTTATAGATTAATTGAGAAAGAGAGAGAGCATGGCTTCAAACTTGGTCTTTTGTTTTAATTAATGTTTTTAGAGTCTGCTTTTAGGTTTCCATATATTCTTGGATTTTTGGCATTTATGATTGTCATTATGTTGCTATGCCTCCATGGTTATTTACATTATTTTGAAATGTATTTACTTCGCTGAATTGTTATGCTCATGGGTCATGGCATTGGTATAGTTATTTTGAATTGCTTTGTATAATCTCTTTCATGGTTAGTCAATTATTGTTATTATTATTATTTGTAGTTCATTTGCATTTGTTCAGGTTTTCCTTAATTTCTTTTCCCCTGTCTTTCATTTGCATCTGTGATTAATGACCTTAATAAATAAAGGTTCCAATTTAATTGCATCTGTTATCAACAGTGTTTGGATGAGGACAACTTAATGTCTCAGTATATTAATGTTGCAACTTGTTTATTTTGTTTTTAGGAGTATGAATTAGATGGAATTGATTGGACAAAAGTAGATTTTGAAGACAACCAAGAGTGTTTGGATCTCTTTGAGAAGGTAGTTCTGTTTTTAACACAAACACACACACGCGCACACACTCAAATGTTCATTGTCGAGTTTTTCAGAGTTCCTTGTGCTGATCTATGTGAGCATTGGACTATATTTCATATACATATGATGCCACTACACTGCGATGTGTATTGTTTTCAAAATAATAAAGACGAAATAACTAACAAATATAGGACAATTGAAGATGTTATGTTAAGACATTTTATGGGAAGAACTTGGTGTAAGATGTTATGGGAAGAAATTTTAACACTAGTCTCAAATTTCAGTAGCGTAATAATTGAGCCACATCTACTATGTGTAGACACCCCATTTTTGACCGTCCTCAAGACTTGAACGTCACCGTTTGAACACTCGGTGATTATCCATGTTTGTGTTCGTTTGGAGTTCCCGGAGGCCTTGGCTCGCGCGCCCTGCCTCAGGATCCCCGAACTCGACCGTTTAGTGTCTGGTTTTGCACCAAACACTTGTGTTTTGCCTTTGAGAGGCAGGGTAGGGCTTGTAGACCATCCCCACCCACCACCGGCATTGGCTAGATGCCACCGGCTGGTTTTTGCTGCCACCGGCAATATAGTTTGCCGGCCGGCACTGTTTGTTGCCGGTCAGCACTATTTAGTGCCGGCCGGCACTATTTTTGGCCAAGATGGCATTTTTGGCCGGCCGATTGCTGTTCATCTGCTTTTGCAGATATTTTTAGACAGCTGTATTGCTTTTTCATCCCTCCATACACGTGTATGGAGGGATCTCCCTCTTGTAAGGCTTGTCTTGGAAGCTTTACAAGAGATATAGGGAGAGTCTCTCTGTTAGAAGAGGAGGAGAGCTTTTAGACATTGGAGGGAGAGAAAAATACAGAAAAGCTCTGGTTTTTTTCTAGGGTTAGGGTAGAGATACACACTCTATCTCTCTTTCTCTCTCTTTTGCACACTAGGTGTTTTGTGTCTTACTATTGCACACAAACACCTAGTGTTTCACCTTCCTCTTGAAACTAGGGTTCTAAGGGCTTGTTCTTGAGTTTCTTGATTGGTTTGGAGCCAAAGGAGGCCATTGGAGCATCATTTGTGAAGAAAGCTTCAAGGGTAAGAAACTTGCACCTTTTTCCCCCTTTTTTGCATTGATTTTCTACCTATCTTAGAGCTGTTTTTGTGCTTATTGTATAACATAAAAAAGTTCTGTTTTTAAGCCCTCTTTATTGTTTATTAAGAGTGTTTTGTGGTTTGGAGGGCTGTTGACCACCCTTAGGCCTTAAAAGGCCTCATTTTGAGCCATTTTGTGTTAGCTCCGGGATTTTGGTGTTGAGGTCTCTTCACCACTGAAATCTTGAGGGATTTCAGTGGTGAAGATGATGCTTTGAAGTCCCAAGAAGGAGAGGGCCACCCCCTCTCCTTGTTGTCCTTAAAAAGGGCATATTTTGGCCTCCTAAGGAAGCCTATGCTTGAGTGTGTGTTGAGCATGTTTGGTTTGCTTTTCATGCTTGTATATCCATGATATAACATGATTTCAAGTTGGTTTTGGAACTCCATGCATGATTAGCATAGTTGCCATGTAATGCCTTGTTTATGCCTTAACATGTCTAGGGTTGTTAGCCTTTGTTGGAGCATGTTTTAGGCTTGCATTTGTGAAGATTTTGTGCTTATATTGTCATGCTTTAGGTCTGTCCATAAGTGTTTGGGTCGATTTTAGCATGCTTAATATAGCCTCTTTGCATTTTGGGCTTGTTGGCCTTGAGTATGTGCATGTGTAGCATGGTACCTTTGCATTGTTTTGGTAATTTGGGATCATCCTATATGCCATTTCAGTCCCATTTCCATGCTTGTTTGATTGTCTTGCATGCCTCTTTAATGCTTTGAAAGCATGTGTTGTAATGCTCCATGTTTTGGCCATTGTGCATGCCTATGAATTTTGGGTCACTTAGATGCCATCTAAGTAGTCCTTTAGCTTTGTTTTAACATGCTAAACCTCTGATTTTGGTCCTTCCTTTCATGCCATGTTTGGTCTTGTTAAGTGTAGTTCAATGCTCCTTTGATTTGCTTTGAACACTTGGACTATTTGTTGTATGTTTGGCTTGGTTTATTGCTTGGTTTGGCACCTTGTATTAGCATGATTTTCAGAGCTTGTGTTGCATGCTTTTGGTCCATGAATGCCTCTTTCAAGTGTGCTTGAACGTTGTTTGATTTGTGCTTAAGTGTTGGTCCTTATGTGCATGTGTGTGTATGCGCCATTTAGCCCTCACTCCTGAGCACTATGGCCACTGTTTTAGGCCTATTTTAGAGTTGCCTAATTCATGTATAAGTCCATCTTGCCATCCATTTGCATTGCCATATGTATGCTTGTATGCTTGCATAAGTGCCTTGCCATGCCATGTTGCATTCTTAGCTTGTATGCCCAGGTTGCATTGCATCTTGCATGCATTCCTTGTCCCTTGACTTGGGTGATAGGGATTGGGAGTTTTGTTTGATTGGTTTGCATTGCATTTGAAACCAAAGTTGCATACTTGGTTCTTTGGGCCATCATGCATGGAAATGCGTGGTTGGTGGTCCGAGAACCGAGGCACATGTCCCTTTGAGTCATTACAATGATAAGAGACATGGTTGGTGCATACATGCCTTGAATTGTGCTATCATGCTTTGCCTTGCCCTCTGTTGCTGTGAGTTGTAGGTACTGCAGGAATAATCTGCCGACCGGCAGTGTTATATGCCGACCGGCAATATTTTCTCTGCCGACAGACCCTATTTTGTGCCGATGGCCATACCACACTGCCGGTGGTAGTTTCATTCAGCCGGTGGTACTCCCCAGTGTCCAGGGATGTAACCCTGAGGTTTTGACAGCCTCCAGAGGAGCAGAGGAAGGAAAACAGAGGCAGCCCATGCATGGTGGCGCACTTCTCGAGGCGTCTTCCTGTTTTAATTAATTTATTTAATTTATTCATTAAATTAGTTAATTTGTAATATTAATTAGCTTGCGTAGTTAATTAATTTGTAACATTTATTCGGTCCCTCCGAGCGAGGGCGAATCTGTAATAAGTGTGTGTAGGTGGTGTGTATGTCTTCCAATCCCCACCTCTTTCTTCCCTTTTACTTACCCGCTTTAATGGTTAGTATTAGGGCACGTTTAATTTAGCATACCTTATGCTATGCATGCGTGCATCCATACATTTGTATTACACGCATCAGGCTCGGTACATCATGCTAACTGCATTTGTACTTCAAATTCTAAACTGAAAATGTGATAATTGTGCATTTCTCACATGCCATGTTTAGGATAGCCGAGCCTATTCTAGCAACATTTTGTATGCGACGCATTAGGCACTTAACATGGACTTGGATCATGCATGTTTGCTAACAAGTTCTCTGTTTTGGCACGGAGTACGATGTAAGTATTTATGCTTTAGCATCTCACATGTGTGTGAATGTTAACATGACAGTATGCTTGCCATGCGGCTAAATGCTTATGTGTTAAACTGTTTGAATGCCTGTGGGTGAAGGTTGGATTGTTTGAGTTGGAAAAACTCATTGAAATCCGTGTTTTAGCCTACTTGCGAGTAGCAAATTCCAAAGCATTTTCAAAACAAACGGATATGCAATGTTTCTTTCCAAATTAGGCAATCTAGTCTATACTTGTTTGCTGTGCGCATAACATAGTAATTCTAGGCTTACAATTGGTTTAAGAACACATAAAGTTTTCAAAAACGGATATCATGGTTAGTAGAGGCCGGTCTTCGGACCGGGCGAAAGGGGGTGCTCATAGCTGACCTTCCCCGATCGTACCCAAGCTCCCGAGCCGAGACAACTCCGGTGATGACGGACATGTGGCCTTCGGCACCGAGTCAGGGTTTCCTAAATTTCCCCATAAAAAATATTTAGGTGGCGACTCTGTATCTGGCAAAGCAGTCCATGTTTGGCACTACTTTTTCAAAAATCTATTTCTCAAAACGATTTGCCAGAATTGGACTCTTTGGTTCAGATTTAGAACCGCAACACAAATCGAGTCCGAACTGTAGCGAGGTCCCCCCGCGGGCGCGTGTTACACTATGTAATCACCACTTAAGGCAAAACAAAAGTAATACTAATGTACTAAAAAATGAAGAGAAGGTTGGAGGAGATGAACAAGTTCACATCTTCATTTCATTATTATGTTTGGTATGTAATTAGATGCTAAGCTTTCCTCTGTTCTTTCTTTACACTACCATTGAGAATATGCTCATTTTTCTTTCAATTCCTAGATGATGAAGAACAAGAAACCAGCTAAGTTCCCAATGAGGCTACTAGGCACTGTTTTTTTCTTTTTCTTTTTTCTCTATGCAAAAACCTATGTTAGTTAAACCTATGTTATGTAATAACTGTATTAATTTGTTTCTATCCAAACTCGGATCGGATAGATGTTAGTTGTTGTTGTAAAGTGAGAAAATTAGAAAGATTAATAACAGAGGATGATAATGTAATTGAGTCTTAATGCTCATAGACAAAGTCTTACCATAATCTCTTTTTTGGCATTATTTGTTCAGCTTGCATAATTCAGTTTTATAAAAGGGGTTAGTGGAATTGTTTGATTATCACTAGGAATTTTGAATCTTTTTTTTTTTGCTTCTTTTCTTTTCTTTTCTTTTTTTTCAGTTTGAATAAAGAATTCCTATCTTATCTTGTTTTTGAAACTCATGTTGTTAGGGTGGGGCTTGGTAATGCCCTGTTTTCTGTCTATCCATGTTTTTGTTCTTTTGTCCTTGTTTTTGCATAAAACAAAATAAAAAACAATATTTGGTACATCATACATATGTTTTTAAAAATATAAAATGAGATTAAGAAAAAATGTTCGGTGAGTGGAGGGAGGAGGTACGCAGGGGGTAGGGAATGAAAAATTGTTTTGAAAATAATATTTTTTCTTCAGATTTTGAAATTGAAAATTGTTGTCTTTTTTTTGGAAACTAAAACAGTCTCAGATGTGTTTTTTCATTTATAGTTTTAAAAATTCTTAAAAAAAAAAAATGGGCCCTAGAAGATTTGAGTCCTAATATTGTTCCAGAGACATATTTTAGATCTTGTGATGGATGTAAACCTCCTTCCGAACAAATTGTCCTACAATTGGCATTTGATTAAGTGCAACTTTGGATCTTGTGACCATTCTGGTTGAATAAGTTGGTATGATTCCTTTTATTTATTTTTTTGTTAGTGCACATCATCCAATAGTGATTTCCCTATAAGCCATGCTAGTCAACTTTCAAATCCGTTCCTTAGTTTGCCGCTTGAATTTGGAAAATGTGAATCATGTGGTGCTGCGGAACCCGGGACATGCGAAGGTATTTTTCATGTTTTAATCCTTTTTATTTTCTGATTACACTGAGAAGTTTGAATGGTCATGACCGCTGGACACATTGAAGTATTGCTAAAGTTTTGTTCATTTTTTTACCTTTCAGGTCACTTTGGGTATATAGAATTACCAATTCCAGTAAATCATCCTTCCCATGTGAGCGAACTAAAGCGGTTGTTGAGCCTGGTTTGCTTTAAGTGCTTGAAGTTGAGAAGTGGGAAGGTAATGGATATGTTTATAGAAGGCTCCACGTAAAATCTATTTGTCATAAGTAATTAAATCCTTTTGCTTTCTTGATTGAGAGGGTAGCAGATTATTGTGTTGTGTTATGGAAAGTATAAGTTTCTGCCACTGCATCCTCAGAAGTCATGCTCTGCCACTAATATTAACTTCAATACTGTTTACTCCTCTTAGGACTGCCAACATTGCTTTATACTTGTCTTTATAAGTTTCTATTACTTTTTTGGGGTTTATTAGTTTGCATGCTTCTATTACACTTCGTGCCATATCCACTGGAGCTTGTTGCACAGAATCCTGCTTTCTTTGTGTCTTTTCATTGCTCCTTGATATTTGATTTCCTCTCTTATGTGGTGAAACATAATGTCACTAAGATATATGCCTATGCTAGTTGCTCATACTATTGTTTTGTGCTTGGACCAGTTTATGCAGATGGAAGTATTTGTCTGGATATTCTACAAAATCAGTGGAGTCCAATATATGATATAGCTGCTATACTGACATCTATCCAGGTATGATGGAGTGTATATATGGTTCAAAAATATCTATTGCTAGGAATGGTCAGATGATATTGCTCGTAGTAAAAAATCACCCTTTGATTTTGATTTAAAGATACTAGTTTCGAATGATTAGTGAAATGGTAAACTGAAGCTGTTACAGTTAATTTGCTTGAAAAAGAGTTATTCAAAAGAACTTTTTCTGTCAATTTTTTGGTGGAGTATGACAGACTCGTGTTTGTTGATTTTGAGAAAAAAGGGCGTCAAGCCTGAAACCAATTTAGAGTATGCTAGCACAAAACATATCTTCTTTGGCTCTTGTGCTATTTATTTTTTTCTTTATGGTTTCCACTTTCCTCTATGTAGGTAATATAAAATATGAGAAATCTAGAATGAAATACAAAAATATTTGAGAGCAGCAAAATAAAGTTGATTGGTTTGTGCATACCTATCTATCCACTTTATTTAACAGAACTTTTACTTTTCTTTTTTAAACAAATTTTCATAAGGTAGCAGAATTGAACCCATGTTGGCCACTCCATGCATACTATCCCTTGGATTTAGTGTGGCAAAATAGCGGCCAACCTTTCATTAATTGTTAACAGGCTCATAAAAAAAAAAACAACTTGGGGCACGTGTTTATGCGTGGTGTGTATTAAATTCATACTGTGCAATCATTTTACTAATAAATAAATGAGCAAAACTGGCAAATGCATGTAATAAACTTTTTGGCGACTAAATATTTAGTCGCCAAAATATACCCTTTCCCGACTACTCAGAGTTTGGTAGCCGAATGTTCACTTTTGGCGACTAATATTTTAGTCGCCAAAAGATAACCTTTGCCGACTAACCAGAGTTTAGTAGCCAAAACGTTCACTTTCAGCGACCAAAAATAGTTTAGTCGCCAATACTATTGCCGACAGGCTATAGGCGACGACTTTGGCGACAAAAAATATTAGTCGCTAATTTGTTTCGGCGACCAAAAATGGGGCTTTTGGCGACCAATATTTTGGTCGCCAAAAGTGGCTTTCCCTGTAGTGTTAATCGAACTGAGATGAATGAAAAATGCTTGAATGAAAAAAAATAAAAAATAAATAAAAATCTCAATAAAAAAAAAAAATATCTCTATGATACCACAAGACTGTCCATTTTTAAAATAGTAGTGTATTTGATTTCAATTTTCTGAAAATTAAGTTTTTATTTTTAGTATTTTTTTTAGTGAATATTTTTAAAATTTTAAGCAATTTTTGTACTTTTTTAGATGCACCTTATTTAGATGTATATAAAAAATAAAATATTTGTAAAAAGATATTTTAAAAAATCAATAAATACACAAGAATACGAAAAAATGTACTGAATTCTTTTTTTGTATTTATATATTTTTGGTATTTAGCTAATTTTCTAAAGATTTTTTTCACAAGTATTATACTTTTTAAGTGTATTTATATTAGGTGTATCTAAAAATTACAAAAATTGCTTAGAATATTAAAAGAATTCAGTAAAAACAAAAGAACAAGAAAAATAAAAATATTTGATTTTCTAAAAATTGAATCCTAAAAATAGGAACCAAACAAGCTGAATGTAACATATTTATGTTTTTATATACATTTTTTGTGAATTTTATTTTTATTTTTATTTTTTTTTCTTACGGAACATTGTTCATTTATACCATAAGCCTGTATTGTTAGCATGGAAATGCCATTGAAAAAAATAAAATAAAATTATTAGATAGTTTTGGAATACCATTAAAATTAAGATTATTATCTTCGCAGCCCATGAAAACAGAATTGTAGTGTAATAAAAGAAATTGTAATCCTCTACATTATAAATAGCGTTGTAAATGAATAGAGTCATTTGTAAACAGATTCGAGCTTGGCTCTTTAAAGGTTCATTCGAATTTGGCTTGTTAAATTTTTATTGAGTTCAAACTCGAGCTTGAACTCATTCAAATCCTAATAAACAAGTCCAAACACATTAAAGTACGGCTCATTAGCTCTACTCATTTTAATATTTATTTACATAATATAATAAATAGGGTAAATATGTTGTTTAAATATTTAAATATTGTAAATAATAGCTAAGTTTATTGGTAAGATATTGACTTTTTTTTAGTATGTTTGTATATATCATATATATAATTATATAATCGAAGTTTCAATTGTAATCCCGTATGCAAGTATGAATTTATAATTTTTTTAGCTCGTTAAGACTCGTGAACAAGCTCGAACTCGAGATCGAGTCAAGTCTAAGCCAACTCGACTCTAACTCAGTTCATAAAATTTTTATTGAGTTCAAGTTTGAGCTGAATATGCCGATCAAGACAAAAAAAAAAAGTTTGAGCTGAATATGCTAAAATCTAATAAACAAGGCCGAACATACTAAAGTTTAGTTCAGCCCGGCTTATTTGCTGCCCTAATTACAAATATCATCCAACGATAAATGTAATGATATTTTTCTAATTTAAAAAAATTATACATTTGTATTTTTATTTTATAATCATTAGATACACAATAGAGAGGATCTTGCAATTTAAAAGTTGATAATCATAAAGCCAAAAATTAAAAACATTCATTTCGCTGCTTCTCAATAATTAGTTTTATCAACTTAATTAAGTTATTTTGTCTCATAAATTGTATCAAATCGTTTGAAACTTATTTGCCTTTTAAAAAAAAGGCAAAAAAAAAAAAAAAGAAAGAAAAAAAAGAAGTTATAAGCGCCTTATAAGTTACACCAAACAAATTCACTATCTTAATTACTCTATCCATATAAAAAATTAGTGGGTGGCACACGTAATGCATATGCAATTCAAATATGTAAGAATAAAAGAAAATAATAATAAAATTAATTTTATAATGTGTATTTAGTTTAAGTGGTATTAGTTCTCCTATCTTAAATCCATTGTCATGGGTTCAAGCCTTATCTATTGTTTTGTGCAGCTTTTTTTTTAAAAATAAAAAACTATCACGTAACATGATGAGAGCAAAGGTTTTACTACACCAATTGAGGCCTTCTATAGAATAGATAGATAGATATATCAAATATTTATTGGATCTGATTAACGTGTCTTGAGGGAGCAAATATTTCAACGTACCAATTGGGGCCTTCTATAGAATAGATAGATAGATATATCGATTGTTTATTGGATTTGGTTAACGGGTCTTTAGGGCATATGTTATTTATTTATTTTAAAACATTGTCATTGAGAGGGTAATTTATATGAAAATTGGGCCGAGCTAGGTAATGGGCCGTCATGGGCCACAATACGAAGGGCTGAGTAAAAAGGCTTTGAAGTTAGTCCGGTCCGGAGGAGACTTGAAGTTAGTCCGGTTTAAAGACGCTTTGAAGTTAGTCCGGTCTCAGAGTTAGCCCGGTCATAGCGTATTGTGGTTAGAACGGTCAGAACCTTACTATTCGGTAGCTCGGTCTAATCACACCATGGTTTGTACATGAGAGAACCGAGATAAGGTGTAGTGAAAGGAAGAACCAAACTAAGGATAGTTCGGCCTACTCTACGGCTCAGCACAGCCATGATTGCCTCGGTCCTGTTGGAGTTCGGCCATGGTAAAAACCATCTCACTTGGTTTAAGCAGTGAGGGGGGTGTTGAAGGATAAGCATTATCTTTCAAGAGTATGAATCCTAGGAGGACTCTGCATGGAGGAGTGGAAGTCCTACTAGGATTGTGCCACGCAAAACCTATAAAAGCTCACAAACATCACCTTTGGAGTGGTAACACAACTTTGCTTTCTGAATACACAGGGCTTTTGTCTATTTGTCAAGCTTACTGACTTAGGCATCGAAGAGGTTTCCGGCACACACCCGCCGGCTAGCTCACGTTTGTGTTTTCAGGTGATAAAGCGACGTCGTACGGAGGAGCACAGACTTGATCAACAGGATTATACGAGAAGGTTTATTTCTTTCCCGAACAATTGGCGTCGTCTGTGGGAAAATAATAGACAGGACAAAACCTCTTGATCAAGCTTTACCTCTTTAGGAACAATGGTGCACAATGAAGAATTACCACAGTCCGCCATCGACGGGCAAACACCAGATGGGGGTGCAAGGCGTGAAGGATTACCTTCTATCCCTCCCATGGCGAACTTGGAGCCCCAACGACATAGCTCCAGGAGAGATACTAGGGGGAGGCGGACTAACAGCCCCCATCACTCTCATTCACAAAGTCCTGACAGGCAAAGGCGGAGGATTGATCCTCAAGTTCTGGAGGACCGCGTGAACGAGCAAGACGAATTAATAAGGAAGATGACGGCGGACATGGAGGCCTTGAAGCGCCAAATGAAGGGAAAAGAAGTGGCGACAGGAGAGGGGCGCAAAAACAAGACGCCCCCTCACCACTCAGAAGACCGTGGAAGGTATTCCACACCATCACAAGCAGAGAGTAGAAGCCTCAGGACAGGCAATACTCAGTCTAGAACCTCCAGAACTCGTTACTCCAGGTCTGAGAGAACGAGATCATTGAGGTCTTACACAGAGGGAAGTACCTACCGACCCTCGCACTCGCACCAGACATCATCCAGGCAAACGGAGTTGCCCAAATCATCCGATTTGCGGATCATGCTGGAAGAAAGGGCACGTTTGAAGGAAGATACTAGGGCGCGCGAACCTCACAGAATTTCTGCCCTTCAACGATTGGCTCCTCGATCGCATGAAAGCATCGAGGTTGGAATGCCATTACCATGCCCTGCCTACGAACCGACGGACAAAGCATTAGCAAGGCTGCAGAACTCGCCGTTCGTTCCAGCAATTGAAAACGCGCCCCTACCTACAAGCTTCCTTCAGCCCAAATTCACTACGTACGAGGGGAAGACGGATCCCTACATTCACCTAAGCCACTTCCGCCAGGTTATGGCGGTATATCGGTGAAACGAGGCTCTAATGTGCATCCTCTTCCCATCAAGCCTTGGCGATCTAGGCTTGACTTGGTTTGAAAAACTTCCAGAAGGCAGCATAGTCTCCTGGGCGCAATTGGCGGAGGCGTTTGTCATAAGGTTCAGAACAAACACCAAAACCCCGGTAGAGATTGACCAGCTACTCTCCATCGACATGGGCGAAAAAGAGACATTAAGGTCCTACAATAGTCGCTACTGGGAGACATTCAATCAAATTGGGGACTGCCCCACCAATCTCGCCATTGCACAGTACAAAAGAGGCCTTCCAGTCGAGAGTAGACTAAGGAACTCAATCACCATGACACCACCCCTCACCATGGAAGCCTTGATGGAATGAGTGCATCAGCACATCAGGGTAGAAGAGGATGGTGCATGTGCCAAAACAAAATTTGGCACGACCACAGTACCAGAAAAGAAGACCTTAGCAAAGGTCAATGCGGTAGATCGTCAGAACAGAAACGGACGTGGCAGGCGAGACAACGATGAGGACCCGGATAAAAGATGGTTGAGGGTCCACACGGCCATAACCACGGTATTCAAGAAACCGATCTACCGAATTCTAAGTGAAATAAGAGATGAGCCTTTCGTCAGATGGCCAGCCAAACTAGGGGAAGCGCAGAAGGACTATGACGAAAGATCACGGTGCACCTTCCATTAAGAAAAGGGGCATCGCACTGAGAATTGCACGCCATTGAGACAGCACCTGGAGGAGTTGGTGGCAGCAGGACACTTGGACAAATACATTGAAGGAGGGACGCAACCAGCCCTCCAGAACCATAATAACCCCAACGGGATGCCAGTCGACGCCCCACCTCAAGGCATTATCAATGTGATACATGGAGTCTTTGAACCTGAGCGCGTATGCGAGCTCAGGGGATCAATCAAAAAGGCCGAACACTTTAGAAAGGTGCTAAGTGCCCAACCTGCCATCAAGAAGGGGAAGACAGAGGCAACAAACATCTGTTTGCATCATTCATCTGTATTGCATGCACCGGGCTTGGCGCATCATACTAACTGCATTTG
>NW_021024933.1:2210160-2251932 GCF_004153795.1 Camellia sinensis | reverse complement strand
AGTCGGCACACTTCATGAAAGCAACCGAACTAATGGTGTACAGTGACTCTCTGCTGGTGGTAAACCAAATTTCTGGTGACTATGAAGCAAAAGATGATAGGATGGCCAGGTACCAAGAGTTAGTCAGAATAGAGATCAAGAAGGTAGAGGTAAGAATAGATGAAAAGAACCCGGATAAGTTCTTTTTGCTCGGTTCGTCGTTGTCCAGCACTGAGAGATTAGAGGTCTTGGAATTCTTAACCTCTAACATCGAAGTGTTCGCCTGGACACCCTACGACATGCCAGGCATTGATCCAAACTTCATCTGTCACCAACTCAATGTCCACCCATCCACCAGACCAATCATTCAACGCACCCGTAGATCGGCACTCCACCATGCCGAGATAGTGGCTGAAGAAGTAGGAAACCTGCTGGAGGCAGGAGCAATTAGAGAAGTGCACTACCCAAGATAGATCTCCAACACAGTTGTAGTGCCGAAGAAGAATGGCAAGTGGCGTGTCTGCGTCGACTACAAAATAGTCAACAAGGCATGTCCGAAAGACAGCTTTCCTCTACCCCGGATAGATCAACTGGTCGACCTAACGGTGGGGCACAACCGACTTAGCTTTCTGGATGCATACAGAGGCTACCATCAAATCGCCATATATGAACCAGACCAGGAGGTCACATCCTTTACAACTCCAAGAGGACTATACTATTATAAAGTCATGCCCTTTGGCCTAAAGAACGCAGGGGCAACATTCCAACGGATGGTTACCAAGATGTTTGAACCATTGTTAGGCAGAACAATGGAGGCTTACATCGACGACATAGTGGTCAAGAGCGAGGATGAGAATGACCATCTCAAAGACCTAGGAGAGATGTTTAAAATCCTGAAGAAGCACAAGTTGCGCCTCAATGCATCCAAGTGTGCATTCGGAGTAGGATCTGGCAAATTCTTAGGCTTCCTTGTGACCAACCGGGGTATAGAAGCAGACCCCTCCCAGATCAAAGCAATCCAGGATTTGGAGAGACCAAACTCAGTGAAAGAAGTGCAGCATCTCACCGGCATGGCAGCTGCGCTCAATCGGTTCATAAGCCGGTCATCAGACAGGCTACGACCATTCTTCCATGCACTAAAAGCCAAGTTCGAATGGAACGAAGAATGCGACCAAGCTCTGGAAAGCTTGAAAGAATACATGTCTTTTCCACCATTGTTGGTCACCCCAATACCTGGAGAAGAACTCTTCCTGTACCTGGCAGTATCTCAGCACGCAATTAATGCAGTGTTGGTCCGTGCGGAAGGAATTCAACATCTGCCCATCTATTATGTCAGCAAGACATTGTTGGGAGCCGAAATAAGGTATTTGCCACTGGAAAAACTGGCATTGGCCTTGATGATGGCCTTAAGGAAGTTGTCGTACTACTTTCACGCCCACACTATAGTCATCCTCACAGCTTTCCCATTAAAAGCTTTATTTGAGAGGGCAAACTTTTCTGGGCGAATCTTAAAGTGGGCAGTAGAGTTGGGACAATTTGACATTAAGTTCCAACCCAGAATCGCGATAAAGGCCCAAGCTTTGGCAGACTTTGTCGCAGAATTCACCCCAGGAAGTCATCATATCTGCCCAGTCGACCTGACCGATACAACCAAACCAGGGATAGAAGTTGACACCAGAATAGCGCAACCCCTGGTGTAGGATACTCAATCAAATCCCATGGCAGACCAAACTAAAGACAACAAGGAAGAAGCGAACCAAGCTACACCGAACCAAGACTCACCAACAAATAAAGACTTGGTGCAATCAGTTAGCGAGGGGCAGACAGCAAGCATGGACCTTGAAGAAACCACCAGCAACATTCTTGACCCCACGACATCGTCTGACCCCTCCACTTGCTGGAAGTTGTTCGTTGCAGAGATATGGAAGCTCTTTGTGGATGGAGCATCCAACCGGCATGGTGCAGGACTCGACATAGTCCTCATCTCACCAGACGGCCTAGTTGTGGAGCAAGCAATCAACCTTGGCTTCCCAGCATCAAACAACGAAGCGGAGTACGAAGCACTCCTTGCAGGACTCAAAACAGCATCCTACATGAAGGCCACCGAACTAATGGTCTACAGCGACTCACAGCTGGTGGTGAACCAAATTTTTGTCGACTATGAAGCAAAGGATGATAGGATGGCCAAGTACCAAGAATTGGTCAGAATAGAAATCAAGAAATTTGAAGTAGTCAGGATAGAACAGATTGGTAGGGAGGAAAACAGCAGAGCGGACGAACTAGCAGGCTTTGCATCAATGGCAGATACATCCATCCCTCACCCACTACTAATTGACTTCCTACCAAGACCAAGTATCGAAGACCCCGAGGCAGAAGAAGTATGCTGCGCTGATCAAGGCCCCTCATGGATGGATCCCATCATACTATTCTTGAAAGATGGCGTCCTACCGGAAGAAAAGAAAGAAGCCAACAAAATTAGAACAAAGTCACAGGGATTTTGGCTCTCCCCATCTCTGGCATTATACAAAAAGTCGTTCTCAGGACCCTATCTAAAGTGTGTCCACCCCAGCAAAGTAGAAGCATTCTTATACGAGATACACGAAGGGGTGTGCGAAAGCCATCAAGGAGGAAGATCGCTAACTTACATGGCCATTTCGCAAGGATACTGGTGGCCATACATGCAGGCAGACTCAGAGAAATATGTGAAGAAGTGCGAGAAATGCCAAAAATTCACACACCAAATACATCAACCAGCCAGAGAACTCCTACCATTGACTAGCCCATGGCCTTTCGCAATGTGGGGCTTAGACATAGTAGGACCACTTCCAACAGCACCCGGCAACAGGAAGTTCTTTCTCGCAGCAACAGACTACTTCACAAAGTGGGTGGAAGCAGAAGCATTGGCATCCATCAAGGAAAAAGATGTGAAGAAGTTCGTCTGGCAAAACATCATTACTCGATTCGGCATACCTAAAGCCCTCATATCAGACAACAGCACCCAGTTTGATGGCAAAATTTTTAGAAGCTTTTGTGAAGAATACAAGATAGAGTTCTACAATTCTACACCAGCATATCCTCAAGCAAATGGCCAAGCAGAAACATCAAACAAGGTTGTCTTGGATGGACTGAAGAAAAGGTTAGAGAAGGCAAAAGGCAAGTGGGCGGAAGAACTTCCTCATGTTTTATGGGCTTACCGCACCACACCTCGACGATTAACAGGAGAAACACCATTCTCCTTAGTTTATGGAATGGAAGCAGTAATCCCACTGGAAGTCGGCCTCCCCACAATTAGAAGCGAAAATTTTGATCTAGACTTAAATGGAGAAGCCATAACATTGGAGCTCGACCTTGCGGAAGAAAGAAGAGAAAGAGCACTGGTTCACATTGCCTCATATCAATAAGAGTTATCCAGGAAATACAACAAAATAGTGCATCCAAGACAATTCAAAATCAGAGATTGGGTACTACCCAAAGTGATGGGAAACACATTGATACCAGGAGATGGCAAGTTAGGGCCCAATTGAGAAGGACCTTACAAAGTGGTCGGATTAGCCGGCAAAGGGGCATACCACCTGGAAGATGAGGACGACAAACCCATTCCAAGGCCATGGAACACTGCCAATCTCAAACTATTTTATTTTTAGTTTTTTTTTACGAGCATGTAATTTTCCTTTCTCTCAATAAAACAAAGTCAATTCTTTTCAGCATAGTTGTTTTTTGTATGAGATTGTATTCGTGAGTTAGGGACATCAAAAGTAAGGTTGGCTGAAAAAACCAACACCCCTCCTAAGCCCAGGATAAGGATCCAGGCTGCAGGACGTTTAGTCGGAATAACCAAACATTTTATTCTAAGTTAGCTGGAAAAACTAACTTAGAGGTTGGCTGGATTAAACCAACACCCCTCTTAAGCCCAGGATAAGGATCCAGGCTGCATGAAGTTTGGTCGGAATAACCAAATATTTTATTCTAAGTTGGCTGGAAAAACTAACTTAGAGGTTGGCTGGATTAAACCAACTCTTAGTACTCTTTAGCCAAAGTAAGGACATCGGCTAAAGAGTGGTTGGCTGGATTAAACCAACTCTTAGTACTCTTTAGCCGAGTAAGGACATCAGCTAAAAGAGTAGTTGGCTGGATTAAACCAACTTTTAGTACTCTTTAGTCGAAGTAAGGACATCGGCTAAAGAGTGGTTGGATAGTAAGCTCTGTCAGATTGCTCAGCTGAGACTAGAATGAAGTATCTTGACCACACTACTATTAGAAAGCAAGCTCAAACAGAAATTTAAACCGAGATAACAGTTGAAAGAGAAAAGATCACGGAAAAGTCATTACAAGTATAAACATACAGTTCAAACCGAAAAAAAGTGTTATAACAAAAAAGATGATTTTCATTGATCAAGTTCAGAGTAATTATAAGGGAAGGGCTCCCAGCCCGGTTACAAGTCGAAGTAAAAAGAAGAAAAAGAAAAAATACAAATTAATTAAAAAGGTCTTCAAGATCGGTTTCAATATCAACCTAAACACCGGTTGCAGATGGAAGATCAGTCTCAGTAGCAACTGGCAGCACGGTGTCAGTCTGCGGCTCAACAGTTAGGTCTTCAAACGTTGGCTCCAACCGAGCTGGTTGACCGTTGCCTTGCTCGTTGACTACCGGAGTGTCAGTTGGCTCATTCTCTTCATCATCGTCGTCAGACGCTTCAAGGAATTGCTTCTGTAGATCGGCTGCATACTCTGCCAGTGTGGCCGGAATAAAATACTGAGGAGCATTGAAGATCTCGGTGTCGGGACCGCAACCGAGCTGCTCCACGGCACCCCTCCAGCCGCACTTGAAGAACAAATCCTTCGCAGCTTCACACTGCTGGATGTATGCAGCTTCGCCTTCCTTGAAGCCCTTCACCTCGGCATCTTCAGCTTTCTTCTTCAAAAGATTTATTTCGGCGTCTTTAACACCTTCAAGTTTTGCAAGCTCTCGCAAATACTTGTCTTTCATCTCAGTTAGGGCTCTCTGTCTGTCAGCATCGGCCGAAGCAACTAGGCCAGTCAGACGAGTCACCTCGACCTCCAGCTCGGTCGTCCTCACTTGTTCTTGTTTGAGCTCGGCGGTTTTGGCTTCGGCCTCTGCCATGGCCTCCCTTGACGTTCTCTTGAGCTCCAACACCCGCTTGTGTGCAATATGGTTCTTCTGAATGGCCTGCAATAGAATAAAAACTTTCCTTTTTAGCCGAGCTGAAAGTAGGAAGAATTAGAAAGGTACAAAAACAAAAGAGAGTGTTACCTACCAGGATCATGGATTTTGTTGAAGACCGGATGGCCTTCAGCTCGGTGTTCAGCTGATTGTGGTGCTCCATGTCCTTTGGAAGGCACACACTTTTGGCAAGGTTGAAGGCCAGTATGTGATCCTTCTCAGCAACCACCGAATCAGTTTCCTCAATATCTCAGTTCTGAGAAGTGAGCTTCGGTGCCCACTTGGAGGTAGCTCTGTCAGACGGCTCTGGTTGCGGACTTGGTGGGTGGCTCGGTGGTAGGGTGGTTTCATTTTCATCAACTAACCGTTGTTCGGTTTACGTAGTCCGGGCGCGTTTAGTTCGGCGTGAAGAAGAAGGCTGTTGAGAAGGAAGGGCCACCACGGTCTCTGGAGTTTGGTTTGGTAGTGGTACCTCGGCCCTGTTTGTCTCGGTCAAGAGGGCCCTGACTCTGTTTCTCTTGGCCATTTCTTCTTCAGCGGTCAGTGGGATTAGCCTAATTTGTGGCAAGGTTGGGTCCGGTTCGGGGGCTTCCTCTAGCAGAAAGTCGGTTACTCTCGCTTTTCGGCGGCCGCTGTATCTGTATGTCAGCTCAAAATTTAACAGCTTGGCCCAACTCCGTTCTGAATACCGTAGTGCGGCGCGGAGAGTGCCTAGATTGGGGTAGCTGTAAAGTGATTGAAGATGGGCTGAATCTGCATAAAGAAGACAAACTATTAGTTCGATTCAGGAGCAGGTAACCGAAATAAAGTAAAGCATACCAAAAACCGAAGTAATTATACCAGGTTCTCCTTTATTCCAGTTTATACTTCGGCCAAGGATCTGGGCTTGCTGGTCTTCAAAATTGCCAGACACCCAGAAAAAGTCATCATCATTTAAGTCCTTGTCCGGCGTATCTTTTATTATTTTTTCTCTGCGACGGCGTATCCTAAGGTAGTAGACCCAGCCGTCATCTTTGGAGCCAATGGAGTATTGGTGGAATATTTTGGCTAGACCGAGGTTAAGACTGGCTCGGCGGTTTAGTTCGGCTATACCCATTATTATACGGTAAGAATTGGTGGAGAGCTGAGTTGGGCAAATTCTGGTTTGTCTTAGAAATTCACAAATCAAGGGTTGAACGGGGAATCTTAGTCTGGTTTCTATTATTGATAGGAGGGTGAAAGGTACATAGCCCTGTTTTCCCCATGGAAGGGTATCTTGTTCGGCCAGAGTAAGTTGGACGTCGTCAGGGATGTTGTAATCCCTTCGGAATTCGGCCAGGCCACCGGGAGTTTCTACCAAAAACCTATACTTCCCCATTTATTTTATAAGTTATAAATAAATTAGTTTGGTCGCAAAATTTTGCTCAGTAGCTCGGCTGGGCGCGCAGTGGAGTGCCTGGGCAACCTAAGTCTGCAAAGTGGAAAACAAAGGGGTTAAGCACAGATCATTGGACCGTGCTACAAAATAAAAGCAAGAATAGGAGTCGTACTTCGGGTGTGTGGGATGCTATAGGTTCTATCTCGGTTTCAACAAGATGCTTAGTAGCTTGGATTAAGTAGGTGGTTCGATAGCTCGGTCTTGGCAAAGCGATTCATTATCTCGGTTAAAGAGAAGGCTTAGTCAGATCGGTTAAGCCTCTAGGGGCAGCTTTCTAAGTTCGGTCTAAAAACTTAGAAAGCTGGCTTAGCCCCAAAGACCTAGCTCGGTCGAACGATAAGGTTTCATTATGCTACGTTCGAACTTAGTTCGGTTCGTTTACCTCAGCTAAAAGTGGCTTGACTTATTCAAACTACTGGTACCAACATGGAGTGCTAGTTCGGTTAAAGTCTCTGATAGAAGGACATTAACTTTAAACTACTTTTTAGTTCGGTTATATGGTAATTGTGGATCAAACACTGTTTTACAGATTACTTCATGAAGTTCCTGAGGTTCTTATGACGTTTTTCCTAGAAAACGCAAGGTGGAGCAAGAATATGTGTTTTGCAAAAGCAGAAACAGTGTGCCAAGAATGAGAGAAAGCAAATGCAAAGACCACAAAACAAAGTACGAAAACAAGGAAAGCAAGATAGAGGTGCAGTACTTACCTGATGAAGATCAAAGAGCTAGAGGATGGAAGCAAAAGGCAACAGCAAAACACGAGCTCTTTCAGAAGACGAAGAACAGTGAGAACTCAGAGAGAAGGAAGAGGATGACTAGTAGAAGTGGGGGGTTTTTGCCTTAGGATTTGTTTTTGTTAGAAAGCCCAAAATTTGGGCGGGACTGTTCAAAAAACACGGAGTACGAAGGCGGCGTGATAGCTGCATTGAGCCAATCAGCGTCTGCTACGTGTCATTGGAATAAGAAGCGATTCAGTTGCTGTGATTGAAGAGACATTTTGATCGGACAGCTAGAGCCCGGCATGAATTTAGCTCGGTTGGATAGGCTAAGGGGTTTTAGCTCTGTTGGAAAAGCTAAAGGGTTTTAGCTCGGCTGGAAAGGCTTAAAAACCTTAGTTCGGCTGATAAAATAGGTAATCCATATCATGCTACGCAGATGGAATTAAGGGGCAATTGAGAGGGTAATTTATATGAAAATTGGGCCGAGCTGGGTAATGGGCCGTCATGGGCCACAATACGAAGGGCTGAGTAAAAAGGCTTTGAAGTTAGTCCGGTCCTAGAGCCCCGAAGCTAGTCCGGTCCGGAGGAGACTTGAAGTTAGTCCAGTTTAAAGACGCTTTGAAGTTAGTCCGGTCTCAGAGTTAGCCCGGTCATGGTGTATTGTGGTTAGAACGGTCAGAACCTTACTATTCGGTAGCTCGGTCTAATCACACCATGGTTTGTACATGAGAGAACCGAGATAAGGTGTAGTGAAAGGAAGAATCGAACTAAGGATAGTTCGGCCTACTCTACGGCTCAGCACAACCATGATTACCTCGGTCATGTTGGAGTTTGGCCATGGTAAAAACCATCTCACTTGGTTTAAGCAGTGAGGGGGGTGTTGAAGGATAAACATTATCTTTCAGGAGTATGAATCCTAGGAGGACTCTGCATGGAGGAGTGGAAGTCCTACTAGGACTGTGCCACGCAAAACCTATAAAAGCTCACAAATATCACCTTTGGAGTGGTAACACAACTTTGCTTTCTGAATACACAGGGCTTTTGTCTATTTGTCAAGCTTACTGACTTAGGCATCGAAGAGGTTTCCGGCACACACCCGCCGGCTAGCTCACGTTTGTATTTTCAGGTGATAAAGCGACGTCGTATGGAGGAGCGCAGACTTGATCAACAAGATTATACGAGAAGGTTTATTTCTTTCCCGTACAGTCATTATTTATTTCATGTAGAATTTATAACAATAAATCTGGATATAGACATCAAACATAGAACACGTCTCACATGAGATGAGTTCCGCATGTAGGTGGACCTTATCTCATGTGAGACATATGTGTCTCATTCTTTGTTTAGTGTATGTTCCTAGCATTCTCAATATTTAATCCTTTTAAAATTCATAACATGTGTCTTGAAAGCTAGGCTAGGCAAAGTAATTAAAAAATCGCAAACAGGTCAAATCTAGACCAAACCTCACTATTTGGTTTGATTTTTTTCAAAACATGGTTTGGTCCTGGTTTTAAAATAATGGAACTGTACTTCACGATTTAGTCTCATGGTTTCGGTTTAAAACCGAACTGGACCATTTATATATATATACTTTATTATTTATGGTAAACACTCAAGTATCGTGTATGTATAAATATATATTCATTTTTTAAAAATTTTGTTTACTTATAAGTGTGTTATTGTATAATAATAGGAATAATACTAGGAATCACGAAAAAAATATTATGAAATCCTTCATGAAAATTTCTCCTCTTTTGATTAGTATGTGGTGTTTTTTTGTATATGTAATCTAATGGTGAAAAATCTTTCATGATTATTTTCATGATACCTAGCATTAGTTTAAACAATCATCTAAACAATTTTATTTGTAAAATGATGATATATTAGTTGATATTTCAGCAAGTCATGATTATGTTACAAATGATGGCAAACTTTATGAAAATAGTTCCGAACCGAACCGAATCAAATTGTGTTTTCATAGTTTAGATTGATTTCAAATTTTATAAATTATAAATACTGATTTGATTTTGATTTATTTCAAAATTAAATCAAACAAACCATCTTCACCCCTATTGAAAGCAATCGTTAACAAAATCTGACATTTATTTTCTCCAAATTCATCAGCATTCCTTCGCTCGATTGATTAATTTCAGGACTGATTGCACGGGCAAAAAACATACCAAAAAGAAGTTCAGGTGCGTCATACAAAACCATATTAATACTGTTTGTTTTTTATTTTTATTTTCATTTTTGTTTTTGTTAGAGCATTCAATATTGAAAATTAAATTTTATTGTCTTGTTTATTGTGTTTTTAACAAACTTAATTCTGAATTTGCATTTTTAATTCATATTTCATAGCAATGAAAACCAAGTTGAAAGAGAAAACCAATTTGCCTTGTTGATTAATTGTACATGTGATTAAATTGAAGGCATGCAAATTTCTACAATTATTTTTGACATATGGTCTTGGAAATTTGTGTGCGACAGACATAGAACATGGCAGAGCCAAGTGCCGATCATATGCTTGATATGGATAAAAGGCTTGCTGAGTTGTCTCCTATACCATCTGAACGTTGCATCTTTAGAGTATATGATCCACTGCGCAACGAAAATAAAAAAGCTTACGAATCAGAAGTAGTTGCTATTGGTCCTTATCACCATGGTAATAATCTACAACCAATGGAAGAGCGCAAATTACGCTACTTGAAACAGCTTCTTAACCGAAGAAATGAAGGTAGTGCGGAAATATACATCGAGGCGATGCGAGAATCTGAACAAACAGCACGTGAGTTTTATGCCGAACCCATTAGGCTTGACTTAAATGAGTTTGTAGAAACGATGCTTCTTGACAGTTGCTTCACCGTTGAGTTGCTTCGCGGGCCTGAGATGCCAAACGACCCCCTCGTTGAAAATGCCTTAATACGTGATTTAATGTTATTTGAAAATCAACTTCCATTCTTTATCGTCAAGAAGTTGTTCGACATGACCAAAAGTTCTGCAGACTCACTAGAAGACCTCATTCGCATGTTCATAAGGTTTTTTAGCTGGTGGATAATAGGTTGCATGACACCAGTTCATAATTTAGTAGCTCCTTCTGTAATTCCAAGAGAAGATGACATCAAAGGAGCTCCTTTTGAAAATCCGAGAGAAGATGACATCAATCACCTTCTAGGCCTGTTGCATTATTGTTGTTGCTACCAATTTCATTCAATGGTATCCAAAAGAGATCCTGTTGAAAAAAAAGATAAGTCCCTAAACTCTGCAACAGAGCTCCAAGAAGCCGGGATTAAATTCAATAAGACTGAGGGAAGGAATTTGTTCGACATAAGGTTTGTAAATGGGACAATGGAAATCCCAACTTTAGAAGTTGACGACTATACAGAGTCTTTTTTCAGAAATTTAATTGCATATGAGCAATACCTTCCATATACTAATACTACTTCAAGGAATCATTTCACTGCTTATCGCAAGTTTATGGATTACCTTGTGAACACCTCAAAAGATGTCGAAATACTTACTCACCGTGGAATTATTTTTAACCTTTTAGGTGACAATGAAGTGGTTGCGGCTATGATAAACAAGCTCAGCAACAATATCATAGTATCTGATGTAGGTTACGAAGAAGTTTATAACAAAGTGAATGAGCATTGCAGGGGGAAATGGAACTTCTGGTTGGCAATCTTAAGACGGAAATATTTCAACAATCCATGGGCACTCATCTCGTTTCTTGCTGCTGTTGTGTTGCTTTTGCTCACTGTGTTACAAACCATATTACCTATTCATCCTGTTGGAAAATCTAACTAGATATCTCTGCTTCAAGTCTTGTTTTGCTTCTTGTTATGCCACTAAATAAAAGAAGCTAGACTATGTGAGTGTAGGTTGGTTGGTTTTGTTACTCACTCCTCTTGTTTTGGCTCCGTGATTCTTTGTTGAAGAATGGGAGCCTTGTGTGATGGTTTCTTTTCACTTATCAATAATATCTCTTTCTACTGTTCAACATAAAAAAGAACAAATATGTATATATATATTGATCAATTTAGTGGAATGGTTTGGAAATTTCAATCATTTTACCATGAGTTGACACGTTTCTGCCTATTCTTCTTTCGGAACTCAGTGCCACAAAAAAAAGTAAACATTTCCGTTGTGTTTGGTTAGAGGATTTGAGGAGGAATTTGGAAAGAGAAAGGAAAAAGTTAGGTGAAATGTGAATAAAATATACCTACATTTCACCTAATTTTATACACCTTTTCCCTTTCCCTTTCCAAATCCCTCCTCAAATCTCCCAACCAAACACAACATTAAGATATGTTTAGCAGGATTAATAGTGAGAAATTCATAAGATTAGTAAGATATAAAATTCTTTATTGTTCACGTTTTTTTTTTTGGTAATAAATATGAAAAAAAATATAATTCAAATTATATGTATGTTTTATATTATTAATTATAGTATTAAAAAATTTATAAATTTTGTTAGATAAAATGACCGTTGAAATATAATCTGAATAATAAAATTTACAATCAAATAATGAACTGTGAATCCTATAAATTAATAATATCAATCATATATTATAATCTGTCAAATCAAACAAGCCCTCAAGCTACAAATTAGGTACAAATAAGAATACACAAAATTTTTAAAAAATTCAAATTTACCATGTTTGGTTCTAGAAAATTTAGTCAACTTTTCAAAAAATTGAATTTTTTATTTTTAATATTTTTATTTTATTTTTATTGAATTTTTTAATATTTTACTCAAAAAGCTTAAAAATTATAATATTTGTGAACTTTTTTTAAAAGTAAACCAAATACAAAAAAATAGAAGAAAAAAAAAACGAAAATTCAATACATTTTCATATTTTATTATATTAAATAAATTTAAAAATGAAAAAAATTAATTAAAATATTTAAAATATTATTAAAAATATAAAAATACGAATTAAAAACTTAAAACCAAACATGCTTATTGGTTTTGCTTACTTAAAAAAATTATTCTTGATTGGCCTTTAAAAATAGAGAAAGTAGAAATCGCTACTACATATCAGTTTCAACAATCTTGGGAGATCAAAGTAACAATTACCCCCGTGGTGTGGAAAGGCACTAGTCTTTCTACACAGGTGAGCAAGACTTTGATTTCTCAGAGTACAACTAATGACTCATTTATTTGGTGAAGTTGGTAGTGTTGTATTTCGCTTGGGACTTTACTTTTTATATTAGGAGTTGGTGTATTTCTTGTTTTTCCTGGTGGTAGGTCTTTTCTTTTAAATTGGATTAAATTTGACAATCAACCGATTATTTCGGAGCCAAGGTCTATGGATATTATGATATCTCTACGGATTTTTTTTTTTTTTTTTTTTTTTTTTTTTTTCCAATTTAAATTGGGATATTTTACTAATTAAAATAATAATAATAAAATAAAGTAGCAGTCCATTGTCATTGTATGGAAATAGGGGTGAGTATGGCCCTGTTTGGATCAATTTTGGATGAAATGAGGACCGATTCATTGTCTACATTCTATAGAAATTAGAACTAAGCCAATTCATTAAAATTTTGGAATCAATCCAATCCAAACCATTTAAACATGGTGCGATTCGGTTCGATTTGGAATCACGATTTCACATAATATGGTTACAAGAAAAATCATATAATATTTTAAAAAAATTCAACCTATCTGAAATTTTAAAAATAATAATAACACGTTCATCAAACAAACTACTACCATAATATTTATCAGTTAAGCAAAACATAATATTAAGTAAACATTGTTCAACATTAATCTGTCATGATTTTTCGAAACAAAAACTGGAACATTGTTTCACCATTAATATGAACAAACATAATACCAATCAAATAAATATATATGGTTTAAGTTATACGGTTCGGTTTTAATCCAGAATCGTAGACCTAAATCCAAAATCAATCCGCGGAGATTGATTTCCCAATTTTCCAAACCAGGACCAAAACACGAATTAAAAAACTAAATCAAACCTACCAAATTGATCTACACCGATTCGATTTGTAGATTTTTCGATTTGCTTATCCATACGTAGTCACTCAATTATAAATTTATTACAATCCATTGAGCATGTGCAAATTAAAACTAACAAACAATTCAAGATAAATTTGTCATTTAATATTTAAAATGATCAATCCATTGGGGCGGGGGTGTCCAATTTGAAATGATTAAAGAAGAAAATTTATCGTAGTTAAAGAAGAAAATGACATAATTGTAACACGTCCGCGAGGGACCCTGCTACAGTTCGGACTCAATTTGTGTCGCGGTTCTAAATCTGATCCAAAGAGTCCAAATCCGGCAAATCGTTTTGAGAAAACAGATTTTTAGAAAAGAAGTGCCAAACATGGACTGCTTTGCCAGATACAGAGTCGCCACCTAAATTTTTTTTATGGGGGAATTTAGGAAACCCTACGAAAAATGTCTTGAATTCTTGTATATATATATTTATATTTTTGGTATTTAGTGAATTTTCTAAAGATTTTTTTAATAATATTATACTTTTTAATTATATTTACGTTATGTGTATCTAAAAATTAAAAAAAAAATGCCTAGGATATTAAAAAAATTCAGTGAAAATTAAAAAAAATACAAAAAATAAAAAATTTTAATTTTCTGAAATTAAATCCTGAAAACCCAAACTATACAAGCTGAAATGACCAAATTAACATAAAAAAAATAAATCACAGAGACTGAGAGATATAATCACTATGCTTGGTTATCATTTTTCAAAAATATTTTTCAGAAAATTCTACTTTTTTATTTTCCTTATTTTTTTTTGTTTTTACTGAATTTTTTTAATAATTTGAGCAATTTTTTTAATTTTTAAACATACCTAACATACATATACCTAAAAAGTAAAAAAAAAAATTGAAAAAAACCTTTTAAAAATTCACTAAATACCAAAAATACAAAAAAAAATACGAGAATTTAGTGTATTTTTTATATTTTTATGCATTTATTAATTTTTAAAAATATTTTTTCACAAATTTTTTACTTTTTAGATACATCTAAGTAAGGTGCATTTAAAAAAGTACAAAAAATTATTTAAAATTTTAAAAATATTTACTACAAACAAAAAAATACGAAAACCAAAAAACTCAATTTTCAAAAAATTTAATTCAAAAAACTCAAACCAAACACACTCAATAATTTGCCCCTACCATTTTTTGAAATGAACTACCCCTCATTTAGAGGCAAGCTTGCTGAATTCCCAATTCATTTGATTAATAATAGATGAAATCTGAAATAGATCTACCACCACTTTCTCAAACACTGCTTTGTCCCTGGATATCCAAATTCCCCAAAGGACTTTAATTGATTCAGCAATAGCCTCATCATCTGGAGCAATTTGGAACCAATTCTCAATCCATTTTCATACTGAAATCCGCTGACCCAAATCGAAGTTAAAACTTAACCGGGAGCCCCGCCAAATGTGTTTGGAGAAAGAACAGTTAAAACGAAGATATTCTATGGATTCTGATCACAGTCCTCTTGTTATGGATACAAGTCCAATATTCCAGAGAAAAAAAGGGGTTTAGAAGGTTTGAAGCGGGATGGTTGTTGGATGGGGTCACTAAACATATTGTCGAAAAAGTGTTGAAAATTCCAATTCAGGGCTCACGGGCTTTTGTTTTAACGCAGCATCAACAGATTGCAATCAGACACTTTCGAAATTGGCATTATTGCTCAAATAGAAGTCTGGCAGCACAAATTGCGTTTGGAGGATGGTGTGTTTGTTACCGATCAGAAGGAAATTCAACATGTTTTTGTGGATTATTTTAAGAAGCTATACTATAGCCATGGCCTTGATTCAGGTACTCCTAACTCCTTGTCCTATCCAAGTAATTTTCAATTATTGTCTGCTATAAACTGTAAAATTTCTGAAGAACATAAAGTTTTGCTGGATTCCCCTTCCGTGATGGAGGAGGTTAGAGAGGCTGTGTTTTCCATGGGAGGGCTTAAAGCTCCAGGTCCTGACGGAATAATAGTAGCCTTTTATCAAAAACACTGGGGGATAGTGGGGGAATCAGTTGTCTCGGCCTTTATTTATTTATTTATTTATTTAAAAAATTCTGGTCATATGCAGAGAAGGTATCTATTTTGCATTTAGCTTTATGGGTGAGATTTTTCAAATTTAAATTTAAATTTGAGAAAATTGTTTGGACACTTATATTGTGTTTGGTTGGGGGATTTGAGAAAAGATTTGGAAAGGGAAATGGAAAAGATAAGTGAAATGTGAATAAAACATACCTATATTTCATCTAATTTCACACACCTTTTTCCGTTCTCTTTCCAATTCCAAATCCTTCCCAAACTCCCAAACCAAACACAGCGTTAGGGTCCACCCCTCGTTTTGCTGATCTAAATTCCAATAGCCATAATCTTATCATTTTATCACGTTTGTGTTTAAAAAAAAAAAAAAAAATTAGATAGTTTATTTTCAAAAACACATTTATTGTCTATTTTCAGGGACAAACATGATAAAATGATAAGGTTACGATTACTAAATCGACCTAATTATTTTTTTGAATGATATACTAAGGGCCTTGTAAATTTAATGATTTTGGATTATCAAAACAAGATCCTTGATGGGTCTCACATGCCTAAACAATTATTCCAAGTTCAAATTTAAATTTGAAAGAAGGCAATCTTGTTGTTAACTTATTCTAATGTTAATTCTGACACATGGCAATTGATATGTCCTACAAATTTAATGTCACTACAATAAATTAAGATTTTTGTAATGCTCAAACTTTTATTACTCAGATATCGTTACTAATTTTTAATATTTAAGTCAATTTATACGATAATAAATTGCGGAAGCACGATAAAGAAAGAATAAACCATAAATGTCCCATCTCGTAAATACATTGATGAAATGTTCAAATATAATACTTATAACAAATGCCTTTAAGCTTATGTTACAGAATTTCAGAATAGACAACTACAATGAAAAGAAATACATTAGTCCTACCACACCTTGGCATTTTGCTTAAAATTAACAAACTTCAAATCCCACAAATAAATTAAACTTCTTGATTCTTGGACGAAGCATCCAACTTCGCACTTGAAAAGTGGTGTAATAACTGGGATGAACAAATATGTCCAATAGGGATCTCTGATGATTCTAAACAATAATAACTTATAGATATATATGATCATGAAAGTTCCAAATCAATACATATACATATACGTAATGTTCTCTTTGATATCCAAAATATTATTGTATATATTTCCAAAGAATCCATGTTTAGTAATTGAAGAAAATAAATTCTCATCTTTCCAAATTCACTTTCAATTATTTCCAAGTTTTCCCTTCACTTTGTTTATAATCAAAACCATGTCAATGCAGATAATCTCAATAGCTAACAATTAACAATCCACAGATAACACCCATGACTACTAGCTCAATTACACATGTTGATTATTAACTACAACATCGTTATGTACTTAACTATATTCTTATGGGACATATTCATCAACCAATAACTCAACAGAAATACATACACCAACTGTGAAATCTCAAATACAGAACATCCCGTGGTCTTCCCAAGCCCTACATCAGAGCCCCGCTTTATCAGTTGCTAGTCGGAAGGAACGCGGTACCTATATAAAGCACGGCCTGTTTTATCGGTTGCTAGTCGGAAGGAATGCACCCCTACTATTTAGCACCACCTGCTTTACCGGTGGCTAACTGAAAGGAACACATTACCTCTATATAACCCAGCATGCTTTACTGGTTGCTAGCTGAAGGGTCACGTTACCTTTATATAACACAATCACATTCCACAAAACATCACCTTCTCAAATTACTTCTATTCATTCTCATCTACGTACATGGTTACACAAACTCATAATGTTTTCAAGTCATTCTAAATTACACAATTAATCAACAACACATAACCTATTGTACAACAACCAATACCATCCTCTATCGATAACCAACGACAAAACCTCTAAGCATTAATTAATATAAGCTCTTATAAATAAAACAACGTAATTCTTATAATTTTCATACCTTCAATAACATCAATATATAGTCTAATTCGTTATCAACAAATCATTCCATAATCAATTCTCTTGTTTTCAATAATCAATAATTTTCAACCTATCCCAAATTCATGGCAGCCGATTACTTCTTTCTCTTTCTAATTCTCAACAAAATCAATATAGCTCAATGCTTATGAAATCATCATTTCTCATAAATCATAAATTAAAAAAAAAAATAGGACTTCTTACATTAAACATCGTAAATATTTTTCATTAGCTCACAATTCCCATAATCAATAGCAAAATCCAATATTAAATACTTTTAATTCGAAACCCTAACCTTCATCTTTATGCATTTCAAAATCTCATAACAAAATCATATTTTTATGTAATAAAAAGTACCACATATCTATGTATAACGAAATATTGAAAAGAAGCAAAGATATTTATACCTCTTGAAATGAAGAGAAGAAACCTGAAAAATCAATTTCGCCGGAACTTCGATCCAATCAATCAAAATGAAGCCCTCGTTGAACTTGTCATTTTGATCTAAAGAACTATTATCAAAATCTTCTTTGATGCTTGGATTGAAGGATTTGTGTATTTTTGACAATGGTTCTAAGATAGATAACAGAAATAGAGAGAGAGAGAGAGAGAGAGAGAGAGAGAGAGAGAAGGTTTGTCAAAAAGTGAGTAGAGGGAGTATGGGTCAATATATAGTGCAAGGAAAAAAATGGGTTTGGACCCACAAATTTGACTCAAATTGATAGCAAAAATACGCTAAATTCAAATAGACCGCTTAAGCGGTGAATGAAAACTCTCAACATCTCTACTTTCTTGAACAGACTGCTCGAGCAATCAAAAGTTTGCTCGAGAAATGAATTAATACTTGCAGTATCTCAGACAATTTTCAATCACTCGAGTGCTCAAACTTGCGCTTGAGTGAACTATGCCAACAACTTAGATTTGCAAACTTCAAACGAGTATAACTCTCTCGTTTGGACTTCGTTTTGGTCATTCTTGTGTCTAAATCGAAGCCCCGAAGTTAAGCTTTTCAATGATTTTAGCCTCACATTACGATTCAAAGTGTGAAGAGAGAAAATGGTAAAAGAGTGATGACTACTCAAAAGACAATAATGCGAATCAAGGCTTTTGGTCAAATCTCACCCCACTATCATAATGACACCACAATCCATGCTCTAACATCAACTAAAGAGGTTCTAATTATGATAGTAAGGCAGTCGAGGGTAATCCCACACTTCTCCGATCCATCCTTACGTTCGAAACTCAAACATTTTCACTCGCTTTAACTCTTTAACATCGACACACGACACAACACTTGAGATTCTGAATGTAAAATGATAGTTTGAAAGGCACACTCAAACCAGGTCAATGACCTGGGACATCACATACTTTCCACCTTAGGAAATTTCGTTCTCGAAATTATGACAATAAAATGATTAAAACAGTATGACAACAATTGACACTAAGGTTCAAAATGGGACAATCACAAAGAACTACAACCACCAATTCAAAATATAGATCAGTACTTGAGATAGTATCCTAGATTTCGGCCTCTCATCTCGGTGCCCTAAGGCCACCCGAGCAACAAAGATAGCAAGATAATGACATAATGAGTCACTTACGATTCATCTACTATAACAAAAAGAGGTTTTGGTCAAACAAAAAGAGGTTGTTGGATAGGGTCACTAAAGATATTGTTGAAATACCAAATATTTTCACTTCGTAGCAACCATACGGGCAAAGAAGAAAATGATAGATTGCTTGCGTTTGGAGGATGGTGTGTTCGTTACTGATCATAAAGAAATTCAACATGCTTTTTTGGATTATTTTTAAGAAGCTATACCATAGCCATGGCCTTGTTGATTCAGGTACTCCTAATTCCTTGTCCTATCCAAGTAATTTTCAATTGTTGTCTGCTATAAACTATAAAACTTTTGAAGAACATAAAGTTTTGTTGGATTCCCCTTTCGTGATGGAAGAGGTTAAAGAGGCTGTGTTTTCCATGGGAGGGCTTAAAGCTCTAGGTTTTGACGGAAAAATAGCAGCCCTTTATCAAATACACTAGGGGATAGCGGGGGGAATCAGTTGTCTCGGTTGCTTTTTTGTTTTTTTTGTTTTTTTAAATTCTATTCATATATAGAGAAGGTATCTATTTTCCATTTAGCTTTATGCGTGATATTTCTCGAATTTATATGCAGAAAAGGTATCTATTTTCCATTTAGCTCTATGGATGAGATTTCTCAAATTTAAATTTAAATTTGAGAAGATTGTTCGGGTACGTAGGGTCCATCCCTCAATTTGACGATCCAAATTCCGATAATCAAAATCTTATCATTTTATCACGTTTGTGTTAAAAAAAAAACAAGGATAATTTATTTTCAAAAGGGCACTCGGTCCATAAATCCAAATTCTAATTTTGTTTGGTGAACAGTCCAGTTGTTGAAATTGTTTGTCTAAAAGGACATGCTCAAGCAAAATGACCAATATACCCTTACTTATCTATACTATTATATATGTGAGCACATGACTTGGTGTCAAAGACTATGGTGGCCTCTCTTTTTTCTATCCTAAAATAAAAAAATGGCAAATTACAGAAATGGTCCTTATAGTTTACCCGTGGTTTCATTTTGGTCTGTGTACTTTTAATTGCATCAATTTTGGTCCTGCAGTTTGGTTTTTGGTTCTATGTGGTCCCATAGTTAACAGCTGTTGGCTTTTTGGACAGAAACCCCACACGTGCCTTGTACGCAAGGGACTTGCAAGGGCAAGGTTGTCATTTCGACACCCCTACCCATTTTCTCCAATTCTGCAACTGATACAAGGCATATATATATATATATATATATGTACATAATATATTACGTATGTGGATTAAGGGAAAGACGAAGAAGACGAGAGAAAGAAAATGGAATCAATCTATTGCTAATGTAGGTTGAGGGCTAGAGTATGCACATCTTGGACTGAGAATAATCCTTCAGAAGGTTTTTGGGTTGTCCTCGATATGAAGTAAGTTACAATATATATATATTTCCTCTGTTGAATCATGCTCTTTTGAATTTTTTGTGGTTTGATAAATGCAGATATGGAGTAAGTGAAAATAGATATATATATATATATATATATTTATCCTCTGTTGAATCATTCTCATTTGAATTTTTTGTTGTTTGATAAATGCAGACTAGGGATGCTTGTGGGTTCTTCATATGGATTGATCCTCCTTCTGGTGCCCGAGTTCAAGAGGTGATTAATGGATTACTTGGAAGAATTGGGGTCATTGAAGACCAGGTCCGATTGCATAGAGGAAGAGAAAGGAAACTGCTGATCTTTATAGTGATGTCATGGATATTTTTCTTATGGTGCTACCTTACAACAGAGCAAGATGAGGAAGTTGCTGGTAGCAACAATGACAATGATTTGACATAAACTAGGTTGCTTTTTTTTTTTTTTTATGTATATGGGAATTGGAATAAGAATTGTAGATGTAGGTGTTTCATGTTTTAATGTTTTGAATTTGGATTGTGTTAGTTTTGTGAACAATGATAGAATAACATATGCAATGACAACGATGTGTAATGTTGTGTGAATAGCTGAAATAAAATGGGTTTTGTATTTTTGTGAATTGCAATGCCATTTGAACATTATGTATTGAATTTTGTGAGCTTTGTCATCAACGTTAGATTGCAATTGGAATACATACAAATGTATAATGTATTGTGATTTGGTAATATTGATTAGTATTTCCAAAAAATAGAACAATACAGTGACAATAGGCCATAAGAATAAAATAAAGACACTTGGTCAATATTCATTCATTAAACAACAAAAGGCAATCACATTGTTCACCAACAAAAGACAAAATAAATACAATAGCCGATCAACTAAAGTGATTACAAACCAGTAAAATGGTGAGCACATCTAGTCAAAAAGTGTAACTACAAAAAAAAAAAAAAAAAAAATCAACATTATTAACCCTAGAAAAAAACAGTAGATCATAGCAGTTAATGTACAAGACAAGGACACTTTGTCCTACTAGCACACTAATTTGCATTCTTGTTGTTGGTTGCACTAGTTACAGCTTGTTTCTGTGGAGACAAGGACACAAATCTTCTCCCCCTAAACATGAATGAGTCTGTAGGTGCAGATGTTAATGACTGAGTTGTGGAAATTCAACTAAATCCAGGTGGTGGTGTTGACCTTGCCATGGTAGGCATACATGGTTCAATGTTAGGCCTTGTCTTTGCCTTGTTGTCCATGGTTGGTTGACTGCCACTGGCTCTGACAAGTGCTACTTTGCCCTTTTGCCCATGCTTGGTTGACTGCTAATACATTTTGCAGCTGTTACGCTTGCCCTGGTACCCATGCTTGGTTGGCTACCACTAAGTCTTGCAACTGCTATCTTTGCCCTGGTGCCTATGCTTGGTTGACTGCCACTACCTCTTGCAGCAGCAACCTTTGCCTTACTCCTCATTGTCATGTTTTCCTCAATAGCTATTGGAGGTATTTCAACTTAGCTTGAACTATATTATTCCTCACCTTCAAACATGGTGAAATATAATGTAATTAATCTGGAAATACCTTATACAAATTACCCTGTAAGAGTGAAATAAATTGACAATAACTTTACTTACAGGTAAGTTTGCCTTTATAGCATTGCCTTCAACTGGTTGACCTTTGCAACTTTTTTATTGTGTCCAAGCTAACCATATGTGGCACATGTGGTTGTAGTGTGTTTTCTCTTCAACTTGTAGGGGTTTTTGGGTTCATCTGCCTCTCTCTTCCTCAATTTCTTTGGCCTCCCTAGTTGTTTTTTCACTCCAGGGGACAATGGTGCATCTAACACTAACTTAGGCCACATTTCAGATCTATTGATGGGGTAGATTATTAGCTCATAAGAGGCCATATAAGTTTTTTTTCTTGAACCAGTGTGCCACATATTCTTCAGGGTTCTCATGTTTATCATAAATGACTGCTATTGCATGACAACATGAGATACCAGTTAATTCCCATCTCCTGCATGAACATGTGCTATCTTCTAAATCAACCACAAATTGTTGTCTATTGAAGTAGTTGATTTGGTACTTTTGTTTCCCTAACCAAATTGCAATGCAGTTGCATGCATCCAATTTCCTCTTCTCTAGTGTTTTTTGGATGTTAGGACATATAGGACCCTCATATGCCCTCATTTTTTCTCTCCTTATTTGCATCATCTTCATCAAAATGTATCTAATATCCTTATTTCCACATTCCTATCCACATGAGTATCAAATTGCATGTCATCTTCACTTTCATCAATTTCACTATCCTCATAGTCCTCTAAATCTATGGACTCTGTCTGAGAACCTTCATTATATCAAGTTTCAAACAAATCAACTTCTGCTACACCCTTACCTTGCTCTAACTCAGCTTCTCTACCACCTTCCTTTTAGAACTGAGCTTCTACTACATCCATATACCTATGAAACTCATCTTCACCTCCAATCAACTCATCAATGTCATCAATCCGTATTGAACTAGGTTATGTTTCAGGATAGTGTTCCAAATAGAAATCAATGTGCCTATTTCTATTCAAGAATTTCAGTATACCCATCAACTCATTGTCATTCTTTACATTGACTAACCCACTAGGAAGATCTTTATCAGGCATTCTGTAGTAATATGACATGCTTACAGTACAATTCAATTTCTTCACCAAATCTTCTATGTATAACATACTCATGTAATCAGCTTTGTAGTAGTCAAAGTATGTTTCTTCCCCTCCCCCCTCTCCCCACATATAACCTATCTAGATTACATACAAATGTTCCCCCATGATGCATTTTTAAAGTGAAGTAATCACTATCAGAATTTGTGAGATTAAATAATATAAAAACTTAATCAAAATTTGTCAGAGGTTGATCACTTTTCCCTATGTGCATATCTATTCTTTTGGGAATCAATGCCAATAAGAAATGGAGAGAGGAGGGTGGCAACCGATGATTGGGAGAAGGCCAGTGGGATATCAGCAAAATAGATGCAGAGGATCAGGAATGTTCACCGTTTTTGTCGATAACTTACTAGAATCGATGGATCCGAGAGGCTTGTTTAAGTTATGTAGTAACTACGGAGTGGTGAATGATGTTTTTATTCTGAAGAAGAAAATAAAAGTTGTGGAAACAACATTTGGGTTTGTTCGGTATGATTGCCAGGTTGTAGCAAGTATGGTAGTTCAAAAAGTTGAAGGTTTGTGGTGTGATGATAAAGAATTGAATGTACAGATAGCAGTGTATGGAAATAAAGATTAGAATCTGGAGATGTAGGAGTCAAGAAATGAGAGTACTAATCTGATTAAATAAAGGATGCACTGGCAGCCAACAAAGGGAGTTAAAGGTCAGAGTTCTTATGTGGATGTAGTACAAGGGTTTAATAGAGATATCAAGAGGATACTTATCAAAGCTGAAGAGATTGGCAATGGTTGGCTTTACGAGAGTTTAGTAGTCAAGCTAAAAGCATTTTTCACCTTTGATGCTTTTAAAAATGAGTGTAGTAACAGAGGGGTTAAGGATGTGAACGTCAGAGATGGGGGGGATAAAGTTACAGTTTTAACATTCCAGTCAATCAAACATATGAAGGAATGGAAAGTAAAATTGGAGGAATGGATCTATGAATGGTGCATATCAATGGAGGGATGGGAAAAAGGGAAAATGATTGAAAGTGAAAGGTGTGTTTGGTTATATTTCTTTGGAATTCCTTTTAATTTGTGGAACACAAAAACCCTCAATGACATTAGTAGAGTTTAGGGTGAAGTAGCTCAACATGATGAAGGTACCAACAACCCAGTTTCATTTTAATGGAGTAAAGTAGAGTTTATTAACGCAGTGGTAATCCTTGAGTGCAATGGGGCACAATATCCAGTTAGAGTGTGCGAAGAGATAAGCTTCCCATTAGGGACAACCACAGGACTGGGTAGTTATCAGCTTAATGAGGATAAGAATTCAAGCTTTGGTAGTGGGCAAAATATGATATTAGGCACCATTGAAGGTAGGAAGGAAGCAGCAAAGGAAGATGAATGTGGTGATGATATGTCACTTACTGATGAAATGGCAAGCAGGGTTAAGGACATAGTGGATGATGGAACAGTTGAGCTGGATAGAAGGGGAATGAGGGTGGAAGTCTCATCATTGTGGAAATCCGATGGAGGCTTGGAAAACTCAACAAGTGGGAGCTCTGGCAGTGTTGGTATGATAAAGATTGTGGAAAATCCAAGGAAAAAAGTGGTTAGGAGTATGCAAAAGATTGATGACAATATATACACACCAGGGTTTATGAAGAGTTTGAGTGGGCCTGAGATGGGTAAGCCCAATATTAATTTAGAAGTAGTGCTGCAGGAAGCCCATGATGAAGCTAACCACAACAGGCCCACTAGGCATTCATTATCAAATCTGAGTGACTGTGTAGCTCAGACTCAGGTCCAACAGGTAGGTCTGCAAACAGCCCAAAATAATGAAAAAAAATTAGTTGTATAAAGATTAAAAGAAAGGTTGCTAGTAGAACAAAAGGAAATAAGGGGAAAGATAGAGGAGCTATGATGAAAGGTAAGACTTTATTATTATAGAAGGGAAGAGTGCTTCCAAAAAGTTTTAATAGAGGTGTTATTTTCAGAGCTGCAGCGGTGACTATATCAAACTCACTATCCATTAATAGTGAGTCAAGTAGAAGTAGTATAAGGTTGATTATGGAAGCTAGGGCAATAGTCCAGATGGGGAAATCATTGGGCATAAATTTTGAAGGAAAATAAGCTGAAGCTATCGAGAAAATTATTCAAATTGAAATGAAGGATTTGGAAAGGATTGAAGGCAGTGGAAGGGCTGTTGATGCCTAAGGAATATATGCAGGGGTTCAGGTGCATTATATTGTTTCCTATGAAGATAATGACATGGAACGTTAGAGGTCTAAGAAGACTAGAAAAAAAGAGAAGGACAAAAAGTATGCTAAAAGAGGGAGGAGTGGATGTATAGTTATTGCAAGAAACAAAGAGGAGTAGAATGGAGGAAGAGTTTATAAAATTGATATGGCCATTTGACGAGATGGAGTTCATGGGGGTTGATGCAGAAGGCCGTGTAGGAGGTTTGCTATGCATTTGGAATCCAGCTAGCTTTAAACTTAAGGAGTGTTGCAGTTCAAAGCATTTTATTCTGCTTTCAGGTACTGCTGGAGTGGCTTTTGAATGTACTATAATTAATATTTATGCTCCGAATGATGTAGTTAAGAGGAAGCAGTTATGGGATTTACTGGGTAGATTGAAAACACTTTATACTAAACCTTGGTGTATGATTTAATGAAATTAGGTACATTAGTGAAAGAAATGGATGTTCAAGAAGAGAGAGAGGTATGAATGATTTTAATGGGTTAATAGATTAGTTAAATTTAGTAGATTTTCCTGTGATGGGGAGAAGATTTACATGGTGTAATGCTCAAGATGGGGATAGATGGAGCAGGATAGATAGGTTTCTATTGGAAAGTAGGTGGTTAGAGGAGTACTCATTTAAGCAATAGGGACTCCCAGGAAGTATTTCGGATCATTGCCCAGTATTATTAAAGGAAGATGATAGAAATTGGGGTCCAAAACCCTTTAGGTTTCTTAATGTGTGGTTACTTCATCCACAGTTCAAAGTAGAAATGAAGAAGTCATGTGATGGTGTAGTTGAACCAGGATGGGCTGGCTTTAGGCTTAAGAGGAAGCTAGCTAATCTTAGGGCCAATCTTAGAATATGGAATACGGAGGTTTTTGGTAATGTGGATATTTAGTTAAAGAAGGCAGAGGAGGAACAACATGAGCTTGATTTGGTTGCTGAAGCAAGGAATTTATCAGAAGCTGAACTAACCAGAAGGAGGGAAGTAAGAAGTCAAGTGTGGAATTTGAGTAGGAGAAAAGAGAGCTTATGGCATCAAAAATCTAGTATGGTATGGGCTAAATGTGGTGATAAGAATACAAGATTTTTCCATTTGATGGAAAGCTCTAGGCAAAGGAAAAATATGTTAGATTCAGTTGTAGAGGAGGGGGAGAGGTTGGTGGTTCCAGATAGAGTAAAGCGGTCAGTCCGCAATTACTTTGAAAGCGTATTTACTGAGGAGTGGTGCTCTAGGCCTAAATTCTTTGGTCCATGTTTATCCATTACTTCTGTACAGAAGGAAAGTTTGGAAACAGCATTTACAGAGCAAGAGGTTAGGGCAGCTATACAAGACTATGATGGTAATAAGGCTCCGGGGCCAGATGGATTTAATATGGCCTCCATTCAAAAGTGTTGGAAGGTAATGAAGAGGGGAGCTTCTACAATTCATGAATGAGTTCCATGAAAATGGGAAGCTGGTTTTAGGTTTGAATTGTTCATGTATCACTTTGATCCCAAAGAAAGAGAACTTAAGTGGTTTAGGGGATTACAGACCAATAAGCCTAGTTCATTCAGTTTATAAAGTTCTAGCTAAAGTGTTGTCTAGAAGATTAAAGAAGGTAATGCCAGCAGTTATTAGTGAAGTCCAGACTGCATTTTTTTTTTTTTTTTTTTGGGGGGGGGGGGAGGAGATTCATTCTAGATGGAGTATTGATTGCTAATGAAGTGGTGGATTGGTGGAAATTATCTAAAAGAAAAGGAATCATTCTAAAATTGGATTTTCAAAAGGCTTACGATTCAATAAATTGGGAGTTTCTTTTTTCAATGATGAAGAATTTTGGTTTTGGGGAAAAGTGGGTGAGGTGGATCAAAACATACACATCTTCAGCCAAGATATCTGTTTTGGTTAATGGATCTCCATTTGATGAATTTACACCTCAAAAAGGGCTTAGGCAGGGCGACTCGTTATCACCATTTTTGTTTAACATTGTTGCTGAAGGATTGAATATATTGATTGAAAGGGCAAAGGAGTTGGGTTTTGTAAAAGGTGCCACTGTTGGGCCCAATGAGTTAAAGGTTTCTTATTTGCAATTTGCAGATGATACTATTATTTTCTGTGAAGCTAATAGGGTGAAATTGGTCAATATAAAGAGAATTTTAAGGTGTTTTGAGATAATGTCTGGCTTAAAAATTAATTTCCACAAGAGTGTGGTGTGTGGGGTTGGTGTTAATAAGGAGGAAATTAATGATTTTGTCTCAATTTTGCACTGTCATAGCCAAAAGCTTCCTATTACTTATCTAGGCATACCTCTTGGGGCAAATCCTAGACGAAAGAGCACTTGGAATCCAGTGATCGAGAAAGTAAAGCACAAATTGGCTTCATGGAAAAGGAAGATGTTGTCATTTGCAAGTAGATTAACATTAGTGAAGGCAGTTCCTTCAAGTTTACCTTTATATTTCCTATCAATTTTTAAACTACCTATGGGTGTGGCTAAACAGTTAGATAGGATTCAGGCAGCCTTTCTGTGGGGTGATTCTAAAACAAAGAAGAAACTTCACATGGTAAATTGAAAGGAGCTATCAGCAAACATTGATCAAGGGAGATTAGGGGTTAGAAATCTAAGAGAAGTTAATGATTGCCTTCTGCTCAAATGGTGGTGGAGGTTTGGGAAAGATGATACAGCTTTGTGGAAAAATATTGTCTGTAGTAAGTATGGTGTGGTTGGGGGCAGATGGGTTTCAAGTAATCCAAATAATGTTGCAGTGTCCAGGATTTGAGGTGATATCCTTCAAATTGTTACATATAGCCCTGCTCTAGTTGACTTTTATTTATCTAATCTGAAATTAACAGTAGGGAATGGGGATAGAATTCAATTTTGGGATGACAAGTGGTTTAATAATATATACCTGAAGGAGGAATTTCTTAGACTATATAGCTTATCAGAGGAGAAATGTAGCACTGTGCAGCAGATATATCAGAGGAAGGGTCAATCAAATGATTGGAGTTTATTGTTTGGAAGATCATTGATAAAATGGGAGGAAGAGGAGGTCCTACGGTTGTATGATTTGCTAAGGGAAGCACCTAGTCTTGCTATGGAGACTAAGGATTTGTGTAAATGGATGGATAATCTAGTAGGATCATTTACAGTAGTAGCAACATGGAAGTGGTGGATGTCTTCAAAAAGTCCTACTGTCAGTGTTACTAAGGAATTATGGAACAATGTTGCTCCACCCAAGGTAAAGTTTTGTAGGTGGTTAGCATGAAGAGGTAGGCTTAAAACTGCAGCTGTCTTAAAGAGTTTTGGAGTGTTAAATGAGGAATCAAATGCAGTGTGCTTGTTTTGTAAAACATATGAGGAGTCAGTTCAGCATCTTATGTTGTTTTGCCCATTATCTTGGAAATTATGGACTGATATAATGCAGTGGCGGGATCTAGTGTGGGTTCTGCCTGGTTCAGTTGAAAATTTGTTGCTTTGGTGGTCAGGAGTCAAATTTAGTAAGGTGGTTCTTAGAATGCGGAAAGTGGTTCCTTTAGCAGTTATGTGGTCATTATAGAAAGCAAGGAATGAATGTTTCTTTAGTGGCAAACCAGTGGATTGGAATGATCTTTCAGAATTAGTGAAAGTAAGGGTAGCACTTTGGAGTAAATCGAATATTAAAGGGCTACAGTATTCGGTACAGGAGATAATCACGAATCTTCATCAGATCAAGGCCTGTGTGTGTAGAAGAAGATTGCCTCCAGATTGATGGTAGGAGGTTATGCTATGTAGTGGTTGGGAAATGTGGCTAATATTGCTGGTATGGGACTGTTTGTGTTGATCTGGGTTAGGATGGAGAGCTGGACAGCTTTTTATTGTTTGACCATTTTATCAAGGCCACTAGTAAGGTTGGATTTGGATGTGCTGGTAAAGGGATGCTACTATGTGTAGCTAGGTGTGAAACAGGGAAGTTGCTGTGAAGAATACAATGTTGGTATTAGGGGTATTCTCCTTGCTTTGGGTAAATGAATGAGGTCTGCTGTTGGTGTAAGGTCAGATGTGGTATGCTGCCGCTGTATGATATCGTTTTTGGTATACTGTATGCTGCTATTCAGAGGCTTGCTGATGTATGTTGCTAGTTGGCATTCTACTGATACTGGTCTGATTGATTGGTCTGGTCTGTGAAGCTACTATGAGGCAGGTCTGGTCTATGTATCTATGAGTGGAGTTGAAACGCTAATGCTGTTGTTTTTATGCTCTGTTGTTACTGGTTTTGTTGTTTTGTTCTTTGTTTTTCTCTTTCTCCTTTGGTTCCTTTTGATTGGTTTCTCACCAATCTAAGGTCAAGTGCTTGCAAATTATTGTGCTTCCTTAGCGGTGCCAACCTAGTTGGGATTGTTAAGGTTAGCGTTGATGCTCTTTGCACTTCTCTCTTTGTTGATGTAAGATTTTGTATGTTATACTTTCTTCATTAATAAAGTTTTCATTTTGTTGATAAAAAAAAACAAAAGAGGGAACAAAATAAAGAAACCAACACACACACATACATATATATATATATATATCTTTATCATTGTCATGTCAAAGTGTGAAGCTGAAATTGCTCCAAAAAAAAAAAAAAAAACCCACAAAAGGTGAATCAAAATATAAATAACCTATATATATACATAAATCACCATTTAACCACTATCAAGTACAAAGACCAAAATTGAAGACGACAATATACATAAACAAACAAATGTTGGTCAAAAAAGTAAAATACAGTATTGAGGGCTCCCATACGAAGCCTCTTTCAGAGCTATTGAGTTGGCTTGCTTCTTTCTTACTTTAATGGATTTGATTCACTTCTCAGATTTCCTTTAGAAACCTTTGAATTCAAGCCTCAGCTCTCACCAATTTGTTGTATTCCCTTTCTTAACCCCTTTCCTAACCCTAATCCCCAATTTGTTTACATAGATCACGTGGGTTGCATATTCGGGCGGGAAAATGGGTGGGGGTGTCGAAATGACAACCTTGCGCTTATAAGTCCTGTGCGTGCAAGGCACGCGTGGGGTTTCCGTCCAAAAAGCCAACGATTATTAACTATTGGACCACATAAAACCAAAAACCAAACTGCAGGGGCAAAATTGATGCAATTAGAAGTACAGGAACCAAAATGAAACCATGGGTAAACTATAGGGACCATTTTTGTAATTTTCCCAATAAAAAAAATATTATTCAAAGGCATGAGCAAGATTTGAACCCAAGACCTTGGATTTCATTAAGAACACTCTTATCATTTAGACAACATACATATTATGATATTAATTTCTTTATTATTTATTTTTATGCTTACTTATTTGAATTACACACGCATTGCGTGTGCCACCCGCTAGTATATTTATATATATATATATATATATCCCAAACCTAACAATCTCACACACACACACGCATAAACACACGCACAGAGCACTAGTTCTTTCTCTCTCTACCCCTCTCTCTCTCTTCCTCTCTCCTCTACTTCTCGCGACGGCTCCAATGTGTAGACGTCCCCGAACGCCCCGAGAGGGACGAGCTCCCCTGTTCTGTTCGATATTGGGCTCACTACAGCTCAGGACTCTCAAATTGTCACGGTTCTTAATCTGAACCAAAGAGTCCAAATCCGGTAAATCGTTTTGAGAAAGCAGATTTTTAGAAAAGAAGTGACAAACATGGAGTGCTTTGCCAGATACAGAGTCGCCGCCTAAATATTTTATTTTGGGGAAATTTAGGAAACCCTGACTCGTTGCCTAAGGCCACGTGTCCGTCATCACCAAAGTTGCCTCGGCTCGGGAACTTGGGTACGATTGGGGAAGGTCACTTCGTGAGCACCCCCGCTCGCCCGATCAAAGATCGGCTTCTACTAACCATGATATCAAGTTTTGAAAACATTATGTGTTCTTATTCCGATTATTAGCCTAGATTACTATGTGATGCGCACAGCATACAAGTATAGACTGGGTCACCTGAATTGGAACAAAACATTTCATGTTTGTTAATTTGAAAATGGTTTGATGGTGCTACTCGCAAGTAGGCTAAGACGTGGATTTGCCACCCTCGGGTGGGCTTAGAAAAACATGATTTTGCCACTATCTAGTGGGCTTAAAACACACATTTGATGAATTGTTCCAATTCAAATAACCCAACCTTCGCCCACAGGCATTCAGGCAGTTATATCACATAAGCATATAGCCTCATGGTGAGCATGCTATCATGGCAGTCACTCACACGCATGCAAGGATGCTAAAGCATAAAACTTACCGAGTACTCCAAGCCAAAATGAAGCTAATTAGAAATCCATGCATGATCCTAATTATATGGAAATACCTAATGCAACACATGCAAAAATGCAACTATAGCAGGCTCAGCTATTCTAAACATGGCATATGAAATGCTGCAGCTAACATGTATTCAACTTGGAACTGAAAATACAATGCAGTTAGTATGATGCGCCGAGCCCGGTGCATGCAAAATAGATGAATGAATGCAAACATGCTATCATACTGTATGCTAATTGAAACATGCCCTAATCTAACCATCATAAGCGGGTAAATAAAAGGGAGAAAGACGTGGGGTTGGAAGACATACATCACACACACGCACACTTATTACAACATTGCCCTCGCACAGAGGGTCCGAATAAATAATATACAGTCCCTAAATAATACAGTCCAAATAAATAACTAATCCAAATTAAATTTACAAAATTAATCTAAAGAAAGCTATAACTTGGCATGCAAGCCAGGGACTGCCTTGACTCTGATGAATGATGTATGTTTGGGCTGCCTTGTGCGGAAATCCACTGGGATGCCCCAATTAGCCTCTGTTTTGCAATTATTTCTTGGAAAGCGCGCCAAGCCCCGGAAGACTGCTGATCTTGATTTGCTGCAACAGAGAGCAGAAAAGGGACCATAGCAATGTATTTTACAGATGTATGCATGCCTCGATCTCGTGTACCAACACGCATCTCGATGCATGATGGCCGAGGAGTTGAATTGTGCAACTCAATATAGAATGAATGCACATAAAAACTCAACTAAAACCTAACTCCATCATAGATAATCCGGAGTGTCGATGACTAGGGAATTGAGACACGTTCCGTCACTCGGAGTACGAAACGTACCTCGTTTCCCGTGCTCGGGCTAACTCCTATCCCAAGCACAATCAATTATGCATATATGCATGAATGCAACTAAGATACAACCCTACATACCACAATGCTATTGAAATGGCATACACGATGCACGAGGTAACATGGCATACACAATGCGCTAACATACAACCTAGCATACGCAATGCTATGAAATGAAATGGCATACACAATGCATAATGGACTTACACCAACATGAGTGGACCTCAGCCACACTCGCATAAGAGGCCATGAGATGAAAATGAGACACTCAAGATGCGTGCACACATGCACGCAAACCGAGGACCGAACCTAAGGCACCAAATGCCACTCTAACAAAGCATGGCAAGGTATGAAACATGATATGCAAACATGCAAATTTCAGCGCTAAAATACGATGCTAAACAGCCCCGAATCATGACAATATAGCACCCGATGCATGAAATGGTCCCGAAATGCAAGATTAAGCACATGAAATGACTTGTAGCTACATCAAGCATGCATTATTTGTACATGAGGTATGAATACAGATTCAATGCAGCCCCAAAAAAATCATGTTTACAGTTTTAAAGAAGGCCAAAAAGTGAACGCAAACGGGGCTAAGCTAGCATGCAAAAATGGCCCTAAATGTGAGATAAAGAAGCAAGTCACAGCTGCTGGCCCCAAACAGAAGAGGGTCCTTCAACAATGTTGAAGAGGGATCCAAAACATGGCATTTTACAGTTTATGACCGAGCCAAAAACAGTACACAAGCATGCTAAAAATACTATACAAAATAAGGCCAAAAAGAGAGCTATAACACAAAGTACAAAAAGGATGCCTCAAACAGTAAAATACCCTGAATGAAACATGAAGAGGGGGTCAAAATAAGGCTGTTTTTAGTTCGGACCAGAGTCCAAAAATAGAAGCACAAGAGGCTAATAAATCATGCAAAAATGGAGCCAAAAAAGGGATATAAAGGAAACTGGAAGATAGAAGGCTCAAAAAGTGATGAGCCCTTAAAAAACATTGAAGAAGGGCTCAAAGTAAGCCACTTTACAGTTTATGACATGCCTCAAAACAATTTATACATAGGCCAAAAATACTACACAAGAAAATGACATACAAGGGAGATAATGAAGCAAGTGCAACAAGGAGACCTCAAACAGGTAAATACCCTTAAAAAAACATGAAAAATAGCTCAAAATAAGCCTAGTTCCAGTTAGGGTCAGAGCCCAGAACAGCAAGCAAGTATAGCTAATGTATTGAACAAAATAAAGCACAAAAAAGGAGAATAGGGACTCACCCTTGAAGACTAGTCTTTGGCACCCTTTTGGACCAAGATGTAGCACTCCTAGGCTCTGAAGAACAAGCTCCAGCTGCTGGAATGGAGGATGGAAGGGTGGGGCTATGGGTTGGTGAAGAAATGAGTGTAGGACTTGAGGGTTTGGAGCTTGGAAAGATAGAGAGAGAGGGAGATACAAGGCAAGAGGCTCAAAGGTGATTTTTCTAACCCTTAAACCAAAACTGGAGCTGCTGTTATATAGGCAAAAAGAGGGGGGGAAAGGGGGGAAAATGGAGGGAAAACAATCCAAGTTTCCCCCCAAAATGCAGCCCCCCCGGATACAGAATTTGGGGGGAAAAGAGATACATATTTGAAATGTACCTGCAGCAAGGAGCAAGGCCGGCTGGTTATTGAGGTTGTAGGTGGCCGGCCGACTTTCCCCATGGCCGGCCGGCCAAGGGTCAAAAGGGTTAATGAGAATTAATGGCCGGCCACCGCAGAAAGAGGGCCTCCCATGTGTGCACAACACAACCCTGTAGTAAAAAACTGGAGAAAGTGAACCAGGAGAGAGAACAACCCACTTTTCAAAGGGGTTCAAAAAGTGCAAAGGCAATTACTGGCCGGCCACCAAATATTGGTGGCCTCCCAGATGTGTACATCACGAATATGGGGTTTAAGGTGCAAGAAAATGGCCCAAGGGTGGTCAACATTGGATTTGAAGTGGGAGAAATCGAGCGACGGAGGGCGATGAAGGGATAAATTTGGTTGACAGAACAATTACTGGTCTCTCATCCTTCTATGACCTTCCTAGCAATGAAACAGAGGTCCCTGCCAAAAATGAACCAAAACCGATGCAAAATGAAGGTTCGGGGGCCGAAACGCGCAATCCGAGGCCCCGAAAACTGACTGTTAGGCACCGGAAGTGGTGTTCGACCACGAAGTTGGTCTCTCGGACCACAGTGTCCCTCAAAAGGGAGCAAATAAGATGTATGCCAGAAACCGGAGCAAACGGAGATGGTTAAGTGGTCCCAAAACGAGGCACACGGCCAATGGCTCTGAAAAACCGGAAACCGGGCTCCAAAAGGGCAAAATGGCCTACGACCACGAAACGTAGCCTATTGCCACTGAGAGATGATCTACGAGACCTCTCCCTCCCTTTGGGAAGAGAAAACAGAGAAAACAGAGCCTGGTTCGCAAACCGAGGCAAAGCACAAAAGAGTCCGAAAGTCCGGAGGCAAGGCTCGCAGCCGAGACTCTGAAACTTCTGAATGAGCACAAAATGCAATATCACCGAGCGCTCAACTGGTGACGTCTGAGTCTCAAGGTCGGTCAAAAATGGGGTGTCTACAGTTGCCCCTCTTTGACAGAACTCGAAAGTCATAAGTGACGGGAGTGAGTGTCAAAGCCCAGAGACGATCCATTTTTGACAAGGCCGAAGACTTAGACAAACATACAAAATAACACAGATGTGCCCGCAGGTAGGGGCAAAATGCAACCGAAAATGCAAGAAGCCGAAGGTAACTTAATGATCATGCAAATGCAGCAAGCTGTAATGAAGCAAGTATTCGCAAATAGATGCAACAATTTTAAGCAAGAATGCAAAACAACAACTACATTTCATGTAGTTAAGAATACGGAGAATTGTTCAATCCTCGCCACGTCTCACACGGAGAAGATGCGATACCTGCGCGATTCGTCTGGTCACACCAGCTTCAAATGAACCGTACATACAATATCGTGCCTGCAAAATAAAGAAACTCAACAAGCACAACATATCTAACAACATATGTTCAATGCGATATCGTATGTAGACAATCGTGGTGTCGATGGAAAAGTGCATCGCAATGCGGGAAGGAACGCGCGTGACAACGCGGGTTCAAGCACGGAGGCTTGGTGATGTCAAAGAGACGTGCATAACAATGCAAGTATGTGCATGAGAATGCAAGTTATGTGCATGATAATGCAGAACAAGCGTAAACCAGGATGCATGTTCTTCACAAAACAATGAGCAAGGAAATGCGCACTTCGGCAAGGGCGATTTGATCGCGACCTCCGGTTCACCTCCTGGAGAGGTTACAACATGTTCAAAAAGGATACATCTCACTTTTGATGAGTAATGATGAGATACGCATCAAAAGTTAAAGCTAAGGTCCCGGCGGAGCGATTTCGCGACAGGAAGTGCACTTCTCTTGTACTTTTTCAGGTCCCGGGGACTTCAATCCTCCTCAAAATTTGCAGGGACCTTGGGGGGCATATAGGGAACACCACCGGCCAGTTTTATTGGGAGAGGGAGGCCACCGACCATTTTTTGAAAAGTGAATGGCCGGCCTGCCAGAAAAAGTGGCCGGCCGGCCACTTTGCTAAATCCGGGGGCAGTTTTGTCTTTTCAGCCTCTTTTCTTTAAATACACTTGTCCAAACACTTTGAGCTCATAAGTGCAGCTTCGAAATCCTCTTCCTCAGCTTCCCAAACCATTTTCTCCCTCAGATCTGTGCTCTATACGCGTTTTCCAACGTCTCACGCAAGTTGTTATCGCGAAATCTTTCAGTTTTAAGCACTTTGAACCGATTAAATTTTGGTTTCGGGGCTTCTTTTCTCATTTTCGCCACTTGAGGTGAGTTTGTCTCAATATTTGGAAGATTTTCTCAAGAGTTGACTTTTGTTGACTTTTTCATTTCCCGAGAGTTGACTTTTGTTGACTTTTTCCAATTTTGGCTCCTTTTTGCTAATTTTTGCCCCTTTTTGCAGATTTTTCGAAATGGCAGGTCAATTTCCCCACGGCAGAGGTTCTCTAGGCGCTGGAGGCGAGCTTGACATCATGTCTCTGCCTCCGAGGGTTCGCCCCTTCATACCCGAGAGGTATGACCCACCAGTACACGTTCTTCCGCGGGCTGTTTTTCATCATTTCACCGAGTTCGACGAGCGAGCACTCGGGGATGTCCTCCTGCGGGAGCCTGAGTATCATCTCTCCCATGAGGCACGAGAGGTATTTACTTCGTTTTTACCTTTTCTGTAACGTATTATGAATTTTTCTTGTATTCTGTTTGCACTCTGAACACACGGTTCAATCCCTTGAATTTCTGAACACTCAGCCCATAAATTGATTGCGAACACAAAGCACACACCGGTTGAGGGTTGAACATGCAGCTCACACACTGATTTTCTGAACACACAATCCAAATTGAAGGTGAACACGCAGCACACACAGATTGAGAGTTAAATACGTAGCCCAAACACTGATTTTCAAAGCACACAGCCCAAATTGAAGGTGAACACGCAGCCCACACTGATTGAGAGTTGAACACGCAGCCCAAACACTGATTTTCAGAGCACACGGCTCAAATTGAAGGTGAACACGCAGCCCACACTGATTGAGAGTTGAACACAGAGCCCAAACACTGACTTTCAAAGCACACAGCCCAAATTGAAGGTGAACACGCAGCCCACACTGATTGAGAGTTGAACACGCAGTCCAAACACTGATTTTTAGAGCACACAGCCCAAATTGAAGGTGAATACGCAGCCCACACAGAATGAGAGTTGAACACGCAGTCCAAACACTGATTTTCAGAGCACACAGCCCAAATTGAAGGTGAACACGCAGCCCACACTGATTGAGAGTTGAACACGCAGCCCAAACATTGATTTTCTGAACACATAGTCCAAATTGAAGGTGAACACGCAGCCCACACTGATTGAGAGTTGAACACGCAGTCCAAACACTGATTTTCAGAGCACACAGCCCAAATTGAAGGTGAACACGCAGCCCACACTGATTGAGAGTTGAACACGCAGTCCAAACACTGATTTTCAGAGCCCACTGCCCAAATTAAAGGTGAACACGTAGCCCACACTGATTGAGAGTTGAACACGCAGTCCAAACATTGATTTTCAGAGCACACAACCCAAATTGAAGGTGAACACGCAGCCCACACTGATTGAGAGTTGAACACGCAGTCCGAACACTAATTTTCAGAGCACACAGCCCAAATTGAAGGTGAACACCTGGCCCACACTGATTGAGAGTCGAACACGCAGTCCAAACACTGATTTTCAGAGCACACAGCCCAAATTGAAGGTGAACATGCAGCCCACACTGATTGAGAGTTGAACACGCAGTCCAAACATTGATTTTCTGAACACACAGTCCAAATTGAAGGTGAACACGCAGCCCACACGGATTGAGAGTTGAACACGCAGTCCAAACACTGATTTTCAGAGCACACAGCCCAAATTGAAGGTGAACACTAAGCCCACACACTGATTTTTAGAGCACACAGCCCAAATTGAAGGTGAGCACGCAGCCCACACTGATTGAGAGTTCAACACGCAGCCCAAACACTAATTTTCAAAGCACACAGCCCAAATTGAAGGTGAACACGCAGCTCACACTGATTGAGAGTTGAACACACAGCCCAAACACTAATTTTCAAAGCACACAGCCCAAATTAAAGGTGAACACGCAGCCCACACTAATTGAGAGTTGAACACGCAGCCCAAACACTGATTTTCTGAACACACAGTCCAAATTGAAGGTGAACACGCAGCCCACACTGATTGAGAGTTGAACACGTAGTCCAAACACTGATTTTCAGAGCACACAGCCCAAATTGAAGGTGAACACGCAGCCCACACTGATTGAGAGTTGAACACGCAGTCCAAACACTAATTTTCAGAGCACACAGCACAAATTAAAGGGGAACACGCAGCCCACATTGATTGATAGTTGAACACGTTGTCCAAACACTGATTTTCAGAGCACACAGCCTAAATTGAAGATGAACAAGCAGCCCACACTGATTGAGAGTTGAACACGCAGTCCAAACACTGATTTTCAGAGCACACAGCCCAAATTGAAGGTGAACACGCAGCCCACACTGATTGAGAGTTGAACACGCAGTCCAAACACTGATTTTCAGAGCACATATCCCAAATTGAAGGTGAACACACAGCCCACACTGATTGAGAGTTGAACATGCAGTCCAAACACTAATTTTCAGAGCACACAGCCCAAATTGAAGGTGAACACACAGCCCACACTGATTGAGAGTTGAACACGCAGTCCAAACACTGATTTTCAGAGCACACAGCCCAAATTAAAGGTGAACACGCAGCCCACACTGATTGAGAGTTGAACACGCAGTCCAAACACTGATTTTCAGAGCACACGGCCCAAATTGAAGGTGAACAAGAAGCCCACATTGATTGTGAGTTGAACACGCAGTCCAAACACTGATTTTCAGAGCACACAGCCCAAATTAAAGGTGAACACGCAGCCCACACTGATTGAGAGTTGAACACGCAGTCCAAACACTGATTTTCTGAACACACAGGCCAAATTGAAGGTGAACACGCAGCCCACACTGATTGAGGGTTGAACACGCAGTCCAAACACTGATTTTCAGAGCACACAGCCCAAATTGAAGGTGAACACGCAGCCCACACTGATTATCAGAGCACACAGCCCACTTACTTTACTTTGCGCGCAGCCTATTCATTTTTTTTGCACGCAGCTTATTCATTTCATTTGCACGCAGCTTATTCATTTTATGCTGAAACACCTATTCATTCTGAATGCAGGTGACTTCTCGCAATGTGCGGGGGTATGGCTCTACTGCGGCGAGAGACTGGTATGCCGAGCTCCCGGAGGCTGTTCGGGATTTGGTTGACTTGACGGGATTTGGGTCCTTCTGTACTGGGCTATCCCGTTGCCCTGCCAGATGGACGCTGATGGCTGCCTTGGTGGAGAGATGGTGGGACACCACCAACTCCTTCTATTTTTTCGCTACGGGGGACTTGACTATGACCCCCTTTGACTTTGCCGTGCTGACTGGCCTGGACATGGGAGGTTGGCCTATCCCTTACGATGAGGACATGGGTCAGTGGGAGGCTGCCTGGATATATTTGCTGGGGGTCGCCCGCCTGTTGATAGAGCTTCGGGGAGAGTCCGATACACCTGGTTCTCTTCCTATTTCCGGCGGGTGGAGATGGAGCCCGGGACTCCTGATGAGGCGGCACAGTATGCCCGCGGCTTCCTGATGTTCCTTTTCGGGACCACTTTGTTTGCCGACAGGGGGAACACTGTAGTGCTCTATCTGCTAAGTGCTTTGGTGGACCTATCACAGGTCAGACGATACAACTGGGGTGGCACCGGCTTGGCTACCCTTTATTGTTATATGAGTTCGACCTCCTGCGGATGGGGGGACTTACTCGGGGGCTATTGGAGAGCCTGGGAGGTACTTTCTGCCCTCTTGATTTACATTTCTACTCCTCATTACTTGCACATTGCACACACGGCGCACTTTATACTCTGTATCATGCACTTTGCCCTCAGCACTTCGTATTCTGCTTTGTTTTCCACAGTTGTGGGTCTATGTATATTTCCCGACATTGGCCCCGGAGTTGGTGGTAGCGGCACCCCTCATGACCCCATACTCACTGGTATTTGAAGGCCAGCACCGGCCAAGACCTCGGGAGTCTCTCTTTTATCTGCGGCAGTATTTCGACACAGTGCGGTCGACGGTGGTATTTCAGAACTCTCAGTTCTTTCTGCTTTCATCTTTGATTTGTCCTGTACATTTTCGATTTCTGCTTGGTTTATGCGTCTGTTATCCGCAGATTACATGGTAGCCATGGGCGCCTTTAGGTGAGGGTCTCCGATTCCAGTTTGCCGGAGAGTGGGGTGCCTCCCGGTATAGGATTCTGTTTGAAGGGCCAGTTGGCAGGGCCTGGTTTTTGGGAGACCACTTCTTGCGTCAGGTCTGGGGGTACACTTCTCAGGACCCTCCTTCAGCACCCCCAGTTGATATGCGGATTGCTGATATGCTCATTTCCCAGGATGTTGTTAATGCTATGCTGGGTACTGATGCCTTGCTACATCTGGAGGAGGGGGATTACGCTACTTACCACCATATATACCTGATGCCTCCATTGACAGGAGCTCGTACTCCGACGATAAGGTCTGCTGGCATGCCATCTTCGAGCCAGGCCCGGGCTCGGGCTGCAGACGCCCCTTCCACCAGCAGGGCTGGTACATCTAGAGGTGGGGGTGGATTGGTTCCCCCGATTCCTCCGACTTATCCTCATCCTGGATGGCCAGACATGCCGACCGAGTTGACAGGATGGAAGTACGGGACCTCCTACACGATTCCAATAGAGCCTCCCATGCCTGACCATCGATACGTCATTGATCCCGACTCACCACCGGTATGCCCCACTGTTTTTCATCTATCATTCAAACACTTAGACATTCCTTTATTCACTGATGATTATAAGCTCGTATCTGCAGCCACCTAGAGAGTACATGGAGGGGGTGATCGGATTGGTGGCCTCACTTGAGGGCATGGTCTTGCGGAGAGAGGTGTAGCTGTCCGTCATGGGTTTTCAGGTACTCTTTAGTTTTCTGGCATTTATCATACTTCTGATGATGTGCTGATTTCTGCTGCATTGATAGGCTACTTGTGTAGAGCACATCTGACACACACCTCATTTATACACTGTGTTTATATGTACCCACTTCATGTAGTTTTCTCGCATCTGCATCTAATGTACATATTTGGACTGATGTATTTGAATTGAACTCATTATTTTCAGATGCCCCCGGTATATGCTCAGCCGCAGGCCAGGCCACCTGGGCCTTCTCAGAGGGGTGGACCACCCGGGCCTTTTCGAGGAGCTGGGCCATCCAAGCCTTTTCGAGGAGCTGGAGGGGGACCGTCTCGCAGGCTCAGGGCATACATTATAGAGGAGGAGCCCGATGAGGATGAGGATGAGGAGGCTGCAGATCGTTAGTCAGAGACATCAGCCGACAGAGAGGACGGCTCTGGTCTCGGTTCCGGGAGTGGAGGCAAGGCTGAGGGGGATCCCGAAGGTGACAACTCTGATTCAGATGATGACGATGGCGATGGTGGTGGAGAGTCTATTCCGCAGAAGAGGACGAGAAGGGCCTCTTATTCCTGCTCTTGAGAGCACAGATGCAGCTGTTTCCTGTTTTATTTATCTTTTTGCTAGTAGTTGTAGCACATTTGTACATTATCGGGTAGTTTTATTTTTGTAAAACTTGTGCCTTAGTCCGTAAAATGTTGTAACAAACGAGGCATGATGGAATGAAACAACTTTTGAAAGAAGTGTTGTATTTCAAACTCTTAGCATCATATCGCATCATTTTGCACCAAAAAGAGATTGAATG
>NW_021024933.1:2177448-2195834 GCF_004153795.1 Camellia sinensis | reverse complement strand
GATGTTACAAGGCTTCCTATTATATAGGAGAGGATTTGGGAGTAGGTGAGTGTGTGTGGTAGGTGTAGGAAAGTAGGTGAAGTAGGTGAGTGTGTGTGGTAGTGGAGGTGGTAGGTGGAGTGGGTTATGGTAAATTCTAACACTTAAAACACCATTAATCTTTGTATCTTAGGGAGTGAATTGCACAGATAAAAATCTTAGAATGTAGTTAACTACACAAAGAAAGAAATACAAAAAAAGACAAAAAAAAAAAAAAATAATAATAATAATAAAAAAGAGGTAAAAATATCATTTTATCAATCTATTTTGAGACTAATTTATGCCTCACATGGTTAATTCAATGCGTGCTACACATCTATAGTTAATTTGGACAGAATTTGTTACTTTGCACTTTACTCCAAATTACAAGGGGATTAGGTGTATATTTCTAAACTACCAAAAGGTAATGTGTTTTTTGACCAAATCACAGGAGGTAAAATGTAATTAATCCTAAAATAAAAAAGGTAAGCTATTTAGACAAATTGCTGGCTAAAATGAGAGAAATTGAACTTAAGAGGAATCTATGTAGATAAAAAAATGTTGCTCACATTGGTTGTGCATTTTACGCTAGTCAGTGCTGAATGTTGATCAACACATATCCACAAGTAAGACCCTTGTGTAGTGACGGAGGCAGGAAATTGAGTTAGAGGGAGCACTATTAATTCGATGCAAAGTGAAGGTTCGGGGGCCGAAACGTGCAGCCCGAGGCCCCGAAAACTGACTGTTAGGCACCGGAAGTGGTGTTCGACCACGAAGTTGGTCTCTCGGACCACAGTGTCCCTCAAAAGGGAGCAAATAAGATGTATGCCAGAAACCGGAGCAAACGGAGATGGTTAAGTGGTCCCGAACCGAGGCACACGGCCAACGGCTCCGAAAAATCGGAAACCGGGCTCCAAACGGGCAAAATGGCCTACGACCACGAAACGTAGCCTACGGCCACTGAGAGATGATCTACGAGACCTCTCCCTCCCTTCGGGAAGAGAAAACAGAGAAAACAGAGCCTGGTTCATAAACCGAGACAAAGCACAAAAGAGTCCGGAAGTCCGGAGGCAAGGCTCGCAGCCGAGACTCTGAAACTTCTGAACGAGCACAAAATGCAATATCACCGAGCGCTCAACTGGTGACATCTGAGTCTCAAGGTCAGTCAAAAATGGCGTGCCTACACAATGCCATCGCCTCTTCTTCCACCACCACGAGCCCCACTGTTACCACTCTTCTTCTCTTCTTTTCATAGATCGATTGAGGCGACATTGCGACCTCACGGACACCAAACCCGCCTTTACTGATATCTTCGTCGCTGCCGTCTGGTTCATCTCCCCTATCGTCTGGTTCATCTCCGTTGCCATTTAGTTTATCTCCGACCACTCATCCTCCTTTTCTCTCCACATCATCAGAATCTTAGACTCAGATCTGTCGGTGGGAAATCCAAAGTAAGTATCACCATCGCCAGTACTTTGGCGTATAGAAGTGAACGATACAACTCACGGCGATGGCGTGCCCAGATCCCACTGTGCTTCTCTTTCTTTGGTCAAATATGTTCCGTCAGAGAAGTCCAGATCTAGGTTTAAACATATCTGTGTTTTTTTAACAGAACTGAGGATACTAAGTTCAGATTTGAGGATCTGTGTGTTTTTACAAACATTTTATCTGAGTGAGGATTTGAGTTCGGTTTATCTGAGTTATAATCTGTGTAATGGGATCAATTTTTTTACATTTTATAAACATTTTTTTAAGATATTTATTGTTGTAATAGTAGTAGTAGTAGTAGTAATATATCCATCTCGTTATCTCTCTCATTTTCCTTTCTCTTCTTTCTCTGTTTTTTCTTTATTTTTTGTTTTTATTACTGTTTGTTTAGTGTTAGATCATATGACTGAAGGATGAGTACAACCTCTGTGTGTATGTGTGTCTGTGAATATATGTATTTTTATATATCTATTCTTACATTCAAGATTGGAAAATAACTTAGCAATGTGGGTGTAGTGGAGCTTCGATCGCTTCTCAGTTTTCTTCTCACTTTTGATTGTTGTTGTTGTTATAGTGGTGGATGAGCATAAAAAAATAAAAATAAAAATAAATAAATTGAACAGATATATGTTTATGTACTAGATTACATTTGAGTGTTGATGGTGGGACATTTCAACAGATAAGGGTTGGTTTGGCTATCTATTTCATTTGATTGTTGGTAGTGGGAAATTTCAATAGATAAGGGTTAGTTTGGCTATCTATTTCAAGATATAGAATTTGGTTTTGCTTGGTATTTTAACAAATAGAAAAAATAAAAAAAATGAACAGATACAATTAATTTAGGAGAAAAATTAAACAGATAATAAAATTTGGATAGATATTTGAATAGATAAGAAAAAACAAATTAAACAGGTAGTCAAAAATTTAAGCAGATAAATTTTTTTTTTGAACAGATAGTTAAAAAATTTGAATAGATAAACATGAATTTGAACAGATAGTCAACAAAAAGTCAACAGATAAAGAAATGAAACAAATAAATTAATGGGTAAAATTGAAAACAAAATATCCTTAAAAAAGTATTAAAAAAAAAGAAGACTTATCACCAAACTATTTTACAAATGGTGAACATCTCACCAATAAAAAATAGGACAAATTATGCAAATAGTCCATGTACTTTACACGATGTGTCAATTTGGTCCATGTAGTTTCAATTTGCTCGATTTTGCCCCTTAATTTAACGGATTGTGTCATTTTAGTTCAATAAATAACGGCTATTAAGTTAATTTAACGGAAAATCAAACAATGTGCCAATTTGGTCCCTATATTTTCCATAATGTGTCAATTTAGTCCCTGTCAAAATCCAAAAAATTGAAACTACAGGGATCGAATTGACACATCGTGTAAAGTACAGGAACCAAATTGACACAGTATTTGACCTTCTGTTAAATTAACTTAACACCCGTTATTTATTGGATTAAAATGACACAATCTGTTAAATTAAGGGGCAAAATCAAACAAATTGAAACTACAAGGACCAAATTAACACATCGTATAAAGTACATGGACTATTTACATAATTTATCCTAAAAAATATCCACTGGACCAAATGTTTTATGCTCTCCTTATCTTGGACTTTTCAACAATTTTCTCTTTCAAAAACACATTTGTCGTCTATTTTCAAGGATAAATTATGATTACTAGTAGCTAAAGTTTCTGTGATTCGTTTTCATTACTATCTATCCATTGAGAGAAGGTATCTATTTTCCATTTATCTTTGTGGATGAGATTTCTCAAATTTCAATTTAAATTCGAGAAAATTGTTCAAACATGTAGGGTTCACTCTTCATTTTAATGATCTAAATTCCGATAATCATAATCTTATCATTTTATCATGTTTGTGTTTGTGTTTGTGTTTGTGTTTGTGTTTGTGTTTTTTTTATTTAAAAAAAGGATATCAAAAACTGATTTATTGTCTATTTTTAGGGACAAATATGATAAAATGATAAGGCTAGAATTACTAGATCAACCTAATTATTTTTTTGAATGATATACACCAAGGCCCTTGTAAATTTAACGATTTACTCACCCAAAAAAAAAAAATTTAACGATTTTGGATTATCAAAACAGGACCCGAGGTTTCACCTGCCCAAACAATTATTCCAAGCTCAAATTTCAAATTGAGAGAAGGCAATCCTGTTGTTAACTTATTCTAATGTCAATTTTGGCACGTGGTAATTGATTTGTCTTGCAAATTTATCGTCACTACAACAAATTAAGATTTTTGTAATGCCCAAATGTTTATTACTCAAATATCATTACCAATTTTTCTTATTTAAGTCAATTTATTAAATAATAAATTATGGAAGCACGATAAAATAATGTCTTACAATAGTAGATATTTCCAAAGAATCCATAGTAATTTAAGAAAATAAATTCTCATCTTTCCAAATTCACTTTCAATTATTCAAAAGTTTTCCAATCACTTTGTTTATAATCAAAACCATGTTCATGCAGATAATCTCAATAGCTAACAATTAACAATCCATGGATAACACCCATGACTACTAGCTCAATTACACACGTTGATTATCAACTACAACATCGTTGTGTACTTAACTATATTCTCAAGGTACATACACCAACTATGAAATCTCAAATACGCAATACCCCATGGTCTCTCCAAGCCCCACATTAGAGTCTCACTTTACCAGTTGCTAGTCGGAAGCAACGTTTATCAATTGCTAACCGGAAAAATCACATTACCTTTATATAGCACCGCATGCTTTACCGGTGGCTAACCAGAAGGAACGCCGCCTGCTTTACTGGTGCCTAACCGAAAGGAACATCAGTCTGCTTTATTGGTTACTAGCTGAAGGATCACGTTACCTTTATATAGCACAATCACATTCTACAAAACATCAGCTTCTCAAATTTCTTCCATTCATTCTCATCTACTTACATGATTACACAAACCCATAATGTTTCCAGGTCATTCTAAATCACACAATTAATCAACAACACATAACCTATTGTACAACAACCAATACTATCCTCCATCAATGGCTGAGGACAAAGCCTCTAAGCATTAATTAATATAAGCTCTTATAAATAAAACAACGTAATTCTTACAATTTTCATACCTTCAATAACATCAATATAGTCTAATGCGTTATTAACAAATCATAATGTTCCATGATTTCCATAATCAATTCCCTTCTTTTCAATAATCAATAATTTTCAACCTAGTCCAAATTCATGACAACCAATTACTTCTTTCTCTTCCCATAACACATTTCTAATTCTCAACAAAATCAATATGGCTAAACGTTTATAAAACCATCATTTCTCATAAATCAAAATTAAAAAAAAAAAATTATGACTTCTTACATTAAACAATGTAAATATGTTTCATTAGCTCACAATTCCCATTATCAACAGCAAAATCCAACATTAAATACTTTTAATTTGAAACCCTAACCTTCATCTATATGCATTTCGAAATCTCATAACAAGATTATATTTTTATGCAATAAAAAGTATCACATATCTATCTATACCAAAATATTTGAAACTCAAGGACTTCCCATTTTCAGTCTCGGATTTTGTCTGCAACTGGAGGAATATTAGGAGCTTCGCCTGAATTTTATGTTGATGCTGTCTGGTCTGTTCTGCCTCGAACTGTCTCTGCTCTATTAGTGGTTAGGCAGTAGTGGTTATGCAGTGTGTTGTGGTTGGCTTGCCATTGTGAGCTCCTCTACTGAGTTCTACTTCAGTGCTGGTTCCTACTGATTCCTGCAGGTGTTCTTCTGATTCCTTCAGAACACCTTCTTCTGTTTCCTACAGTGATGTTCTGCTGATTTTGGTTGTGTTCTTGTTGCTTCGCTAGCTTTTAGCAGTGGTTGTAATGATACTTCAGTGGAATTGTTGCTTGTTATGGCCCCGTTTGGTAGAGCTGTGGGAAAGTGATTATAACTTATAACTTAACAGCTTATAGCTTATAGCTGTGAACATAAGCTGATTTTTAACTTATAAATTAAGCTTCTCCTCCCCCACACAAAGAATAAGTTGATTTTTGACTTACAAAAAGTTATAAGCTGTATTGTTAAGCTGAACCAAACACATCAAAGTAGCTTAAATTAAGCTAAAAGCTAAAATAAGTTAGAAATAAGCTTTACCAAACAGGGCCTATGTTACTTCTACTCTGGGGGGGTTGTTGTAGTTGGTTCCTTTCCAACTTCTGGCTCCCCTTTCCCCTTCTTTATTGATGTATTCCTTCTGTTTCATCAATAAAGCTCTTTTCTTTGCTGATAAAAAAAAATATATATATATATATTGAAAAAAAGCAAAGAAATCTTTACCTCTTGAAACGAAAAAAAGAAACCCGAAAAATCAATTTCATCAAAAATTCGATCCAATCAATCAAAATGTAGCCCTCGTCGAATTCATCATTCTGATCTAAAGAACTATTATCAAAGTCTTCTTTGATTTGCTTGGATTGAAGGATTTGTGTAGTTTTGACAAAGGTTCCAAGAGAGAGAGAGAGAGAGAAGGTTGTCAAAAAGTGAGTAGAGAGAGAGAGAATGGGTCTATAAATAGTGCAAGGAAAAAAAGTCAGTTTAGACCCACAAATCTAACTCAAATTGACAGCTAAAATACGCTAAATTCAAACAGACGCTTGAGCAGTCACAGCTGCGCTTGAGCGGTGAATGAAAACTCTGAGTATCTCTACTTTCTTGAACAGACCGCTCGAGCAGTCAAAAGTGTGCTCGAGCGATGAATTAATACTTGCAGTATCTCAGACAATTTTGAAAAACAGAGCTGGAGCTCAAACTTGTGCAAGAGCAAACTATGCCCACAACTTAGATTTGCAAACCTCTTGGACTTCGCTTTGGGTCATTACCGTGTCTAAATTGAAGCCCCAGAATTAAGATTTCCAGTGGTTCTAGCCTAACATCAAGATTTAAAGTTTGTAGAAAGAAAATGGTAAAAGAGTGATGACTATTCAAAGGACAATAATCCGAATCAAGGCTTTTGGTCAAATCATAGTCCACTGCCACAATGCCACCCCAATTCATGCTCGAACATCAACTAACAAGGTTCTAATTATGATAATAAAGGAGTCAATGGTAATCCCATACTTCTCCAATCCATCATTACGCCCGAAACTCAAAAATTCTCACTCGCTCAATCACCAAGAAGGTTAAACCACATTCAACTCTCAAACACTGACACGCCACACGACACTCGAGATTCCGACTGTAAAATGATATGTTCGAAAGGCACATTCAAATCAGGTTAATGACCTGGGACAATTGACACTAAGGTTCAAGGAAGGACAATCACAAATAAAAGGATTAAAATGGTATGATAACAATTGACACTAAGGTTCAAGGTAGGACAATCACAAATAACTACAACCACCAATTCAAATTATAGATCAATACTTGAGATAATTTCCCACATTTCAGCCTCTCATCTCGGTGCCCTAAGGACACTCGAGTAACAAAGATAACAAGATAATGACACAGTGAGTCACTCACGATTTGTCTACTATAACAGAGAGAGGTTTTGGTCAAACCAAATAGAGTTCCCATTATGTATGGGTTTTCGAGAAACAACATTAAATAGGTGTGGTCACAAATGCCCCTGAGAGTAACAAAATACACAACCATATAGTCAACAATTGAAGCTCAGTTCATTATATTTCCATACAATGTTAAAGGATTCTCTCTATGTACCAAAGAAACTCCTTTTAAATTTTAACAAAAGGTGTTCAAACTCTCACTGTGTCCAATTAAAAAGGCTTTAACTTTTTCGTGTAACATCCAATGGTTTTATAGACATTTTTCATATGTATATACCATTATGTAGCAACCCAACATCAGACATACAGTGTAGGGTAATCCCTTTGGTACACATTTTTTTATGAAAAGATGTACTAGATGGACTTTCTTACGTATTTTTTTAGTAAATGTTACATATTTTTTTGTGATAAATGTTACTTAATTTTCTGATAGGATTATGACAATTTGTAGCTAAAAAATGAATTAACCACAAATTATTGTAGATCTACTTGAAGTTTATGTAAGATTCATCACAAAAATAAGCTAAATTACCAAAAAAATATGTAACAAGCTTAATATTCTAAAGGGATTTCCACACTGTACACATAACTTTTTTTTTATTTTTTAATAACTCGGTATCCAACCCATTGGACCGACTAATCTGGGAAATCAATCTCATCATCCCCTTGCGAGGGTTCCAATTAAAGCCAGGACAAAGTCCAATGTGGACTATTCTCAAGAAATTGTTTGCACTTAGAATGTTTCGAACTAGAGACCTTGGAGGGAGTACACTCCAGGTTCCGAATCTTGCTGCATTATGCATAAATGAACATTATGCAACAATCCAAATACAATGAGATGTTTTGTATTTCTTGTTACTTGGACTAAAGGGTGATTTAGTAAAATGATTTTTTTTCATTTACAATGTGAAGTCAAAAAGTCTAATAGGGGATTAATATAATTTTAGAAACTTTAAGGGATGTGTCTATAATTTCAACAAACTTCAGGGGAGGTCAGTGTAATTTATTCTTTTTAATTGGTTGAAAAATAGAGCAATCGTATTTATGTTGATTTTTTAGACAACCCAAATGTTAATGAATGATGGGAATTTTTTCAAAGGGCACTAGCTACTGATATATGTCAACATGATTTTTTGCAAGGATGAAGCACTCTGTGAGTTTTACAAATTGAACGGTATGGATCATCGATATGGGCTTCGTGGTAGGCCCATGGAGGCCTAATAACAACCTTGAATCCGATTTGGACTGGAGAGAAACCTCTCTTTTTTCAAAATCCCCAATTATTATTAGGAGTATTTTGATAACAATGTCATTCATAGAACTTATTGGAATATAAAAGAATAATTAAAACTAAAGTGAAACATACTAAAATGACTAAATAAGCACTAAAAGATAAAAGAGGCTAATTTAGCTAATAAGACAAAATGTTACATCCAAACTATAATCATTTTACTTTTTCTCTCATAACCATCACATCCAAGCTAAAAAAAAAAAAAAAATCAAAAGTTCTTCTCAAACGAAACTAATTTAGCCAGGTTAAATTAGCCAAAAAGTCAAAAAATTAGACTAAATTAGCTCTTCTAAATAAAGAGGGATTTACGAATAAATGCCCCTATAATTTTTCATACATACATACCATTATGCAACAAGCCAATATTGGACATATAGTCTATTCAAAGGACAAGGAAATCCCTTCGGTACACATTTTTTATGAAGTGCACTATATGTATCTTCTTACGTATTTTTTAGTAAATATTACATATTTTTTGTGATAAATAATACTTAATTTTCTTATTGAATTATGACAATTTGTGGTTAAAAAATGAACTAACCACAAATTATCGTAACTCTAGTTTAGTAAGATTTATCACAAAAATAAGATAAATTACCAAAAAAATATGTAACAAGCTTGTTACATACATCGAAGGGATTTCCACATTGTACACATAACTTCTTTTCTTTTCTTGTTTTTTTAATAACTCGGTATTCAACCCATTAGACTAACTAATCTGGAAAATCAATCCCATCGTCAACTTGTGGCGGCTCCAATTAAAGCCAGGACAAAGTCCTACGTGGATTGTCCTAAAAAACATTGTTTTTACTTAGAAGATTTCAAATTTGAGACTTTGAATGGAATACACTCTCAGGTCCCAAACCTTTACCATTAGGCCAACTTTTTAGCTACCCAACCATGTCGTTACCTTGCTACATTATATATAAATGACCATTATGCAGCAATCCAAATACAATGAGATGTTTTGTATTTCTTGTTGCTTGGACTAAAGGGTGATTTAGTAAAATGATTATTTTCATTTACAATATTAAGTTGAAAAGTCTAATAAGGGAGGCCAATATAATTTTTAAAACTTTAAGAGAAGTATCTGTAATTTTAACAAACCTCAAGTGAAGTTAGTGTAAATTATTCTTTTTTATTAGTTTAAAAATAAAGCAATCACATTTATGTTGATTTTTGAGACAACCTAAGTGTTAATGAATGATGGGATAGATTTTTTCTAACGGCACTAGTTTTCTCTAGTTGGTAATCTTAATTGGAGGGTATTGTTAGGCCTCTATGGGTTCATGACGGAACTTACATTGATAATTCAAACCATTCAATGTATAAAACTCGTTGAGTATTTTATTCTTGTAAAAAATCACATTGATCGGATATCGATAATAACTTGATCATATCACATTTGTGTTAATAATTTATTTTAAAAACCATATTTATCATTGACACAAAAGTGACTTGATCAAGTTGCTATTGATATCTAATTAATGTAATTTTTTGTACGTAAAAAATACTCGACGAATTCAACATATTAAATAATTTAAATTATGAATGCGAACTCCGTGATGAGTCCACGAAAGCTTAATTACACCTTCTAATCCAATTTAGACGGGTGAAAAGGTTCTTCTTTTTAAAACCCCCAATTATCATCTCGGACTCTCCGTCCCGACAAGTCACTGGTTTGGGGAAACTCATGCATCATGCATAGTAATAATTGTACATGAAATGAAAGAAAATGATATGGAAGGCAATTTTTAGATTTATTTTTAAAACTTAATAATGTGTAAAATAGATAATTAATTGATTATCTCATATCACTAAATCTCAAAAAAAAAAAATTTACTTTTAATAAATAACAGCACTACTAAAAAAAAACACTTTTTCACTCTATAAAAAGGTAAAAGGTCTTCTCCCCTCCTCATGCAATTACAAAAAATCACTTTTCAAGATCTATATATCAAGAATTAAAATTTCATAATAATTTAAATAGATTTAAATGCGTATTGTTTAATTTCACCATTACCATGAGATATTGAGGAATGGTCTTCAAAATTAGAAAATCCTACCACCGACTCTTCCCCTCATTCTCCTATTCTTTACGTTGTCTTTCAATGGATATGACTATTGTTTGATCTACATATATATAGATATATATAAATTCTAATAGTATAGAAGAGGGATCAGACCTAAATAAAACAATCATTGAGCTCTCCCATTAAGAAACCTAAATAATTTAAAACAGACCTTACACTTCATATTACATACCCACATATAAAATAAGGATGATTCTATTTACACACCACTAATACTTTCAGTTCACACCACTACTTAGTACACACATAAAATAATTTTTAAAATTTAAAAATATCTTAACTCACACCTTTAACTTTCTATTACTAATCATATATTAACTCACCAGTAACTCTGTTTGAATACACACCATTACACACATACCAAAAACTCTTCATCTTCACCACTACATACAACAAAGACCCCATAATCTTTAGAACGGAGGCCATCTTTGTCAATCTTGATCTCCATCCCTGGCGGAGGTTTCATTCGGACTCAATCTTCGCCAGTGTTGTTCTCCATAGTTGGTGTTAAACTCTTATCGTGTCTCATCTCGTCGCCTCATCGTTTTAGATCGCCGACGAAGTGTTTCAATTTCAACATTGCTACATTTCTACATTGAGTGGGTATAGAAATCTGTAAAAAATAAAAAAATAAAAAAAAATACATCAAATTAGTCATGCTCATGAATACATAATTGAACAAAGTTAATGTGTTCAAAAATTTATATCTGAATGAAGAATAAAAGTTTGACTTATTTTAATCGAACTAGTTTAAAATGTTCAATTTTTTATGTATGAACATTTAATATTTGATAATGATTTGAACAAAATTACTTTGTTCAAATATAAATAAGCGAACATTGTGTAAAAGTTCAACTCTAATTATCCAAACACGACAAACAAACTCATCTTCCTAACATATTAACGAGATAAATAAATAAATAAATAAACCAAAAAGTTAAGTGACAAACTAACCTTTTCGATGTTTAAATCAATATTTTCAATGTGTATATCAGAACCAACCATTTTAGTGTCATCCATAGTGTACAAATTTTCAAAATTAATTAATTTCAATGTTCATAAACCCAAAATCTTCAAAGGCAATAATGTTTTGAGTTTGAAAAATAAGTATAATGAAGAAGAGAATGAAGTGAGCTAATTGATAATGAATGATATCATGAGTGTATGTTAATAGTGAAGATGAGAAAATACAATGTTTATATGTCAAAACCCTAAACCCTATAGGAATGATGGTGTGTGAAGAGTATTTTGTATTTTTAAATATAAATTTTTTGAATTGGTGGAATATATTTTATGTTGTCCTTAAAGGTAATTTCATTAGAGAATATTATTGAAATATAAAGTTAATATGTTAATAATGGTGTATACTGAGAGTATTAATGGTGTGTAAATAGAATCACCCATAAAATAATAAAGGAAAAATAATCAATAAGTCCTATTTCCGCTTAAGATTACCATAAAGTAGTTTCGATATGGACAATTAAGTCCTATTTGTCATAATATATTTTCAAAAAGTTCATTACTTCATAATAGTAGATGTTATCTCAATTTTACCCTTCATTTAATATGAAAATACTTTTAATCTATGTAAAATAATATTTTTTAATTGTAAAATTATGATACTATATTAAAAAAATCATAAATCACAATGAAAAAAAAATTCAATTGTTCATAATAATATATTTTATTTTCATTTTATTTTTTTCATTAACATAGAAACAAAAATATCATAAATAATTTTAATTTATTAGAAATTTAATAATTAAATTATTTTTAATTGTTCAAATTAAATGATTTTTCATAAACAAAATTATAAGTATAAGATTAATAATTTTTACAATTAAAATTGTTGTTCATATTAAATAGGAAGGGTAAAATTGGGATAAGACACATTATTATGGAGTGATGAATTTTTTGAGTCTTTTATAACAAATATGATTTAGTTGTCCATATGAAAACTTGATAAGATTCGTTAGTAATCTTATGAGTAAAATAAAACTTTTTGATTATTTTCTTAATAATAAATTTCCTAAGATGGATCATGGCCCAAAATTTTATAGATTACAATACCAATTTTGAGCTCACATTAGTCAATCTATCTGAATCATTTAGTAAAATGTTTATTTTGATTTACAGAGGTAATTAAAAAATTTGATAAGGGAAGTCAGTATAATTTTGAAACTTTTAGAAGAACTCTCTATAATTTCAACAAACTTGAACGGAATCAGTATAATTTATCCTTTTTTATTAGTTGAAAATTGAGCAAATCACATTTATGTTATGTTTTGGACAGCATTATCCAAGTGTTACCACCAACTATCACCTCGGATTCTTGGTCCGGACTAGTCTCTGATTATTATTATTTTTTTAATGAAACTCATGCGTCATGCATAGTACTAATTGTACGGATAATAGAAAGCACTGATATAAAAGACCATTTTTAAATTTGTTTTTAAGATTTAATAACATATAAAATAAATAATTGATTGATTATTAAAAAATTTATTAAAAAGAGAAAAGGTTATGTTACATATTCTAATGAATTATCCTATTATTAAATTAAAAAAATAAATTAAATTTTTTTAAAAAGAACAGCACCGATTCAAAAAGAAGCACTTTTTCACCCTATAAAAAGGTGAAAGGGCTTCTACCCCTCTCAGATGCACTTTTCATTTGGGAAAGCGGAACATAGTTGCTGAGTTTCTAACAAGTAAGTTGTACGAGTTTTTAAAAATTGCTATACCTGTGTTTGGCAAGGACTTTTTCAGATTTTTTTGACTATTTTAACCACAAAAAATAAAATAGACTATTTTAGCCATAACAAACAAAACATCATATCCAACCTATAATCATTACTTTCTTCTCTCACAAAAAAATTCAAAAAAGTCAAAAAGTCAAAAAGCCCTTCCCAAACCAAGCTTTTTAGCCCAGGCTAAAATAGCCAAAAAAGCCAAAAAGCCAAAAAGCCAACCCACTTCCCAAACGGAGGCTATGTTTATTTTAATTTTTTAAAAATATTTAGAGAAATTATAAAAAGAAAATTCAGGATTTACTCATGTAGCAAATCAAAATTTAAATTTTATCAATCTAAATCTTAGGGTGTGTTTGGTAATGTTTACGTTTTCAGTTTATATTTACAAAAATTTTATAAACTAGTTTTTGTTTATTTTTTGTTTATTTTTAGAAAAACATAAACTACAAACGCGTTTGGTAATTGACAAAATATTTAAAAAATTTAAAAAATATAAAAAAGAGTGTGAAATGGCAAGTGGTGGCAAGTGGCGGCGAAAGACGGTGGTAGAAAGTGGTGATGGTGGGTAGCTGGTGGTGGTGGGTGGTGGCTGGTGGTGGTGGTAGGTGGGTAGGTGACGGTGGCGGGTGATAGCGAGTGGGTGGTGGTGGCACGTTTGGTGATTTTGGGGCGTCAACACCTCGAATTCTAAGTTTTTTAAAGAACTAGTTTGCCTATAGTGAAATCCGGCTCTAACTCCTAAACTGAATAGTCATACACAAATGAGAAGCCAATGATGGTCGAATCTGGCTTCATTAAAGGGTGAACAATGCTACTCACCATGCAATAGAGAACACCAAGATCGAGAATATAGGGGATTACTTGAGTGTTTGAAAGAACGAATAAGAGTGATTTCCTAATGACCGCTAAGATGAGTTTTAATAGAATATTTACGTGGGAAGTCAAAAACTGTGGTTCAAAGTGAACACATTTTCTTTTAAAACCCCTTTTTTTGGAACTCCCAACCCCCCACAAAAAAAGAAAAAAAAAAGAACAAAAAAAGGGTCAACAGAATACTACAATAAATTCAACAGGGAAACTTTTATTAAAAAATGGACAAAATTCTAATCTAGAAGTGCATTTGCAAACTGAAATACAAATTGTTCTTCAGTCAAATTCCTACCGATCATACCCTACTACATTGATGGTTACAAATCCAAAACATTTCGTTATCCCACAACATGCAAGAAATAAAGGGTTGGAGAAGATATATATATGTTATAGAAAAAAGAAAAAAAAAGAAAAGAACAGAAGGGAGATAAATTAAAATTAAGTAATCCACACAAATGTATCACCACAGGACAAAGGAGTCACCCAGTCCCACCAAAACATAAAATACCACACAAAAAACAAGAAGTCCAACAGACTCTAAAGTATAGTATGATACACTACCTTCTCGTGGTGGCTAGTGTTGGGAAAAAAAAAAAAAAAACTCAAAACTCAAAACGGAAACACATTTTTTGTGTTTTCATTTTTTGGCCAAATTTATAAACTGAGACCACTGATTTATAAATCAAAAATTTTACCAAACAAGTTTCTATTTGAGTTTTTAAAATTTTTGTAAATATAAACAGAAAACTGAAAACATAAGTGCTACCAAACGGCACCTTAATATTTTGATTTGTTTTTAATTTAAATGATTTACCTATTTTCGTTAAGTAAAGTAGACGAAAAAATAATATTTTAGTTATTAAACTCAATATCAATGTATATAAAATGTCTAAAAAATTTTTTTTCATTGAGTTTAACGACTATAATGCTATTTTTTTGTCAATTTTACTTAACAAAAGTAAACACATAATTTAAATTAAAAACAAATCAAAAGATTAAGGTTTAGATTAACAAAATAAAAAAATTCAAGGTTTATTTTATTATAAGGGTCAAACCCTGTTTTTTTTTTTGTTTAAATATTTTTAGATGTGCTTTTGTTTATTTTTAATAACTTTGTTTATTTTATATTTTAGTTACTTATATATATATATATATATATTAGATGCACACAATCTATATGCATCTAAAAAGTAAAAAAAAAAAATTATTTAAATATAAAGATAATTTACTAAAAATAAATGAAAATCTGAACAAAAATCATTGTGCGTTTTTGTAAAGATTTTGTTTGTTTTAATGATTTTTTTCCCATATTTTTATTAATTTTTATTTTTATTTTACGTTCTAAATACATCTAATTTTGATATATCTAAAAGTAAAAATATTTAATGATTTTGTTTATTTTATATTTTAGTTACGTATTTTATACACACACACACACATATATATATATATATATATATTAGATGCACCCAATCTATATGCATCTAAAAAGTTTAAAAAAAAAAAAGATAATTTACTAAAAATAAATGAAAATCTGAACAAAAATCATTGTGCGTTTTTGTTAAGATTTTGTTTGTTTTAATGATTTTTTTCCATATTTCTATTGATTTTATTTTTATTTTACGTTTTAAATACATCTAATTTTGATATATCTAAAAGTAAAAATATTTCACTAAAATATGAAAAAGTTCAATAAAGATAAATGAAAATTTGTCTAAAAATGATTTCTGCAAAATAAAACCAAACAAATAGGATTGGAAATAATACAATGCACATATTTGCATTTCATAAAAATGTTAAGTTTTAACCAAAGGGTTAAAGCATGTGTGGTTAGTCTTTTGGTCACAAGTCTCTCCTACGGAGAGATCTTGGGTTTAGAATTGGGTAAGCATCCATTCGACAGCATCCATCCAATCTATTAAAATTGAATAACTTGAACCAATCCGTTACATAATAAACGATTTTAATAGTCCAAGTAGATGGATATGGATGCATTTTTTCTAATTCACTTAAGTTCAAACGGATAGTAGATGAGAGGCCACCCGATCCACCAATACTTCTAAGAATATGATGTTATGCTTTTATCCTTTGTGTGTAAAAATAAAAAATAAAAAAAAAGGCCTTGTATTTAGTAATTATATTTACTATTATGAAATATAAAAGTTGAGCCTTTACTTTTATTATAAAGATAAACAATCAAAAATTTTGAACGCAAAGTACTAAAAAATTACAGAAAAATAATTTGAAAAAAATGTCCAAAATAGTAAATGAGAGGGGAAAGGAATAAACCTTCTCGTATAATCCTGTTGATCAAGCTTTACCTCTTTAGGAACAATGGCGCACATTGAAGAATTACCACAGTCCGCCATCGACGGGCAAACACCAGATGGGGGTGCAAGGCGTGAAGGATTACCTTCTATCCCTCCCATGGCGGACTTGGAGTCCCAACGACATAACTCCAGGAGAGATACTAGGGGGAGGCGGACTCACAGCCCCCGTCACTCTCATTCACAAAGTCCTGACAGGCAAAGGCGGAGGATTGATCCTCAAGTTCTAGAGGACCGCGTGAAGGAGCAAGACGAATTAATAAGGAAGATGGCGGCGGACATGGAGGCCTTGAAGCGCCAGATGAAGGGAAAAGGAGTGGCGACAGGAGAGGGGCGCAAAAACAAGACGCCCCCTCGCCGCTCAGAAGACCATGGAAGGCATTCCACACCATCACGAGCAGAGAGTAGAAGCCTCAGGACAGGCGATACTCAGTCTAGAACCTCTAGAACTCGTTACTCCAGGTCTGAGAGAACGAGATCATTGAGGTCTTACACAGAGGGAAGTACCTACCGACTTTCACACTCGCACCAAACATCATCCAAACAGACGGAGCTGCCCAGATCATCTGATTTGCGGATCATGCTGGAAGAAAAGGCACGATGAAAGGAGGATACCAGGGCGCGCAACCCTTGCAGAGTTTCTGCCCTTCAACGATTGGCTCCTCGATCGCATGGAAGCATCGAGGTTGGAATGCCATTTCCACGCCCTGCCTACGAACCGAAGGACAAAGCATTAGCAAGGCTGCAGACCTCGCCGTTCGTTTCGGCAATTGAAAACGCGCCCCTACCTACAGGCTTCCTTCAGTCCAAATTCACTATGTACGAGGGGAAGACGGACCCCTACATTCACCTAAGCCACTTCCGCCAGGTTATGGCGGTATATCGGCGAAACGAGGCTCTAATGTGCATCCTCTTCCCGTCAAGCCTTGGCGATCTAGGCTTGACTTGGTTTGAAAAACTTCCAGAAGGCAGCATAGCCTCCTGGGCACAATTGGCAGAGGCGTTTGTCACAAGATTTAGAACAAACACCAAAACCCCGGTGGAGATTGACCAACTACTCTCCATCGACATGGGCGAAAAGGAGATGCTAAGATCCTACAATAGTCGATACTGGGAAACATTCAACTAGATTGGGGACTGCCCCACCAATCTAGCCATTGCACAATACAAAAGAGGCCTACCAGTCGGGAATAGACTAAGGGACTCAATCACCATGACACCACCCCTCACTGGAGGCCCTGATAGAAAGAGTGCATCAGCATATCAGGGTGGAGGAGGATGGCGCACGTGCCAAAGTAAAATCTGGCACGACCACAGCACCAGAAAAGAAGGCCTCAGCAAAGGTCAACGTGGTAGATCGTTTGAACAGAAACGGACGTGGCAGATGAGACAACGGAGAGGACCAGGATAAAAGATGGTTGAGGGTCCGCACGACCATAACTACGGTATTTAAGAAACTGATCTACCGAATTCTAAGTGAAATAAGAGATGAGCCTTTCGTCAGATGGCCAACCAAATTAAGGGAAGCTCAGAAGGACTATGACGAAAGATCATGGTGCACCTTCCACAAAAAAAAGGGGCACCACACTAAAAATTGCACGCCATTGAGACAGCACCTGGAGGAGTTGGTGGCAGCAGGTCACCTGGATAAATACATTGAAGGAGGGGCCCAACCAGCCCCCCAGGACCATAACAACTTGTAGACGTCCCCCGAACGCCCCGGGAGGGTTAGCTCCCGTTCTATTCATTTGGGGTCACTACAGCTCGGACTCTTGAATGTCACGGTTCCTAATTTGAACCAAAGAGTCCAAATCCGGCAAATCATTTTGAGAAACTGATTTTTGAAAAAGTAGTGCCAAACATGGACTGCTTTGCCAGATACAGAGTCGCCACCTAAATATTTTGATTCCGACGTACAAGATTCGGTAGAATCAGATTCCGGCTCACTACCTGACCCGGAACT
>NW_021024933.1:2145824-2173663 GCF_004153795.1 Camellia sinensis | reverse complement strand
CAAATGTAGCCTACGGCATTTGAGAGATGGTCTACGGGACCTCTCCCTTCCCTTAGGAAAAGAAACAGAGAAAACCGAGTCTGGTTCGCAAACCGAGACAAGGCACAGAAGAGGGTTCGGAAGTCCGGAGGTAGGGCTCACGGCCGTGACTCTGAAACTTCTGAACAAGCACATTACGCAATATCACCAAGTGCTCAACTGGTGACGTCTAAGTCTCAAGGTCGGTCAAAAATGGGATGTCTACACAACCCCAACGGAATGCCAATCGACACCCCACCTCAAGACGTTATCAATGTGATACATGGAGTCTTTGAACCTGAGCGTGTATGCGAGCTCAGAGGATCAATCAAAAAGGCTGAACACTTAAGAGAGGTGCTAAGTGCCCAACCTGTCATCAAGAAGGGGAAGACAGAGGCCACAAACGTCATGTCTTTTTCGGACAAAGACTTGGAACAGATATATTGCCCTCACAATGATGCCCTAGTCGTCACTCTCCGAGTCAAGGATTTTGACGTCAAGCGGATTCTGATTGACCAGGGTAGTTCATGTGAAATCATGTACTACGAAACATTTAAACAATTGAAGCTACAAGACAAAGACTTGGCGCCAGCCGTATCTCCCCTAATTGGATTCTACTCCATGCCAGAATGGCCCGTCGGCAAAATAATTCTTCTAGTCAGAGCAGGAAACGTGACGAAACAAGTGGAGTTCTGGGTATTGAAGGTCCCCTCCACTTACAACATCATCTTGGGCAGAACATGGCTGCATGCCATGTGATCGGTGGCGTCATCCTACCACTAAGTAATGCGGTTCCCCAACGATACCGGGGTAATTGAAGAAGTCTATGGAGATCAGATCATGTCGAAGCAATGCTTCGTCACGGTGAATGGCAGCCGCGCTGCCAAAGGATACGTTTATTCGGTGGAAGAACCTAAGAGCAATGAGCTATTCGTAGATGTCGGCAAAGCGGCTGATCAGAAAGTTGTGGAGGACTTGGTAGAGGTAAGAATAGATGAAAAGAACCCAGATAAATTCTTTTTGCTCGGTTCGTCGTTGTCCAGCACTGAGAGATTAGAGATCTTGGAATTCTTAACCGCTAACATTGAAGTGTTCTCCTGGACGCCCTACGACATGCCAGGCATTGATCCAAACTTCATCTGTCACCAACTCAATGTCCACCAATCCGCCAGACCAGTCATCCAACGCACACGCAGATCAGCACTCCACCATGCCGAGATAGTGGCAGAAGAAGTAGGTAACCTGCTGGAGGCAGGAGCAATTAGAGAAGTGCACTACCCATGATGGATCTCCAACACAGTCGTAGTGCCGAAGAAGAATGGCAAGTGGCGTATCTGCGTCGACTATAAAACAGTCAACAAGGTATGTCCAAAAGACAGCTTTCCTCTACCACGGATAGATCAACTGGTCGACCTAACGGCGGGGCACAACCGACTTATCTTTCTGGATGCATACAGAGGCTACCACCAAATCGCCATGCATAAACCAGACCAGGAGGTCACATCCTTTACAACTCCAAGAAGACTGTACTGTTACAAGGTCATGCCCTTTGGCCTAAAGAACGCAGGGGCGACATTCCAACGGATGGTCACCAAGATGTTTGAACCATTGTTAGGTAGAACAATGGAGGCTTACATCGACGACATGGTGGTCAAGAGCAAGGATGGGAATGACCATCTCAAGGACCTAGGTGAGATGTTTGAGATCCTGAAGAAGCACAAGTTGCGCCTCAATGCGTCCAAGTGTGCATTCGGAGTAGGATCTGGCAAATTCCTGGGTTTCCTGGTAACCAACCGGGGTATAGAGGCAGACCCCTCCCAAATCAAAACAATCCAGGATTTGGAGAGGCCTAACTCGGTGAAAGAAGTACAGCATCTCACCGGCATGGCGGCTACACTCAACCGATTCATCAGCCGGTCGTCAGATAGGCTACGACCATTTTTTTAAGCATTAAAAGTCAAGTTCAAGTAGGATGAAGAATGCGACCGAGCTCTGGAAAGCTTGAAGGAATATATGTCTTCCCCACCACTACTTGTTACCCCAGTACCTGGAGAAGAACTTTTCTTGTACCTGGCAGTCTCTCAGTACGCAATTAGCGCAGTGTTGGTTCGTGCAGAAGGAATCCAACATCTGCCCATCTTTTATGTCAGCAAGACATTGCTAGGAGCCGAAACAAGGTACTTGCCACTAGAAAAATTAGCATTGGCCTTAATGATGGCCTCTAGGAAATTGGCACATTACTTTCACACTCACACCATAGTCGTCCTCACAGCTTTTCCACTAAAAGCTTTGTTTGAGAGGGCGAACTTTTCTGGGCGAATCTTGAAGTGGGCAGTAGAGTTGGGACAATTCGACATCAAGTTCCAACCCAGAACCGCAGTAAAAGCCTAATCTTTAGTAGACTTCGTCGCAGAATTTACTCCCGGAAGTCATCATATCTGCCCAGTCGACCTAACTGACACAACCGAACTAGGGATGGAAGTTGACGCCGAAATAGCCGGAATAGCGCAACCCCTAGCAAAAGGTGCTCAGTCAGACTCCAAGGCAGACCAGACTAAAGACAGCAAGGAAGAAGCAAACCAAGACTCACCAACAAATAAAGGCTTGGTACAGTCAGATAGCGAGGGGCAGACTGCAAGAATGGACCTTGAAGAAAACACCAGCAACATTCTTGACCCCATGACATCATCTGACCCCTCCACTTGCTGGAAATTGTTCATTGGAGAGATGTGGAAGCTTTTTGTGGATGGAGCATCCAACCGACATGGTGCAGGACTTGGCATAGTCCTCATCTCACCAGACGGCCTAGTTGTGAAGCAAGCAATCAACCTTGGCTTCCCAGCATCAAACAACGAAGCGGAGTATGAAGCACTTCTTGCAGGACTCAAAACAGCATTCTACATGAAGGCCACCGAACTAATGGTCTACAGCGACTCACAGCTGGTGGTAAACCAAATTTCTGGTGACTATGAAGCAAAGGATGACAAGATGGCCAAATACCAAGAATTGGTCAGAATAGAGAACAAGAAATTTGAAGTAGTAAGGATAGAACAGATTGGCAGGGAGGAAAATAGCAGAGCAGATGAACTAGCAGGCTTCGTTTCAATGGCAGATTCTTCCATCCCTCATCCGTTGCTCATCGACTACTTACCAAGACCAAGCATTGAAGACCCCGAAGCAGAAGAGGTATGTTGCGCTGAATTAGGCCCCTCATGGATGGATCCCATTATACTGTTCTTAAAAGACGGCATCTTACCGGAAGAAAAGAAAGAAGCCAACAAAATTAGAGCAAAGTCGCAGCGATTTTGGCTCTCTCCATCTATGGCATTATACAAAAATTCGTTCTCAGGACCCTATCTAAAGTGTGTCCATCCCAGCAAAGTGGAAGCATTCTTATACGAGATACACGAAAGGGTGTGCGGAAGCCATCAAGAAGGAAGATCGCTAGCTTACAGGGCCATTTCGCAAGGATACTGGTGGCCATACATGCAGGCAGACTCAGAGAAATATGTGAAGAAGTGCGAGAAATGTCAGAAGTTCGCACATCAAATACATCAGCCGGCCAGAGAACTCCTACCATTGACTAGCCCATGGCCTTTCGCAATGTGGGGCTTGGACATAGTAGGACCACTTCCAACAGCACCCGGCAACAGGAAGTTCTTTCTCGCAGCAACAGACTACTTCACAAAGTGGGTGGAAGCAGAAGCATTGGCATCAATCAAGGAAAAGGATATGAAGAAGTTCGTCTGGCAAAATATCATTACTAGATTCGGCATACCTGAAGCCCTCATATCAGACAACGACACCCAGTTTGATGGAAAAATCTTTAGAAGCTTTTGTGAAGAATACAAGATAGAGTTCTATAATTCTACACCAGCATATCCTCAAGCAAATGGCCAAGTAGAAGCATCAAATAAAGTTGTCTTGGATGGATTGAAGAAAAGGTTAGAGAAAGCAAAGGGCAAGTGAGCGGAAGAACTTCCTCGTGTTTTATGGGCTTACCGCACCACACCTCGACGATCAACAGAAGAAACACCATTCTCCTTAGCCTATGGAATGGAAGCAATAATCCCACTGGAAGTTGGCCTCCCCACAATTCGAAGCGAAAATTTTGATCCCGACTTGAATGGAGAAGCCATAGCATTAGAGCTCGACCTCGCCGAAGAAAGAAGAGAAAGAGCACTAGTCAACATTGCCTCATATCAACAAGAGTTGTCCAGGAAATACAACAAAATAGTACATCCAAGGCAATTCAAGATCGGAGATTGGGTGCTGCGCAAAGTGATGGGAAACACCCTGGTGCTAAGAGATGGCAAGCTAGGGCCTAATTGGGAAGGTCCTTACAAGTGGTTGGGTTAGCAGGCAAAGGGGCATACCACCTAGAAGACAAGGACGGCAAACCAATCCCTAGGCCATGGAACACTGCCAATCTCAAGTTATTTTATTTTTAGCTTTCCTCCTTCAAATATGTGTAATTTTTTCTTTCCTCAATAAAACAAATCAATTCTTTTAAGCCTAAGTTGTTCTCTGTAAAAGTTAGTTTTAACGAAGTTAGGTACATTGCAAACATTTTATTCTAAGTTGGCTGGAAAAACTAACTTAGAGGTTGGCTGGATTAAACCAACACCCCTCCTAAGCCCAGGATAAGTATCTAGGCTGCAGGACGTTTGGTCAGAATAACCAAACATTTTATTCTAAGTTGGCTGGAAAAACTAACTTAGAGGTTGGCTGGATTAAACCAACACCCCTCCTAAGCTCAGGATAAGGATCCAGGCTGCAAGACGTTTGGTCAGAATAACCAAACATTTTATTCTAAGTTGGCTGGAAAAACTAACTTAGAGGTTGGCTGGATTAAACCAATACCTTTCCTAAGCCCAGGAAAAGAATCCAGGCTGCAGGACGTTTGGTCGGAATAACCAAACATTTTATTCTAAGTTAGCTGGAAAAACTAACTCTTAGAACTCTTTAGCCGAAATAAGGACATCGGCTAAAAGAGTGCTTGGCTGGATTAAACCAACTCTTAGTACTCTTTAGCCGAAGTTAGGACATCGGCTAAAAAGTGGTTGGCTGGATTAAACCAACTCTTAGTACTCTTTAGCCGAAGTAAGGACATCGGCTAAAGAGTGGTTGACTGGATTAAACCAACTCTTAGAACTCTTTAGCCGAAATAAGGACATCGGCTAAAAGAGTGATTGGCTGGATTAAACCAACTCTTAGTACTCTTTAGCCGAAATAAGGACATCGGCTAAAGAGTGGTTGGCTGGATTAAACCAACTCTTAGCACTTTTTGGCCGAAGTAAGGACATCGGCTAAAGAGTGGTTGGCTAGTAAGCTCAGTCAGATTACTCAGCTGAGACCAGATTAAAGTATCTCGGCCACAATACTATTAGAAGGCAAGCTTAAATAGGAATTTAAACCGAGATAACAGTTGGAAGTGAAAAGATCATGGAAAAGTCATTACAAGTACAAACATGTAGATCAACCGAAGTAAGAGTTCAAAACAAGAAAATTTTCATTCATCAAAGAGCAAATACAAAGGAGGGGCCGCAGCCCGGTTACAAGTCCAAAACAAAAGGCAAAAGAAAAATACAGGAATCAGTTAAACAAATCATCTATCCCGGCGTCTAGATCGGCATCACCATCATCCCGAAGCGCGGTCTCTAGCTGGAGCTCGGTCTCGGTCGCAAGTATGGTCTCGGTCGGAAGCACAGTCTTGGTTGGTTGCTCAATGATCAGGTTTTCCACCATGTGCTCCGCCCGAGCTGATTGATTTGTTGGAACATTGCCGACCGAGGTATCAGTTGGCTCTTCTTCATCATCATCAGAACTCTCAAGGAACTGCTGCTGAACGGATGCAGCATACTGAGTTAGTGAGGCCGGAATAAAATACTGCGGAGCATTGTAGACCTCGGTTTCGGACCCACAGCCGAGCTGTTCCACAGCACTTCTCCAGCCGCACTTGAAAAATAAGTCCTTTGCTGCCTCGCATTGTTGGATATAAGCAGCCTCGCCTTCTTTGTAGCCCTTTTGCTCGGCGTCATCAGCTTTCTTCTTCAATTCTTTTATTTCGGCGTCTTTGGTACTTTCAAGCTTTGCGAGCTCCCACAAATGCTTGTCTTTCATTTCGGTTAGAGCTATTTGTTTGTCAGAATTAGCCGAGGTAACCAGTCCGGTTAAGCGAGTTACCTCGGCCTCCAGCTCGGCCATCTTTGCTTGTGATTGTTTAAGCTCGGTGGTCTTGGCTTCAGCTTCTGCCATGGCCTCCCTTGTAATTCTCCTGAGCTCCAACACTCGCTTGTGTGCGATGTTGTTTTTCTGAATAGCCTGCAATAGTGTAGAAACTTTCTTTTTTAACCGAACTAAAAGATAGAAAAAATGATAAAGATGAAAAAACAAAGAAGAGAATTGCCTACCAGGATCATGGATTTTGTTGAAGATCGGATGGCCTTCAACTCGGTGTTCAATTGATTGTGGTGCTCCATGTCTTTTGGAAGGCACACACTTTTGCCAAGGTTGAAAGCTAGTGTGTGACCCTTCTCAGCAACCACCGAGTCGGTATCTTGGATATCTCGGTTCTGAAACGGAAGCTTGGGAACCCACTTGGAGGTAGATCGGTCAGATGGCTCCGGTTGAGGGTTTGGTGGGGGGCTCGGCGGAAGGATGGTTTCATCCTCATCTACTAAGCGTGGCTCGGTTTGGTTAGTCCGGGCACGCTTCTTTGACCGAGATGAAGAAGGTTGTTACGTTGGCAGCGCCACTATGGTCTCTTGGGTTTGGCTCGGTGGTGGTACTTCGGGTCTGTTGGTTTCAGTCAAGGGGGCCCTGACTCTATTTCTCTTGGCCATTTCTTGTTCGGCTGTGAGAGGGACTAAGATAATTTGGGGTAAAGTTGGGTCCGGTTCGGGGGTCTCCTCTAGCAGAAAGTCGGTCACTCTCGCTTTTTGGCGGCCGCTGTATCTGTATGTCGGTTCAAAATTTAACAGCTTGGCCCAACTCCGTTCTAGATACCATAGTGCGGCGCGGAGAATGCCTAGATTGGGGTAGCTGTAAAGTGATTGAAGATGGGCTGAATCTGCATAAAGAAGACAAACTGTTAGTCTAGTTCAGGAGCAGGTAACCGAAATAAAGTAAAGCAAACCAAAAATCGAAGTAATTATACCAGGTTCTCCTTTATTCCAGTTTATACTTTGGCCAGGGATCCGGTCTTGCTGGTCTTCAAAATTGCCAGACACCCAGAAAAAGTCATCATCGTTCAAGTCCTTATCCGGCGTATCTTTTATTATTTTTTCTCTGCGACGGCGTATCCTAAGGCAGTAGACCCAGTCGTCATCTTTGGAGCCAATGGAATATTGGTGGAATATTTCAGCTAGACCGAGGTTAAGACCGGCTCGGCGGTTTAGTTCAGCTATACCCATTATTATACGGTAAGAATTAGTGGAAAGCTGAGTTGGGCATATTCTGGTTTGTCTTAAAAATTCACAAATCAAGGGTTGAACGGGGAATCTTAGTCCGGTTTCTATTATTGATAGGAGGGTGAAAGGTACATAGTCGTGTTTTCCCCATGGAAGGGTATCTTGTTCGGCCAGAATAAGCTGGACGTTGTCAGGGATGTTGTAATCCCTTCGGAATTCGGCCAGGCCACCAGGGGTTTCTACCAAAAACCTATACTTCCCCATTTTTTTTTTAAAGTTATGGATAAATTAGTTCGGTCGCAAAATAGTGCTCAGTAGCTCGGCTGGGCGCGTAGTGGAGTGCCTGGGCAACCTAAGTCTGCAAAGTGGAAAACAAAGGGGTTAAGCACAGGTCATTGGACCGTGCTACAAAATAAAAGCAAGAATAGGAGTCCTACTTCGGGTGTGTGGGATGTTATAGGTTCTATCTCGGTTTCAACAAGATGATTAGTAGCTTGGATTAAGCAGGCGGTTCGATAGCTCGGTCTTGGCAAAGCGATTTGTTATCTCGGTTAAAGAGAAGGCTCGGTCAGATCGGTTGAGCTTCTAGGGGCAGCTTTCTGAGTTCGGTCTAAAAACTTAGAAAGCTGGCTTAGCCCCAAAGACCTAGCTCGGTCGAAAGATAAGGTTTCAGTATGCTACGTTCGGACTTAGTTCAGTTCTTTTACCTCGGCTAAGGTCTATCAAGAGGTGGTTTTGACTTACTGAAACTACTGGTACCAACATGGAGTGCTAGTTCGGTTAAAGTCTGATAGAAGGACATTGACTACAAACTACTTTTTAGTTCGGTTATATGGTAATTGTGGATCAAACACTGTTTTATAGATTACTTCATAAGTTCATAAGGATCTTATGAAATTTTTCCTAGAAAATGCAAGGTAAAGCAGGAAAATGTGTTTTGCAAAAACACAAACAATATGCTATGAATCAGAACAAAGACGAAAACAAACAAAAAGAGAACAGATTTGTGTTACTTACCAAGATAAGAGGAAGGAAAGGGAAGTAGAAAGCAGCCACGGACACGAGCTTCACAATTGCAAAGTTGGAAGAACAATGGAGGCTCGAAAAGAGAGAGAAGGAAATGAATAGTGGTGTGAGTGATTCAAAAGAGAGTGAAAGAGTTTGTTTTGTGAAAAGAGAAGGGACAAAGGCGGGAACTGTTCAAAAAACACGAGGTACGAAGACGGCGGGACAGCTGCCTTCAGCCAATGAGAGCATGCCACGTGTCCTTGGGATAAGAAGCGATTCAGTTGCTGTGATTGAAGAGACGTTTTGACTGGACAAGCAGAGCCTGGTGTGAAATTAGCTCGGCTGGAAAGGCTTACGAGTTTTAGCTCGGCTGGAAAGGCTAAAGGGTTTTTAGCCCGGCTGGAAAGGCTTAAAACTTTAGCTCGGCTGATAGACAGGTAATCCCTATCATGCTGCGCAGATGGATTTAAGGGGCAATTGAGAGGGTAATTTATGTGAAAATTGGGCCGAGCTGGGAAATGGATCTTTATGGCCCACAATACGGAGGGCTGAGTAAAAAGGCCGTAAAGTTACTCCGGCCCGAGAGAGGTACAAAGTTACTCTGGCCCGAGAGAAATGTAATGTTACGCCGGTCCGGAAGCGACTTGGAGTTAGGCCGGTTGGAAGACGCTTTGAAGTTAGACCGGTCTCAGAGTTATCCCGGTCATGACGTATTGTGGTTAGACCGGTTAGAATCTTGCTACTCGGTAGCTCGGTCTAACCACGCCATTCTTTGTACATGAGGAACCGAGATAAGGAGTAGTGAAAAGGAGAACCGAACTAAAGACGGTTCGGTCTACTCTGTGGCTTGGCGTGATCGTAATTACTTCGGTTATATTGGAGTTCGGCCATGATAAAAACCATCTCACTTGGTTTAAGCAGTGAGGGGAGTGTTGAAGGATAAACATTGTTCTTCAGGAGTATGAATCCTAGGAGGACTCTGCATGGAGAAGTAAAAGTCCTACTAGGATTGTGCCACACAAAACCTATAAAAGCTCACAAGCATCACCTTTGGAGAGGTAACACAACTTTGCTTTCAGAATACACAGAACTTTTGCCTATTGGTCAAGCTTACTGACTTAGGCATCGGAGAGGTTTCCGGCACACCCGCCGGCTAGCTCACGTTTGTGTTTTCAGGTGATAAAGCAACGACGTACAGAGGAGCGTAGACTTTATCAACAGGATTATATGAGAAGGTTTATTCCTTTCCCGTACAGTAAAGCATAAACCGACAAACCAATCCACATTGCCAACATACACATCGCGCTCAATTCACATTTGCTCACTAAGCGAACAGATGCATATTGCTTTTTTCAGTCCGCTCCGATGTAACTTGATCAGCGATCAGCCCTACTTAGGCTCTACCTTCATGAGTGGAATAGGAAGCAAGCCTTAAGTGCTTGCAATGAAAGGGTGTGAGTTCAACTTTCTTTTAGGTGCTAATCTGACCACCAACAACTTATAATTTGATAACTTTACTCCAATGTATTTTTTTCCCCCTCACAAAATGCCAAGTAAATATATTAGGGGAAAATACTATAATAAAAAAAAAATTAAGAAAAACCAAAAGGTTAACTCTCAGAACAAATTAAATCTTGAATTTTTAATTTTATCAATTTAAATTTTAAATTTTTATTTTAATCTCAATCTTAACCATCCATTTATTTTTGTTACATAAAATTACCGGAAAATGGTAATTTAATCATTACACCCACCATTTTAAGAAAATATTGATTTTAATTTTATGCTTAAACCAAATCATCACTAGTAGCCTTTCCCTACCACTCCCTCCCTCAAATTCTCCACCAACAGCACACCACCACAACACCTCTCCCTCAAATCCTCTCCCACTCCCCATAACTCAAATCAACCACTGAAGTCCCTCTTCTACTTCACTTTCCCTAATATCCACCACCTCCGACCTTTTTCAACTACCCCTTCCCTCAGATCAACTTTGGTGATCCTTCCTGCCATATATTTCATCAAATCTACCGCCCTCTGTCTCGCTCACCTACCCCTCCATCAGATCCATCAGTTTATATATATTGATGAACAAAAAATGAGTGACTTTGAAAGATTGGTAAAGAGAGAGAGAGAAAAGAGAGAGACTGGAATGAAAGATTGGTATCGTATATAATGTATTGAATAAAGAGGTACACTCTCCGTTATATAGGAGAGAACATTACAAACATCATCATGTCAAAAGTGTATCCACTAACCGAAAGTAAATGCACTAATCTAAAGCCTAAAGCACTAACATAAAATATATTAACAAATAGTGAAAGTGTGTGGTAGTGGGTTGACAGCTACAAATGCACTATGATGGATATTGTATGTTAACAGTAGTGGGTTGACAGCTACAAATGCACTATGATGGATATTGTATGTTAACAGATATTGTATGTTAACAGTAGTGGGTTGACAGCTACAAATGCACTATGATGGATATTGTATGTTAACAGCCCCCCGCAAACTCAAGGAGAGTACGCATCGACCAAGTTGAGTTTGGAAACAAGATCACGGAAGCGCCCAAGAGGATGAGCCTTGGTGAAAATATCAGCAGGTTGATCGACAGAAGCAATAGGGAGAAGATGAACAGTACTACGTGTAACATGCTGTCGAATGAAATGATAATCAATCTCAATATGCTTGGTGCGATCATGAAAAACATCATTGTGAGCAATTTGAATGGCACTCTGATTGTCACAATAAAGAGAGGTAGCGCCAGAAGAGGAAACACCCATATCAGTGAGGAGCCAGCGAAGCCAGAGAAGTTCCTGAGTAGTATCAGCAAGAGCTCGGTATTCAGCTTCGGTGCTAGAACGGGCAGTGAGGGATTGTTTCTTGCTACGCCAAGTAAGAAGAGAATCCCCTAAGAAGAAACAGAATCCCGTGGTGGAGCGTCGATCCGTAGGATCCCCAGCCCAATCAGCATCAGAAAAGGCACGCAGTTCAAGAGAGGAGGAAGCAGAGTAGTGAAGGCCATGGAACAGAGTGCCTTTGAGATATCGAAGGATGTGGAGTAGAGCAGTATAGTGGGGAGGGCGAGGAGCCGACATGTACTGACTAACAATGTGAACAGCATAGGCAATGTCAGGACGAGTCACTGTGAGATAGACAAGACTACCAACGAGCTGGCGATAAAGAGTAGCATCATTGATGAGAGCCCCATCGAGAGGAGTAAGACGAATATGAGGATCAACTGGAGTAGATGTAGTTTTGCAATCAGTAAGACCAGCACGAGCCAGAAGATTGGATGCATATTTGGCCTGAGATAAATAAGAACTAGTAGAATCATGAAAGACTTCAAGGCCTAAAAAGTAGTTAAGAGTACCAAGGTCTTTCATCTCAAACTGACGGTGGAGAAAACGTTTGAGGTGGAGAATACCGGCTGCATCATTACCAGTGATAATCATATCATCCACATACAGAAGGAGAAGAGTGGTACCATGATGAGTAGTCCGTATAAAAAGAGCAGAGTCATAGGAGCTAGAGGTGAACCCGAAGTCATGAATGGTAGAACTGAACTTAGCAAACCAAGCGCGGGGTGCTTGCTTGAGGCCATAGAGGGCACGCCGTAGTTTGCAAACCTTATGAGGGGGAAAAGTAGACCTAGGTGGAGGTTGCATGTAGACCTCCTCAAGAAGATTACCATTGAGGAAAGCATTTTTGACATCCATTTGAAAGAGCTCCCAGTGGCGAGCAGCAGCAACAGCCAGTAAACTACGAACAAAGGTAAGCCAAGCAACAGGGGAGAAGGTTTCCTCATAATCAATCCCATATTCCTGGTTGAAACCCTTGGCAACAAGACGAGCTTTGTAACGTTCAATAGAGCCATCAGAATGAGTCTTGATTTTGTAAACCCATTTGCAGCCAATCGCAGTTTTGCCAGGAGGAAGATCAACAAGATCCTAAGTATGAGTTTTGTCCAAGGCTTGAAGTTCATCAGTCATAGCTTGCTGCCAAAGAGGATTAGTACAAGCCTCACGATAGGAGGTAGGTTCATAAGTAGAAAAGTCAGCAGACCCAACAATATAATCACGAAGGTGGATAGGAGGTTGAGTTACCCGGTGTGGTCGACCCGTAGGAGGATCGGTGGGAGGAAGAACCGGCGGAGAAGAAGGTGGTGCAGGGAGAGGGGGACCTTCAGGGAGAGCAGTCTAGTCAGGAGCAGGAGTGAGCAAGGGCGTCTCAATGAAGGAGGAACCTGTATCAGAATCATCAGAGCAGAGATCTATGGAAGGATTAGTAAACAGTACATTAGTAGAAAGTGCAGGTAAGTGAAAGGAGGATAGGGAGGAAAACATTTGGTGCTCCCAAAAAACAACATGGCGGGAGATACGACGACGTTTAGAGATAGGGTCCCAACAGCGAAAACCTTTATGTTCAATTCTATACCCAAGAAAGCAACAAAGACGGGAACGAGGTTCAAGCTTGGTGTGTTCATGAGATTGAAGGAGAACAAAGCAGGCGGAGCCAAAAACCCGAAGATTAGTATAGGGAGGGGGAGTGCCATGCAGACGTTCAAAGGGAGTTTGATTATGGATGACAGGGGTAGGAGCACAATTGATAGTGTAGACAGCAGTGAGGGCAGCTTCCCCCCAAAAGCTTTCAGGGCAGGAAGAAGAGAGAAGGAGAGCGCGAGTAGTGTCAAGAATATGCCTATGTTTCCGTTCAGCACGACCATCTTGCTGGGATGTGCCAGCACAGGAACGATGAGGCAGTGTACCATGACTCTGAAGAAAAGAAAGGAAATCGGAATCCCGATATTCCATAGCATTTTCAGAGCGAAAAAGTTTGATGGATTTGGAAAACTGGGTATGGATCATTTGGGCAAATCGATAATAAAGGGTTTTGAGTTCAGACCGAGTTTTCATGAGAAAAATCCAAGTAAACCGGGAAAAATCATCAATAAAAACAAAAAAATAACGAGATCCCCCCATAGTAGTAGTAGGGGAGGGGCCCCAAATATCCGAATGTATAAGATTAAAAGGTGCACAGGAAACAGAAGTACTTTTATTGAATGATAAAGCAGGTTGTTTGGCAAGTTGACAGGGTATACAATCGAAAGTATCTGGAATTACATGACCCAATTGTCCACTAGAAACCAAAGACTTTAAGCGATTAATAGAAATATGCCCTAAGCGACAATGCGAAAGATGAAAAGGAGATAATGAGGAAGTAGATGCAGGAGCAGCGATCTGGGGGGAGTCAGGAACATGAAGGTGAATGAGCTCATAGAGACGTCCGTGCTTACGGACGATCCCAATAGTCTGCTCTGTCTGAGGGTCCTGCACCAAACAATGAGTAGCAGAAAAGGTGACAGTTAGACCAAGTTCACATAATTGACCAATAGAGATAAGGTTTAAGGTGAGCATGGATATGATAAACTTGAGGTAAAGATAAAGAAGATGTGGAAACAGTACCAATATGACGGACAGTCATGAGAGAACCATCAGCAGTTTGAATTGAGGGAATGTGAGGAGATGAAGAGATGGAAGAAAAGATAGTTGAACTGGAGGTCATATGATTACAACAGGCAGAGTCAAAATACCAAGAAGAGTTACCTGGAATTACAGACAAACCAGTATGAGGAGGTGTACCAGAAGGAGAGAGAAGGTGTTTGAACATGGCCTCGACATCCGTTGGAGAAAAGAGAGGAGTTGACGGAGCAGGAGACTCAGAAGAACCCTCAGCGGCAGCAGCAGCAGTGTGATGAGACTGATTCCCGGAATGAGACTGATTCCCAGAATGATGAAAGCTCCCCCGAGAAGAACCACCGCGAGAAGAGTGGCTGTTGGAGGATGAGCGGGATGGATTGCGAAAACAATCCTGTTGCAGATGACTAGGACTAAGTTTGTTGCAGTATCGACAGGTTTGGACGGGGCAATTGACCAGGAGATGTGTTGAAGGAAGGCCCCGATTCTGACAGTAGAGGCAGGCCGTGGTCCGCTGGGTGAATGATGGCCGGTACGGAGGAGTGGCAAGAACAGAGTCTACATGATGAGTTTGGAGAGTACCAAGACGAGTTTCCTCTGATAGCAACTCAGAAATAGCTTGTTCCAGAGTGGGCAAGGGATGGCGATGAAGAAGAGAGGCACGTACGGGCTCAAAAGATGAAATGAGAGCCATGAGAAAGTGCACCAACCTTTGCTGATTTTGATAGGCAGTAAATAAACAGCATCTTCTCGGTGAGGCCAAGTCGGTTCGGAAAGAGCAAGCTGGTCCCAAACGGAGTACATTTGAGAAAGGAAGTCATTGATGGACTGACTAGATTCTTGGCGCATCCGATGAAGTTGGCTCTGAAGTTGATATTGATGAGCAAGACCAGTAGTCTGGTATCGTTCTTTCAAAAAATCCCAGATGTCTTTTGCAGGAGTAGTGACAGAGTCAAGCTGAAAGCGACCAAACTGAAGACTGATAGAGGTAACAGAAGTATTTCGAAACCAGGTAATGATTTGGTAATTCTTACTGTCCCATTCCTTAAGGCGATCTTCATATGTAGGAGTAGTAGGAGGAACCGTGGTTTCAGCAGTGTCTTTCACTGGTTGGGTTATGTCCCCGGTGATAATTCGCCAGAGCTTCTTTCCTTTGAGGAAGGAAGACATGGCTTGGGCCCATAGAACATAGTTGGAACCATTCAAAATAACGGAGACGGGATGGGAGGCATCATGACGATCCATAATAATAGTTGAGTAGGGCTAAATTGATAGGAATAGACCTGTAGGAGCAAAATTAGGTAAAACAGAGTGTACCAGTGAGTCCGAAAGGTCGAAAATAGCTAGGAAAGGTAGGCTGTGTAGAGATGATGTCAGCAGGATGGAAAATGATGTCAGCGGCGCACGTTAGTAGAGAGGGCGTGCGGCGTATAGTAGCAGAATGGCGCACGCGGGTGCACAATAGCGGAATGGCGCACGCGCGGCTCACGGTAGACGAATGGCGCACGCAAGTGCACGGTAGCAGGCGCGGTGCACGAAAGGGCAGAGTGGAATGCGCGTGAAGGCGCGTGTGAGCGTGGCAACGGAAGTAGAGACGCGCCGAGCAAAAGGGCGGCGCGTAAGAGCGCGTGAGAGTGTTTCTGGTGACGGGCTTGGTGCCGTTAGAATCGTAAGGAGATTCCGAGCTGTTTGGTGTAGTTCCACTGTGTACGGGACTAAGCACCAAAATTGAAGAATGCCAGAATTGTATTACTGTGCTCTGATACCATGAAAGATTGGTAAAGAGAGAGAGAGAAAAGAGAGAGACTGGAATGAAAGATTGGTATCGTATATAATGTATTGAATAAAGAGGTACACTCTCCGTTATATAGGAGAGAACATTACAAACATCATCATGTCAAAAGTGTATCCACTAACCGAAAGTAAATGCACTAATCTAAAGCCTAAAGCACTAACATAAAATATATTAACAAATAGTGAAAGTGTGTGGTAGTGGGTTGACAGCTACAAATGCACTATGATGGATATTGTATGTTAACAGTAGTGGGTTGATAGCTACAAATGCACTATGATGGATATTGTATGTTAACAGATATTGTATGTTAACAGTAGTGGGTTGACAGCTACAAATGCACTATGATGGATATTGTATGTTAACAGACTTGACTAGTTCTTTCATGTTATAAAGCAGAACATAAAGTACTGAAAGTATGTTTGATTTATAGAGTAAAACATGATCTAATTATAGAAATATGTAATATTCAAATACTGTTCCATGAATCCCAATAAGTTCATTTTATTTACAAAACATTAAAAAGTTAATTTGTTTTAACTTCTTAAAAACTAGAAATTCAAATAATATATGCTTTAATTAAAATAATAAATTTTGCATTATTTATGTAGTGTGAAATAGGCCTTATATTAAAATATTATAAGATGTTATCTAATATTGATTTTTGAAATATTATTCTTTTTAGGTATTTTATTAATAAAAATTAGTTTTTTTCCTTTTAAGTTTTTTAATTATATCTTAACAATTTAGGGGTCTTCTTTAATATTATATAGAAGGGCAAATTACCAACACCTCCCTCGAGATTTGACTAAAACATAATTTCCTCCTGAGGTTTGAGAAATTACATACCGCTCCCTGAGATTTATTTTTTCATAACAAATTGCTCCTTGAGATTTATATTTGCATAACAAATTGCCCCCTCATTTGTTATGCAAATATAAACATCAGGTGGCAATTTGTTATTTTCCAAACCTTAGGAGAGAATTTGTATTTCAGTTAAACCTCGAGGGGGTGTTCGTAATTTGCCCTACATAGAATTTAAGAATTTTGTTCAACATTGCTAAAATATGCATGAGTGGTAGTTAATTTATACGCGAAATTTTAGGGAGGTAACTTAAATTTATCATTGAGTATATCAGGTAACTAAGGGGTTATCTTGGCATTTTAAGCCTTATAATGTATGACATCAGCGAATTTGGTTTAATGGAGGATTAACAGTGGGGAATCTTAAATAAGGTTTGTTAGTGTTATCATTAAAATCGCAAGGGATGTTCATGAAATTATGCTACACCTCAAGGGCTGTAAGTATAATTTATCCTTAATTTTCAATTTTGTTGTTATAAGAGTATTCAACATTGAAAATTATGAGTAAGGATCTCTCATCCCCAAATATTTATGTTCCTTTATTCCGAATCACTCACAACCATTTGATCATATGAGAATTTCAAGATTTGAGAATCCCAAGACATATTCAATGATTGCGAGTGATTTGAGACATGGGGACAGGAATATTTGAAGACAAGAGATCCTTGGGCGAAAATTATATTTTATTGTCATGTTCATTGTCTTCTAAGAAACTTATATCTGAATTTGCATTTTAATTCATATTTCATAGCAATGAAAACCAAGTTGAGAGAGAAATGCAATTTGCCTTGTTGATTAATTGTAGATCTGATTTAATTGAAGGCGTGAAAATTCGTACTATTATTTTTGACATATAGTCTTGAAAATTTGTGTGCACAGACATAGAACATGTCAGAGACAAGTGCCGAAGTTATGCTCGATATTGATAAAATACTTGCTGAGTTACCTCCTATACCATTTGAACGTTGCATCTGTGGGGAATCACATATTTTCTTTAATTTGGGTGGTTTTTCGCTTCGTTTTCGGTGTTGTTTTGGTTCGTTATTTTAGATCTTCTACAATTTTGGTTCTGAAGATTTTGGTTCATCTATTTGGTGAGGTCTTTCCTCTTGTTTATTTGTGATTATTTGGAATTCACCTAAGGGTGTTTTTTGTGAGACCATTAGTGTCTCGTTTGTAACCGTTTGGAACTTATTTGGTTAATAGTGGAATCGGATTTCGATCCCGTGGACGTACACGTAAAAATTCTTGTGTTGCCTTTGATTTAATTTTTCCGCATTAGTTTTTATTCCTATTGATTGATTTACTTGTGGGGAATCACATATTTTCCCTAACAACTGGTATCAGAGCTTACGGTTTATTTGGGTTTATTTATTTGTGTAAATCAATGGAGGGGAATGTGGGTCGTATGTCTAGCTTCAATGGAAGCAATTGGGTAACTTGGAAAACTAAAATGGAGGACCTATTATTTTGTAAAGATTTGTATGGACCCATTGAGGGTGATAGTGGCAAACCCGAAGGTATGAAAGATGATGAGTAGAAGAGGCTTAATCGAAAAGCCGTTGGTGTTATCCGTCAATGGATTGATGACAGTGTGTTTCATCATGTTGCTACTGAAACTTCAGCACATGATTTATGGAAAAAATTAGAGAGCCTTTATGATAGAAAATCAGCCACAAATAAAGCCTTTTTGTTTCGTAAGTTGGTTAATTTAAAATATAAAGATGGCAGCCCCATTCCAGAACATTTGAATGAAATAAAGAGTATTGTTAACCAACTTGCTTTTATGAAAATTGTTTTTGATGATGAGTTACAGGCTTTGATACTATTTAGTTCTTTGCTCGAAAGTTGGAAGACTTTGGTTGTGACCGTCAGTAATTCGGCGCCCGATAGAGTTGTCACAATGGGCCAAGTCACTAGTAGCCTGTTGAATGAAGAAACTAGAAGAAAATCAGCGGATTCCTCTCATTCAGAAGCATTCGTTGTGAGAGGCCGAAGCAAAACAAGAGGGAGGAGTAAAACTCCTCATGGTCGTGATCAAAGCCGTGATAAATCAAAAGATGGTTCTTTTTCAAAGAAAGACATTGAGTGCTATTATTGCCATGAGAAAGGGCACATGAAGTGAGAATGCCGAAAGCTCAAGAATAAGGAGAAAAGGCGTGACAAAAGTGTGGACAAGAAGCAAGAAGACACAACAGCAGTTACTACCAATGGTGATCTCATGGTCGTTTGTGAAGATGATTGTATCAATTTTGTGGGCCAAGAGAGCAATTGGGTGATTGATTCCGGTGCTTCTTTTCTTGTGACTTCTCGAGTTGATTTCTTCACTACCTACACCGAAGGAGATTATGGTTCTGTTCGAATGGGTAATGAAGGTTTGTCCAAGATTATTGGTATGGGTGATGTTTGCTTGGAAACAAATTTAGGCTGCAAGTTGTTGCTTAAAGATGTGAGGCATGTTGCCGACATTCGCCTTAATTTGATCTCTACCGGGAAGATAGATGATGAAGGCTACAACAACAAATTTGGTGATGGAATATGGAAGCTCACAAAGGGTTCCTTGGTGGTGGCTAAGTGTAAGAAAACTCATACACTTTATTCGATGCAAGAAAAAATTTGTAAAGGTGTTGTCAATGCACTTCAAGATGATACTTCTACCGAATTGTGGCACAAGCGGCTTGGCCACATAAGTGAAAAGGGGCTGCAAGTTTTGTTCAAGAAAGAGCTTCTACCCGGTTTGAAAGGTACACATCTCAAAACTTGTGTTCATTATTTAGCGGGTAAACAACATAGAGTTTCTTTTCATAAAAATGTTGCTTCTAGAAAAGAAAATGCTTTGGAGTTGATTCATTCGGATGTTTGTGGTCCTTTAAAAGTTAGAACACATAGTGGTGCACTTTATTTTGTTACTTTCATTGATGATTATTCAAGGAAAGTTTCGGCTTTTCTACTAAAAACTAAAGATCAAGTTCTAGAAGTATTTAAGCATTTTCAGGCCATGGTTGAAAGAGAAACATGGCAGAAATTGAAGTGCATCCGATCAGACAATGGTGGTGAATACATTGGGCCATTTGATGAGTATTGTCACAGCCAAGGTATTCGGCATCAAAAGACAGTTAAGAAGACTCCTCAACAAAATGGAGTTGCCGAGAGGATGAACCGCACCATTGTGGAAAGAACGAGGTGTTTGCTTTCACAAGCTAAATTGCCAAGATCCTTTTGGGTTGAGGCATTGAAGACAGCGGTTGACGTGATCAATTTGTCTCCTTCCTATCCTTTGAATGGTGATGTTCCAGAAAGAGTTTGGACCGGTAAAGATGTATCTTATGAGCACTTGAGAGTGTTTGGTTGCCGAGCTTTTGTTCACATTCCAAAGGATGAGAGGTCCAAGCTTGATAGCAAGTCAAGACAATGCATTTTTCTTGGCTATGGGCGTGACGAGTTTGGCTATAGATTGTGAGATCCGGCTGACAAGAAAGTCATTTGAAGCCGTGATGTTGTATCTCTTGAAGACTAAATAATTGAAGACTTTGGCAAAGGTGATCAACCGGAGCCAAAAACTAGTGATCTCATTGACATGGATCCATCTCCTTCATCTTCAGTTGATGATGAAAATGGGGGAGATGTGCAGCCACCTATTGAAGAAGTGGAGGATGATGCTAATCCTAATGAAGTTGAGCCAGAAATTGAGAAAGAGCATCCAACTCAAGAATCGCCACCACAACTTGAGTTAAGAAAATCTACAAGGGACCGACAATCTTCAAGAAAGTATCCTCCCAATGAATTTGTGTTGATTTCTGATCAAGGGGAGCCGGAGAGCTACCAAGAAGCAATTGAGCATGCAAAGAAAGATGATTGGAAAAAGGCCATGTACGAGGAGATGAATTCCTTGCTTGAAAATCAGACTTATGATTCAGTGAAGTTGCCTAAGGGGAGAAAAATTATGAAAAATAAGTGGGTTTTCAAATTTAAGAATGATGGCAAGAATCTGAGGTACAAAGCACGTCTTGTTGTGAAAGGCTTTGGGCAAAAGAAAGGCATTGACTTTGATGAGATTTTCTCGCCGGTTGTGAAGATGTCTTCTATTCGGGTTGTACTTGGCATGGGGTGTTGGGATTCACACATGTGATTTGTGTGGGCCCCACACCCATGTGAGATACTTGGTAATTTGTTTGTTAATTTATTTGAGGTCCCTACCATAACTCTTTTGAAAAGGAAAGAGAAATTTGTTTGCAAATTGAAGAAAAGTTTGTATGGCCTCAAGCAAGCCCCGCGGCAGTGGTACAAAAAATTTGACTCTTTCATGATGAATAATGGTTTTTCTAAAACCACTTTGGACCATTGTATGTTTGTGAAAAAAATTTCGGATGGTAAATTTATTATTCTTTTGCTTTATGTTGATGACATGTTAATTGTGGGTTAAGATTCTATCATGATAAACAGGTTGAAATTGGAGTTGAGCAAGTCTTTTGCTATGAAAGATTTGGGACCGGAAAAGCAAATTCTTGGTATGAAAATTGTTCGTGATCGCAAAGAGGGGCTGATTTGGTTATCTTAAGAAAGCTACATTGAGAAAGTTCTTGAAAGATTCAACATGAATAAAGCAAAGCCGGTTGGTTGTCCACTTGCGGGTCACTTCAAGCTTAGTTCGAATCAATGTACTACAAGTGGAAAAGACAAAGAAGAGATGTTGAAAGTTCCTTATGCTTCAGCAGTTGGTTCTTTGATGTACGCCATGGTTTGTACAAGGCCGGATGTTGCTCACGCCGTTGGTGTGGTGAGTTGTTTTCTCTCTAATCCGGGTAAAGAACATTAGACAACGGTAAAATGGGTTTTAAGGTATCTTCGAGGGACTTCGAAGGTGTGTTTGTGTTTTGGGGATGGTAAGCCGATGCTTGATGGGTTCACAGATTCTGACATGGCCGGTGATATTGATTCTAGGAAATCTACTTCGGGGTATTTGATGACTTTTGCAGGGGGAGCTGTGGCATGGCAATCTAAATTACAAAAATGTGTTGCTCTCTCAACTACCGAAGCTGAATTTATTGCTATTACGGAAGCTTGCAAAAAAGAGTTATGGTTGAAGAAATTTTTGTACGAATTGAGTTTGAAGCAAGAAATGTATGTACTTTATTGTGATAGTCAAAGTGCTATTCACTTGAGCAAAAATTTTACTTTTCATTCGAGATCGAAACACATTGATGTGAGATACCACTGGATTCGTGATGTGTTAGATTTGAAATTGTTGCAACTCGAAAAGGTTCACACGGATGATAATATTTCGGATATGTTAACTAAGACTTTGTCGAGGGACAGACATTTGAAGTGTCGAACTTTGGCGGGTATGGTTGATATCTCCACCTAAGTCGGTAGGGGAAGAATTGTTGGGTATACCTCCTTATTGGAGTGTAGGACCCAATTGGTTTGTTAAAGAATTTTAATTTGACTTGATTTAGGTATAATATATTTTTATATATTATATTTGAGGAGACCCAATCAAATTTGAAAACAACTAAGGTTTGATAATAAACCCTAGATTCACAATATTTTAGGGTTTGGTTTTTTTGCTCATCCCAAGTTGAAGAGAACGGCTGCTACACATACTCCACTTTGGTGAAATCAATTATTTGGGTGTGTGAACAATGGAATTAATTTGGGTGGTTCTTCGCTTCATTTTCGGTGTTGTTTTGGTTCGTTATTTTGGATCTTCTACAATTTTGGTTCTGAAGATTTTGGTTCATCTATTTGGTGAGGTCTTTCCTCTTATTTATTTGTGATTATTTGGAATTCACCTAAGGGTGTTTTTTGTGAGACCATTAATGTCTCGTTTGTAACAGTTTAGAACTTATTTGGTTGATAGTGGAATCGGATTTCGATCCCGTGGACGTACCTTACATTGAGGGAACCACGTAAAAATTCTTGTGTTGCCTTTGATTTAATTTTTCCGCATTAGTTTTTATTCCTATTGATTGATTTACTTGTAGGGAATCACATATTTTTCCTAACAGCATCTTTAGAGTACATGATCTACTACGCAACGAAAATGAAAAAGCTTATGAACCAAATGTAGTTGCTATTGGTCCTTATCACCATGGTAAGGATAATCTGCAACCAATGGAAGAGCACAAATTACGCTACTTGCAACAGCTTCTTCAACGAAGAAATGAAACCAGTGCCGAAAGATACATCGTGATACAAGAATCTGAACAAAGAGCACGCAAGTGTTATGCAGAACCCATTAGCCTTGATTCAAATGCGTTTGTAAAAATGATGCTTCTTGACAGTTGCTTCATTGGTGAGTTGCTTCGCAAGTATGAGATGACATACCTGATAGACCCGAACGACTGCATTTTTCTGCTTCACCATATTAGACTTGGCGCACACCGTGATTTAATGTTATTTGAAAATCAACTTCCATTCTTTATCGTCATGCAATTATTCAACATGAGCAAAAATTCTAGTGACTCACTAGACAACCTCGTTCGCATCTTTTTTTTTTTCCTCAAAAAGATTGAGGAAAGGAACTTGTTCAACATAAGGTTTGTAAATGGGACAATGGAAATCCCAACTTTAGTTGTTCAAGACAGTACAGAGTCTTATCTCATAAATATAGATATGTACCTGATACTTCAAGGAATTATTTCACTGCTTATCGCAAGTTTATGGATTACCTTGTGAACACCTCAGAAGATGTCGAAATACTTACTCACCATGGAATTATTCATAACCTTTTAGGTGACAATGAAGTGGCTGCGGCTATGATAAACAAGCTCGGCAACAATATCATAGCATCTTATGTAGGTTACGAAGAAGTTTATCACAATGTGAATAAGCATTGCAGGGTGAAATGGAACTTATGGTTGGCGATCTTAAGACGGAAATATTTCAACAATCCATGGGCACTCATCTCGTTTCTTGCTGCTGTTGTGTTGCTTTTGCTCACTCTGTTACAAACCATATTTTCTATTATTTCTGTTAAAAAATCTAAGTAGATATCTCTGCTTCAAGTCTTGCTTTGTTTCTTGTTATGCCACTAAATAAAAGAAGCTAGACTATGTGAGTGAGGTAGGTTGGTTGGTGTTGTTACTAACTGTGGGGATATATTTTCTGAATACCAACACGTGGCATGGTGACGCCGACGTGTCAGCTGAGGTGCCACGTATCGTGGTAGTTAAGCCGAGATGATCTCGGAGTTGCCGAGGTTATCCCCGAAGATATCGGAATCCGAGATAAGCGGATAAGGGACAAGAGTCCTAGAATGAAGAGGGACACAACTTGGATATGGATAAGAGTCCTAGATTGGGAGAAGACTTCAGTTTGGGTAAAGATAAGACTCTTAGAAAGTTTATCCTAATCCCACTGGGAGTCCCAGATTAGCAGTAATCCTAAGTCCATTAGGGCCAGGGTCCTTTTGAGACTAGGATTGTGTTGGCTATAAAAGAGAGGCACCCCCATGGGTCTAAGGTATGCTTTTGATACTCAAGCTTGTGAGTTTAGTACTTGATTTATCTTTGAGAGATATACTGACTTGATCGTCGGAGTGCCCCCGGGTGGTCGAAACCACCGCGAGATTCTTATATTTCTGTTGCAGGTCAGTTAGGTGCCATCTATTCTGCCAGTGCTCTCCAGCTGGTTACTAAGCGGGCAGTGTGGTCGGAAAATCACCCACACAATTTGGCGCCGTCTGTGGGAACGAAGAAAGAATAGATGGCCAGTAACGGACAGCAGGAAAATATTGGGGATGACGCTCCCGCTGGGAGTGGCAGACCAATTGACCTTGACATTGAAGGAGACAACCACAATACAGAAGCCCGTGACCAGGGTCACAGAGAGAAAGACGTCATCCAGGAAGGCGACACGTCAAAAAGGACAGACCAAGGAAAGTACTACAATGAAGATAACCTCCAGGTATGGAGGGACAGATGCCTACGGAGGGATGAGGAAGTAAAAGAATTGGCAAACAAGTTGGCAGACCTTCAGTCAGTCGTCAACTTCATGATGCAGAATAATGTTATGCAGCCACCATACCCGAATGCAACCAAGAGGTAGCGGTCGTGTCTTTCAAAAACGGCCTGAAAGATAACTGCCCGCTACGGAAGTCTTTGGCAAAAACATTGCCAAAAAGCATGGAAGAACTCATGGCAAGAATCGAGAAGTATGCCAGAGCCGAAGAAGATACATCAGGAAACAAAGAGATAAAGCAAGAAAAAGGAAACGGCTCGCCGAAGCGAAGCCGAGGCAACAATGGGCCGACCAAACAAGAAACAGAGTTGAGAAATAAATAGGCGGTAACAACGGTATTCCGGATCCCAATCCATAAAGTCTTAGATCAGATTCGAAATCAACCTTATTTCAGGGCTCCGGCAAGAGCACCAGGGGAATTCATGGGAAGGAACGTTGGTAGACGTTGTGCCTACCACAATGAAGAAGGGCACCCAACTCAAGGTTGCAGAGCCTTGAAAGCACATTTGGAGGACCTGGTAAGACAAGGCCTTCTGAGGGACCTGGTCGATGAGGCCAGGACAATGGAAGAACAGGCAAGGTTGCCTCAAGCACCAGCAGCACCGCCTCTCCCAGCACAACTGTCACAAGAAGGAGGACCGAGGGTAGTTAATGTGATCCACTCAAGGGTAAACGAAAACGAAGTCAGAGGAGAGACCCAGAGGGTAAGACATTTACAGCATATCTACCAAGTCGGGGAGAAGAAACATCGGCCAGAAGAATGCCAAGGGCCGATGATAGCCTTTACTGAAGCCGACCTGGAATTGGTCCAACATCCGCATAATGATGCCTTGGTAGTATCCCTCCAGGTTGGGGAGTGCCAAGTGAAACCCATCCTAATAGATGGGGTTCCTTCTTGTGACATATGTATCGTCGATGTTACAAGGAGCTGGGCCTTCACCCTGATGACTTAGAACAATCCAGCGGCCCGATCGGTCGCTTTAAGGAACGCCGACATGGCCACTGGGGCAACAAGCTTGGAGGTACAAGCCGGCACTAAGATGATCCAGAGGAATTTCTGGTAATTGACACGCCCTCACCATACACATCATCTTGGAAGGCCGTGGTTGCATGCAATGGGGGCAGTTCCCTCAACGTTGCATCAACTACTGCGGTTTCCAACAGAGCAGGGGATTGAAGAAGTCAGAGGGATCAACTGCAAGCAAAAAATTGCTCCATGACAGCAATGAAATCCACCTGTAGTATACGGAGCAAGGAAAGCAGAAGTTGAATATGAGGACATGGAGGTCTAGAAGACGTCGGGAAGGAACCAGCCGAAAAGAGCGAAAGAGGCGCTAAAAAAAGTTTTTGTCCAAGAGGACGACGAAGAGCGTTTCTTTCTTCTCGGCTCAGGCTTAGCTAGAGAAAAGAGAGAAGAACTGGAAGATTTTTTAAGGCAAACATAGAGGTGTTCGCCTGGACACCTTATAAAATGCCAGGCATTGACCCCGAGGTCACTTGCCACAAACTGAATGTCGACAGATCGGCAAAACCTGTGATTCAACGAGCCAGAAGACCGACATTGATGCACGTCGAAGCAGTAGAAGAAGAGGTAGACAGACTCCTGGAGGTCAGGGCATCCGAGAAGTTCAGTACCCAACATGGCTGTCCAACACAGTAGTAGTAAAAAAGAAGAATGGCAAATGGAGGGTTTGTGTAGACTTTACCAGCCTCAACAAAGCTTGCCCCAAAGACAGCTTTCCTCTGCCCAAAATCGACCAACTGGTAGACGCCGCTTCAGGACATGAAAGGATGAGTTTTCTTGATGCATACAGAGGGTACCACCAGATTGCCATGTACCCTCCAGACGAGGAGAAGACCGCGTTCATCACCCCTAAAGGCCTGTACTGCTACAAAGTAATGCCTTTTGGGTTGAAAAACGCAGGAGCAACCTATCAGAGGTTAGTAACAAAGATGTTTAAGCACCTGATCGGCAAAACAGTAGAAGTCTACATCGACGAGATGGTCGTGAAGACCAAAGAATCAAAGGGTCATCTTGCCGACCTAAAAGAGGTCTTTGACATACTCAAAAGATATCGGCTCCGACTCAACGCCTCAAAGTGCGCCTTTGGAGTTGGATCAGGTAAATTTTTAGGATATCTGGTAACAAGAAAGGGCATTGAGGCCAGCCCAGACCAAATCAAGGCCATCCTGGACTTACAAAGCCCGACATCGGCAAAGCAAGTTCAAGTGCTTACTGGAAGGGCCACAACCCTAAACAGATTCATCACCAGAAGCTCAGATAAGTGCAGACCCTTCTTCAACCTGGTGAAAAAAGCCACGGACTTCCTATGGACAGAAGAATGTGAAGCCGCCTTAACCGACCTAAAAAAGTACTTGACCACAACTCCAATTCTTTCCAACCCAGTACCAGGGGAGGAACTGTTTTTGTACTTAGCAGTCTCAGAACACGCAGTCAGTGCAGTGCTAATCCGAGAGGAAAAAGGAGAACAAAAGGCTGTTTATTATGTAAGTAAAACTTTGGCTGACTCAGAAACAAGATACCTACCACTGGAAAAATTAATGCTAGCCTTAGTAATGGCTTCAAAGAAATTGAGCCATTACTTTCAGGCACACAAGATTGTGGTCCTAACAGAGCACCCACTGAAGTCCTTGTTGCAACAAGGAGACTTAACAGGAAGGATAGCAAAATGGGCAGTAACCCTGGGCCAGTTTGACCTGGAGTTTAGGCCGAGAACAGTAATAAAGGGCCAAGTTTTGGCCGACTTCGTCGCAGAACTCACATTTGAAGCCATCGCACATCGGGCTCCGTCGAGCCAAGATAAGCATTGTCCCAACAAGCAAAAAGAATCCCAGCCAACGACAAAAAAGCAAGAGAAAGAGAAGCTCAGACCCTGCAGCATCTACATCGGCGATTCATTCAGACTATTCGTCGATGGAAGTTCAAACCGCCAGGGAGCAGGGGCAGGAGTACTGCTAATATCTCCAGATGGAGAAATAGTAGAACAGTCCATCCGTTTAGGGTTCAAAGCATCCAACAATGAAGCAGAATATGAAGCATTAATTGCAGGGCTAAAACTGGCAGCAGCAGCAGAGGCAGACGAGGTAATTGTTTTTTGTGATTCACAACTCATTGTTAACCAGTCAACAGGAGAATTTCAAGACGGAATTTCTGGTAATTGACACGCCCTCACCATACAACATCATCCTGGGAAGGCCGTGGTTGCATGCAATGGAGGCAGTTCCATCAACGTTACATCAACTACTGCGGTTCCCAACAGAGCATGGGATTGAAGAAGTCAGAGG